>WOVY01004071.1:0-584589 GCA_013436015.1 Rhipicephalus annulatus
ACGTTTGCTTTAGATTGCACGTAAACACTAACTACAGTTACAGTAACGTTACCAAACTTCACCTTGCATCCAAAAAATTCCGGCACATCTGTTTTGAAGTAGCCACAAGTGTTGACTGAATATCGCGTCTCACATACTACATCCCTCTGCTTTTTGCAGCAGGGACATTTTGCTTGGTAAACCACATAATTGGACAAGCGAAAGTTAATGGATACTCGTGATTCGGAAATACACAAAATCGGAAACCCGTGCTGAGCGACGAATTTCCGAAAATCTCTGCTCTTATTCTGCAAACCGTTGCAGTTTTACTGGAATATTGCACTTCTTTTGTACCAGTGCAGGGTACAAACCGGATGTGCGTCTGGTTAACCTCCCTGTCTTTCCTTGCATCTCTATCTCTCTCTCTCTCTATTTCGTACCAGTTAGATAGTCCGGTAGTCATGATTACGACAAGAGAGAGTCTCAACATCTAGCAGCAATTTCACTTCTGGTAAAGAACCTGCTTGTGGCAGGCATAGTAGAATTGCTTTAAGAGCCGCAAAGATATTGGCAAAATGTCTTGCTTGTTTCCGGCTGTCTCCGCCGAGATCGCATTTTTTTGACGAATTCTTCCTCAGCATGCTGCTGTGACCCCTCCCTTTGGTTGTCAGTGGCTCCTTGGCTGTGTCTGGCCCGGCAGAAAGTCCACTTCATCATGTTCCTGGGCCCGGACTTCTTTGCCAACAGGATGTTTTGGTGCTGTGCGCTTCAATACTTCCGAGTGAGAGTCGTGGCGCCACTGTTTCGCATTTCTTTGTGCCGCAGAAACATCTTCGACTATATCCGCATTCGGTGCTGGACCGCTTTTTAGATGCGGAAGCATCTTATACTCGCGCCTTGTAGTGCGCCGTCCACGCCGTCCGCACCGCTTCTCGAACATTCGACAGCTGACGCGCGCGCATGCGCCGTCGCGCCGTCGCCCACCATCTGTGCCGCACGCGCTTCTCCTTCGAGAACATTCGACAGCTGACAGCGCATGCGCCATCGCGCCGTCGCCATCTGTGCCACGCGCGCGCTTCTCCTTCGAGAACATTCGACAGCTGACAGCGCATGCGCCGTCGCGCTGTATATATACTCAAGGTCGGCGCTCGCTCGCTCAGTTGCCGCTCGTCCGTGGGTTGTACGGCGCGTCGACGTCCGAAGTCGCCGTGAAATGAATGCCAACGAATCCACAAACAGAATGATCGACGTCCCTAAGCCATCGTCCTCAAAGTTCGTCGCAATAAATAAAACACCGCCCTTTCGCATACGTGCCGTACGTGTTCACTCATTTAACACCCCATTTCACAAACCCGTTAACCAATTTAGCCATCGACCCAAGTAAGTCGCAATTTAACACCCGTAACCAATTTCCGCATCCTCCTCAGTGTTCCCCCGAGGGAAGCTGCGGGCAATTTTTTATCTTATGGTACCCTTTTACAATTCTCTCTCGTTGTGCCGCTGATGCCAAACGGTTTCGAGAGCAGCTTGAGAACGACGCCAGATGTGGTCCAGCACAGTTGGCACACTTTGGTTGACGCTTCGAGGTGCATTCTTTGTAATCATGTGCGCCCGCATACCTTGCATATCTTGGTTGCATCCATCTAGTTAACCACTCTAAGTACCGCGATCTCGCCTATCGACATACCATGTGGCACATACCCGCTTTACGCGACCGTCATCCATCCGCCCGTCTGCTAGGACTGTCTGTCCCTCCGTCCATTGGCGTCCATCTAGTGACCATCTCTAAATACCGCCACCTTGCATTACCCTGGGGCAAATACACGCTTTAAGGCGTCCGTCCATCGGTACGTCAACTCTCCTAGTCTTTCCATTCGTCCATGGTCCAGTCCATTTCGTCTCCAGCTAGTTGACCTAGAGCTACTTTTGTACGTGGATGAGAGCTTATTGTTGCGGGGAAAAATATGCAAGAAAATGAAACAAAAACAAATGCTGAACTATCAAATATATCACATTGGGTCAAGTAAATATTCTAACCATCCACGCGAAAAAACAAATTTTTAGATAATCCATTCCCGACATATGCCAATAAATCTAGACAGCATTCAAATAAAGATAAATAATTATGCACTCAAACGCATCAATTCATATAAATACGTAGGTGTAGTTATCAACCACCATTTCCACTGGCAACCCAATATAAAATCATGTATGCTCGAAGTTATCTTCGGGCTGTCATGCATTGTTGCAAGCGAGAAATTATTTCGACCTTGCAATATTACGGATCTTGTACTTTTGTCTCATCCACTGTCATCTGTCCTGCTGAATTGATTCATTGGGTAGGACTTACACTACATACCTGGAACCTTTACAAAAACTACAGAAGCGCTCACTATTAATAATAACGCACTCAATCCACAATCATCCCAGCGCACTTTTGTTTAGCAAACTAAAAATTTTGCCAATGGGCAGTTTGCGTCAACAGAGAACAGCCATTTCCACTAATAATATCGTAAGGTATAACCATCCTGTTCATTCGTTCATTCTTTGCTCCTCGTCCCGCCCTACGAAGAATACTGCTGCCGGAAATTTTAACCTTCCTCCCATGAGCAACGTCTATGGAGAACGGCGTCTGCAGTTCATCGGTACCGAAATCTCGAATAGATTGCCCCAGGATATAAAATCAATTGTCAACTTTCCTTTGAAAATAAAAAAACACTTTCTTTCAATCCCTAATATGTCTCCGTAACACCCTATACTAATAAAATTGTTCAACTCCTGTATATAAGTATCACTACGTCGAGTGCAAGTTTACTTCGTAGTTGTTATTACTCTTTGCCTTTCTTTTCTATGTATAAAAATTACATGTTTATGTTATCTTACCCAAGTTCAATTATCTGAATATATCTGTCTGTACAATGCCTATTCTTTTTTACTATATCCGCAATGGTGAGCATCTTGTATCCAGGTTTATGCCTTGTTCTATTGTTTTGCTAGATGTGCTATTGTTGCCTTGTGATATCGTTTGGATACTGTGCCAATTTGTATCGCATCATTGGACCCTATTCTAGCCTGTGGCTATGGGTCCAAACAGTTTTTTATGTATCATGTTGGAGAGAGAGAGAGAGAGAGAAACGAGGAAAGAGGAAGGCAGGGAGGTTAACCAGATGCTAGTATCCGGTATGCTACCCTACACTGGGGTTGGGGAATAGGGGATCGAAAGAGAAAGGGAGAGTAAAAAAAATTGCCCGCAGCTTCCCTCGGGGGAACACTGAGGAGGATGCGGAGCATATAATTGGTTAACGGGGTGTTAAAGTGCGACTTACTTGGGTCGATGGCTAAATTGGTTAACGTGGTTGTGAAATGGGGTGTTAAATTGCGACTTACTTGGGTCGATGGCTAAATTGGTTAACGTGGTTGTAGGAGGGGGTGTTAAATGAGTGAACACGTACACACGTATGCGAAAGGGCGGCGCTGGTCGAAGGGACGTCGATCATTGTGTTTGTGGATTCGTTGGCATTCATTTCACGGCGACTTCGGACGTCGACACGCCGTACAAACCAACGGACGAGCGGCAACTGAGCGAGCGAGCGCCGACCTTGAGTATATATACAGCGCGACGGCGCATGCGCTGTCAGCTGTCGAATGTTCTCGAAGGAGAAGCGCGCGCGCGGCACAGATGGCGACGGCGCGACGGCGCATGCGCTGTCAGCTGTCGAATGTTCTCGAAGGAGAAGCGCACGCGGCACAGTGGTGGGCGACGGCGCGACGGCGCATGCGCGCGCGTCAGCTGTCGAATGTTCGAGAAGCGGTGCGGACGGCGCACTACAAGGCGCGAGTATAAGATGCCTCCGCATCTAAAAAATTGCCCGCAGCTTCCCTCGGGGGAACACTGAGGAGGATGCGGAGCATATAATTGGTTAACGGGGTGTTAAAGTGCGACTTACTTGGGTCGATGGCTAAATTGGTTAACGTGGTTGTGAAATGGGGTGTTAAATTGCGACTTACTTGGGTCGATGGCTAAATTGGTTAACGTGGTTGTAGGAGGGGGTGTTAAATGAGTGAACACGTACACACGTATGCGAAAGGGCGGCGCTGGTCGAAGGGACGTCGATCATTGTGTTTGTGGATTCGTTGGAATTCATTTCACCGCGACCTTGGACGTCGACGCGCCGTACAAACCAACCGACGAGCGGCAACTGAGCGAGCGAGCGCCGACCTTGAGTATATATACAGCGCGACGGCGCATGCACTGTCAGCTGTTGAATGTTCTCGAAGCGCGACGCCACATGCGCGTCCACTGGAGAATCAGGAGAATTGTAGATGTCGATCGCGGTGTGTAGAGGAGGAAGGGTGCACAGATGGTGGAAGAGTGGGCGACGGCGCGACGGCGCATGCGCGCGCGTCAACTGTCGAGTGTTCGAGAAGCGGTGCGGACGGCGCGGACGGCGCACTACAACGCGCGAGTATAAGATGCTTCCGCATCTAAAATAAATAAGAGAAAAACACCGACACACACGCACACACATAATCAGTCCACTCAGAGGCGTTCCGATAGGCCAGTAGTTCGTAAGAATCCCAGTAGCGCTTGCACGGCTTTTTTCTGTGACGATGAGTCATGACGATGGCGCAGTATCCTTTCTTCTTACAGCGTCTGGTCGTCTAACCTGTTTAGTTTATTAGAAAGCTGTTGTCTTTCCAGGTTGTATTTCGGGCAGTCACACAGGATATGTCGAATTGTTTCTTCATCTCCGCAGTGTGCACAGTCGGCGGTGTCGGCCATACCTACGCGGAACGCGTACGCACGGGTAAACGCGACTCCCAACCATAGTCTGCACAGAGCAGTAGCGTCGCCTCGTCGAATTTTTGTTGGAAGCTGCATGCTTAACGTCGGATCAAGGGATCGTAATCTTGCATGCGTAAAGAGCGGCTCATTCCAAAGAGCCATGGAGCGTTGGCGAGCAAGCATTCGGAGCCTCCTAGCAGCGTCCGTTCTTGAGAGAGGTATTGACTGGTCGTTGTCTTGTGTATGGGCTGAACGGGCTGCTTGATCAGCTCGTTCGTTACCGATAATTCCACAGTGGCTTGGCAACCACTGAAATATCTCTGTTATGGCAACCACTGAAATATCTCTTTCTCTGTTATGTGGTGTAGCATTTCTGCTGTTTCAAATACCAACTGCTCGTGTGGACCACGGCGTAGATTTGACAGAAGTGACTGCAGTGCCGCCTTGCAGTCGCAAAAAATCATCCACCGTTGCGTGCTTTGGTCGTTAATGAAACGCAGCGCAGCGCGAAGCGCTTCAAGCTCTGCTGCCGTTGTTGTGGTTGCATGAGCTGTCCTGAATTTGATGGTTGTGGCGTGCGTTGGAATAAGGACCGCCGCAGTTGAGCTGTTTGGCAGGACGGAGCCGTCGGTGTAGACGTGGGTGCAGTCTTGGTACTTCTCGTAAAGCAGAAGTAATGCGAGCTGCTTGAGGGCTGGTATTGAGAAATCACCTTTTTTCTGAATGCCTGGTATTGTCAGGTAGATGACTGGCTGTTTGAGGCACCATGGAGGAATTGAAGGTCCCGCCGCGGGCGTAAAACCAGTTTGTAGGGAGTCACCATGTGTAGTTATTGTTCGACAAAAGGAAGTATGAGGTCTATCCACTGGAAGAGAGGCTAGGTGGTGATAGGGATTCCGGCCCACATGCCTTATGTGTATCCTCAAAGCTTCAATTTCAATATGGGTCTGTACGAGGTGGCCTTTGGCTATAGCTATAGTCACCATTGTTGAGGCACCCTGAGGCAGACCTAGACATATTCGAAGCGCCTGTGCCTGAACGCTTTGTATCATGCGTCGACTTGTTTTGCTGGCGTTTGATAATGCAGGCAGACTGTATCGTAAAAAGCCAAGGAAAAGCACCCTGTACAGTCGTAACATAGCATTAGGCTGCATTCCCCAAGTCTTTCCAGCGAGAAACTTGAAGAGATGGCATATGCCTGTCAATCGCTTTTTCAAATACGACACATGAGGGCTCCATGATAAGTCTCTGTCGACTATGACACCCAGAAATTTGTGAGATCGACGATATGGTATATTTTGACCGTTAATTGACACTCTGTAATTCGACATGGGTTTGCGCGTAAATGCCAGAAGAGCGCACTTTCCGGAGGAAATTTCCAGACCTCGATTGCGCAGATACAAAGCAGTTGAAGTAGCAGCTCTCTGTATTCTCGCTCGTAACTGCAGGCGAGTTACCGCAGATGTCCATATGCAGATGTCATCAGCGTATGTTGATAGATAAATATTGTTTGGTAGGAGCGTATGGAGAGCAATTAGTGTTATATTGAATAGCACGGGGCTCAGTACACCACGCTGAGGGACGCCACGACAACTGAAATGTGTAGACGTGTTCCCAGTCTCTGTACTCACAAAATAGGATCGCATTTGGAGATAACTGCGTATCCACTTAAACATTCGGCCACCCACTCCAATCTCTTCTAGTGCGGCAAGGACGGATTCATGTGTCACGTTATCATAGGCTCCTTTGACGTCAAGGAACAGAGAGGCGCAAAGACGCTTATGGCCTTTCTCGTGTTCAACGCACGTGACTAGGTCGATGACGTTATCGATCGATGATCGACCACGTCGAAAGCCAGCCATGGCATTTGGGTAGATCTGATGATACTCCAAGCACCACTCGAGTCGGCCGAGAATCATTCTCTCCATCACTTTGCCCACGCAACAGGCCAATGCGATCGGGCGATAGGAGGAGAGTACCAATGGTGATTTGCCAGGTTTCAGTAATGGTACTAGACGACTAGTTTTCCAACTTAAGGGAACAGTGCCCTCTAGCCAACAATCATTATATAGCTGAAGTAGAGCTATTCTCGCGCGCTCACCCAGATGACACAGGGCTCTGTAGGAGATTCCATCAGGTCCTGGTGCAGAGGTACGTTTGCATGAAGCGAGTGCTGCTTTGAGCTCCTGAATGGTGAACGGTAAGTCCATAGAGGAATCACGTGGTGGCGGACAACTGCTCGAAAGTGGTGAGCTGCTGATGGTTGTAGTTTGCCCTGATAATCCGGCACAGAACTCTTCAGCAACGTCCACATCTGGTCGATTTTGGTGAAGGGCTAAGGCCTTGAATGGTGACTTCTGAATGGGCGATGACCGCAAACCTCTAACCGTCGTCCATATGTGCGATAAAGGCTTACGAGGGTCGAGTGACTCGCAGAAAGTAATCCAGCGTTGGACTGCTAGCTTGTCCAACCGACGTTTGATCTTCTTCTGCATACGTCTAGCAGTCCGTAAATCTTCTATGTCCTTCGTGCGCCGGTACCTTCTTTCAGCTCGTCGTCGCAAGGCTCGAAGCCGCTCCAGCTCTATGTCGATGTCCATGAATCTTGCAGGGCATGGGATCGTACACACAGTCTCTTTTACAGTGCTCTGGATGGCCTCTTGTAAATCGGATATGTGTTTTTGGCATTGGTCTTCCATACGAGACTGAAATTTTTTTCCAGTCCACTCTTTTAACCATGTCGCGCCCTTTAGGAGGCGACAATCCTCTGATTTTGACGTATGTTGGAATGTGATCACTCCCGTGCGTTTCTATATCCGTGAACCATTCAGTATGTTTCTCTAGGCTTCGCGAAACAAAAGCCAAGTCGAGACAGCTACTGTATGTGGAGCCACGTAAAAATGTAGGACTGCCGTCGTTCAGTAATCAAAGTTGGTTGTCGGAGGAAAAAGACACCAAGCTTCTGCCCTTCATGTTGGTATTCTGACTTCCCCATAATGTATGATGAGCGTTAAAATCTCCGATGATAACACACGGGTCAGGAGTTAACGCCATGATGTCTCGTAGTCTTTTTTGATCGAAACGGCTTGATGGTGATAGGTATGCGCCAACCACCGTGATGTTGAGCCTCCTCTTTTTCACTCTTAAGCATACGTATTGGTTTCCGTCATGAGGTGGTACAGGTTGAAAGATGTAAGTGAGGTCTCGGCGAATGTACACCAGAACCTTGCTGCTTTCAGTAACAGTAGACGACATAAAAGGTTCGTATCCCGAGAGTCGTATTGCACTCGATAAGTTCGGCTCACAGATGACGATTACGGGAAACATATTGACGTACACAAATTGACGAAAGTCACCAATGCGCGATCTCAGTCCCCTGGCGTTCTAATGCAGTATTGCTGCTTTACGAACCTCCTCCCTAAAGACAGTGGTGCGTTAGCCATGGTCTACTCTAGGGCTGCTAGCACTGGACTAAGCGCGTCCAGTACTTGAAGGGCACTTTTGGCTGACGGTGTATTCATGTCGTTTAACAAAATGCGAATGGTGTCCACTAATGATCTTAGCATCACCATCACGCGATGATCTGGCTTCCCGGCTGTTGCAGAATTTTGTGCTTGTTCTTGAGGCGGCTTCTGTTGAGGCTCAACAGGTCGTGTAGGCGCCTTCTGTTGAGGCTCAACAGATCGTCTAGGCTGAAGGAGTGGCCATTTCTTTGGAGAGAGAGATCTTCCGGCATCTTCTCTTTCAGCGCAGATGTTTGCGGTGCTAGGAGCCACGCCTGTCGATTTCACTTGAGTTTCTGACTTTCTCGTCAGATTTTGCACTGTCCTTCGTGAGGACCTTTGACGATGGCGGCGCCTTCGCCTTACTTTTTGCGCAGCTTCTCTGTGAGTCGAGTTGTCTCGCACCATTTGCCTCAGAATATAAATCTCTTTCTTAATTTGAGGACAGTCCTTGGAGGAAGCACTGTGAGCGCCTTGGCAGTTGGGGCATTTCAACGTAGTTGCACTACAGTCGTCTTCTGAGTGGTGTTCAGCGCATCGGGGGCACACTGCGGAATTTCTGCAAACGCCCTGCACGTGGCCAATCTTCTGGCACTTGAAACACTGCATAGGCTTCGGAATAAACGGGCGAACCTGGTGACGGAAATGGCCAACCTTCACGTAAGAGGGAAGACAGTCACCCTTGAATGTTATTCGCACACAACGAGAGTTGCCTAGGCGACCAGCATGCACAATGACGTTGTTTTCGCTCACTGGTTTTATCAGTACAGGAAGATCTTCATTGGTGATTTCAGTGTCTATGTCATAGATAACTCCTGTTACGGTGTCACCGTTCGCTGGTATGATGGATCGGACTTTGATGTTTCCCAGCTCCGACACATGCTGTAGCGTGTTCAGTGCACTCGGGTTCCTCACGTCGATTGCCAAAATATTCTTCCTCGTGTTTATCCTGATGTCCTTAATCTCGTTAGGCACAATGTTTTCAAGGTACAAGGACAGTGCTTGCCGGTTGAGGAAGCCTAGATTGGCAGTATTAGTCTGCGGCACAAACAGAATGGAGTGAGGCCATCGCTGAGGCGCTGTCCTCACCGTGGCTGTACTTGATGCCGATGATGCGTTCATGATTCTTCGTTTGGCCTTGCGGTAGAGCACAGGTTCGAAGCCGTCTTCCGAGGACTCGTAGTCCTATGCAGAGTACGGCTCGGTGTCCTCGCTCTCACTAGATGTATTACCTCGCTTTCTTGAAGCAATGCCCGTGGATGAACTGGTACCGGGAGGGATCTCCGGGGATTGTACATCCATGACCGCGATGTAGGGGGCTGGAGACCCCGCTGTTGCGCTGTGGAACGCAGAAAATACAGCACAGACCGAAAGATGTGTTCCACAAGAGAATCACTTCGTCTTCCTCCTATCATGTTGGAATTGAAAATAAAGTGAAATGAGATGAAATGAAACCCTCCAAATACCGCCATCTCGCATACTATGTGGCACATGCCCGCTTTACGCGTCTGTTTATCCGTATGTCCATCTGCTAGTCTGTCTGTCCGGCGATCCATGCTTTCGTCCATGCGTCCATGTAGTGAACACCTCAAGTACTGCCACCTCGCACACCCTGTGGCACATACACGCTTTACGCGTCCGTCCATCTGCTAGTCTCGTCTGTCGGTCCACCCATGCATCCGTCCGTGGGTGCATCTAGTGAACACACCAAGTACAACCATCTCGCCTCTCGCATATCCCGTTGCACATACCCACAAACACACCAAGTACAACCATCTCGCCTCTCGCATATCCCGTTGCGCATACCCACAATACGCGTCCATCTATTCGTCAATCCGTCTGCTGGTCTGTCTCTCTGTCTGCCCAAGTGTCCGTCCATCGTCCATCTAGTGAACACTCCAAGTACGGCCATATTGCTTAACCTGTGGCACATACCCGCGTTACGAGTCTGTCTATCCCTCCGTCCATCTGCTAGTCTGTCTGTCCGTCCGCCAACACGTCCGTCCGTGCGTGCATCTAGTGAATACAGCAAGTACCACCATCTCGCATCTCCTATAAGCTGTGGCACATTCTCGCTTTACGCTTCCGTCCGTCTGCTATTCTGTCTGTCTGTCCGTCTATACGTCCGTCCGTGCGTCCAGCTAGTGAACACTGCAGTACAGCCATCTCGCGTGCTCTGTGGCAGATACCCGCTTTATGCGTCCATCTACTTGTCCATTTATCTGCTACTCTGCTTGCCTGTTCCCTTGCGTACGTCCGTGCGTCCATCTAGTGAAAACTCCAAGTACCACCATCTCGCACACCCTGTGGCACATCCCCACATTACGCATCCATCTATCCGTCCATTCGTTTGCTAGTCAGTCTGTCCGTCCGACCATGCATCCCTCCGTGCGTCCATCTAGAGTACACTCCAAATACCGCCATCTCGCATACTGTGTGGCACATACACGCTTACGCGTCTGTCTATCTGTTCACCCGTCTGCCAGTCTGTCTGTGCGGCCATCCGTGTGGCCAACTAGAGAACACTTCAAGTACCGCCTCCTCGCAAACCTTGTGGCACATAGCTGCTATACGCGTCCGTCTATTCACCCATCCGGTAACTATGTCGGTCCATCCAGCAAAACCCTAGAGTGCCAGCATCTCGCATCTCGCATACTCTGTGGCAAATACCCGCTTTATGCGTCCGTGTATCCGTCCGTCCGTCCGCTAGTCTGTCTGTGCGTCCGTCCGTAAGTCCATCATATGAACACTCCAAGTACCACCATCTCACATAACCTGTGGCACATACCCGCTATACCCATCCGTCTATCTGTCCATCCGTGTACTATGTCGATCTAGCCAACCCTCAGAGTTCAGCGACTCATGGAAAATACATGCCATGAAGATTCTGATCAGAACTTGGAGGATGTCCTCAAAGAGGCAATGAGGGAAGCTTCCTGTCTCCTCCCGTTCACCGGCAAGCGTTCAGATTTCTACGTTGAACTGGAGAAACTGTGCGCGCTTCGCCGAAGGGCGGAAAGAAGATACAGGCGGACGAAAGCAATATGCGACTTGAGGCTGGCACGACGCATACAGAAAAAAGTCCAACGACATTTAGACAGACTTGAACAGGAATGCTGGAAATCGTTTTGCGAATCATTGGATCCCCGAAAGCCGTTGTCACGCATCTGGAGCACTATTCGTGGCCTGCGCTCGACTCCCCAACAAAGACATCCTTTCATGGCTTTAGCCCTACATTCAGGCCACACCCAACTTGAAGTGGCAAATGAGTTTTGTACGCGAATCGCTGGTGTGTCCGCCTTGTCCGCTGGCACCATTCGGACTGTTATCCCTGAACCCCGCATCTACGAAATGGACAATCTTTTCAATATAAAAAACAACACGCATCTTTGGCGGCTTCCCGACGATCACCTTCACCAGGACCCGATGGCTTCACCTACGCCGCTCTAGCCAACCTTTAACAGGAGGCAAGGGGGAAGTTGCTAAGCTATTAGAACCACTCATGGCTGGCGGGCAATGTTCCCCAGGATTAGAAGATAAGTCGACTTGTGCCACTACTCAAAGCAGGAAAGTCACCATTTGATTTGACATCATTTCGCCCTGTTGCCCTCGCAAGTTGCGTAGGAAAAGTCATGGAAAAGATTATACTTACACGCCTAGAATGGTACCTCGAGCACTACAACGTATACCCAAGCTGCATGACGGGTTTTCGGCGAGGTAGGTCGTCTCTTGACAACGTGATTGATCTCCCAACATTTATCCAGCAACAGAAGAGCCTCAAGCGCATACCACTGGCACTCTTCCTCGACGTCAAAGGGGCTTATGATAACGTAACACATAAAGCCATCCTAGACTCGTTGGAAGTAGTTGTAATCGGTGGTCGGATGTTCCAATGGATCCAAGATTATTTGACGAGAAGGTCCTTTTTTGTACAAACCTCAGATGGACCTACCACCAATTACATTACCTCCCGTGGCATCCCTCAGGGCGCCGTATTAAGTCCCACTTTATTTAACCTCGTGATGGTAGGACTTCGTGAAATTTTGCCAAGTACCATTCTCATATCCATATATGCTGATGATATTTGTCTATGGACTTCGGCTGTAACTCGTCTACAAGTACGTACAAGAGTCCAGCAGGCTGCCACCCTCACATGCTCATATCTCCGCAAGCAAGGTATTTCGGTCTCAATGGAGAAATGTGCATTGGTTGCGTTTACTCGCAGAGCCATGACACAATACCCCGTTACCATCAATGGACAAAATATTCCATAACAGAAGAACCATCGCTTCCTGAGTGTGATTATATACAGGGACTTTTCGTGGAGTGCCCACTGCAATTACCTGAAGAGAAGGATAACTTCCATCGTCCATATAATGTGGTTCCTCTGCGCAAAATCTTGGGGCGCATCGATAAGGTCAATGATGCAGCTATACAGGGCACTGTTTCTGGGATTTTTCCGCTACAGCTTGCCGTTACTGGCAAGTACGTGCAAGACGAAGATCCGCACTTTCGAAAGTCTGCAAGGACAAGTCTGCAAGGACCTCAACCTACGGGGCAATTATGATCGCAAGAGAGCATCCAATTCGAACATATATCACCACTGACAATTTGAGAGCCCACATAAGACACCTCTGCCGAGTTCCTGATCACCATGTTGCAGTGTTGCCACTTCAAAGACCACACGCGATGTTTTCAAAGATTATTTCTGCTCATAGAGAATGCCTTCCTTTTGGCTTCACTCCAGCAACAAGACTAGCGTCACCCCCGTGGTGCCTACAACAACCACAGGTGTGCCTCACTATTCTGGGAATAACGAACAAGAGTCATCATTCAACAGTGGTCCTACGACAGGTGACATTGTCGCTACTCAACAAAAATACGACGAGAGGACCCACATTTACACCGATGGATCGGTCTCGGCTGACAGCTCGACAGGTGCTGTTGTCATCCCAGCGTACCAGGTCACTATAAAGCTCAAACTGTCGCATAGGACAACATCCACAGCAGCGGAGCTTGCCGCCTTGCGTGCTGCTATATTTTATATCGCGGAAGCCCGACCTCAAAAATGGGCTGTGTTCTGCGACTCCAAGGCATCCCTTCAGAGCTTGCAATCAGCTATACGACAGAGGGAGCATCAACAACTAGTGAATGAAATAAGAGAAGTGATTCACGAAGTTTTATCGAAAGGACATAACTTGGTGTTCCAGTGGTTACCAGGACATTGTGGTATTGTCGGTAATAATCTTGCTGATAATGCTGCCCAATCCGCCCACGCGGTCGCCCAGACAACGCCAATACCATTGTCGAGAACCGACGCTGCAAGGGCCTTCACTCGTTCGCTAACACCATGCCGGAAACTTAGCTGAGTGACCCCAGTGTCAGGAACCGCCGCCTACACAAATTGGACCCATTGAGAAAGCTCCAAGTTCTATCGGACCTCTCCCGCCAAGATGCAACATTACTGTGCCGCCTGTGGTTAGGAGTAGCTTTTACAAAGGCGTACTCCTTTCGCATAGGAATGGCGGATAGCTCCTGATGTGAATCGTGCGACACTGACGAGACAATAGAACATCTACTGTGTTCCTGTGACCGTTTTGCGAGCGAACGTAACTTGCTACGCGAAACGTTAGAGACACTAGACAGTAGACCTCTTTCCGAAGAGAAGATACTTGGCTCATGGCTCTACGCGTCGCTGGCCCGCAAAGCGACGCGGGAATTGCTAAGTTTTCTAAAGACGACCGGACTACGTGACCGCTTATAAGCGTGCAATGGACAAGGTCACATCTACACACACGTTGCCCTTCACTTCTCCCCCTCTTCTCCTTTAATCCCCTCACCCCTTCCCCCAGTGCGGGGTAGCAAACCGGACGTGCGTCTCGTTGACCTCCCTGCCTTTCAGTTCTTCTCTTCCTCCTCCTCCTCCTCAGAGTACCGCCATTTCGCATCTCGCATCATCATCATCATCATCATCATCAGCCTGACTACGTCCACTGCAGGACAAAGGCCTCTCCCATGTTCCGCCAGTTAACCCGGTCCTGTGCTTGCTGCTGTCAATTTATACCCGCAAACTTCTTAATCTCATCTGCCCACCTAACCTTCTGTCTCCCCCTAACCCGCTTCCCTTCTCTGGGAATCCAGTCAGTTACCCTTAATGACCAGCGGTTATCCTGTCTACGCGCTACATGCCCTGCCCATGTCCATTTCCTCTTCTTTATTGCAGCTATGATATCCTTAACTCCCGTTTGTCCCCTAATCCACTCTGCTCTCTTCTTGTCTCTTAAGGTTACACCTACCATTTTTCTTTCCATTGCTCGCTGCGTCGTCCTCAATTTAAGTTGAACCCTCTTTGTGAGTCTCCAGGTTTCTGCTCCGTAGCTAAGTACCGGCAAGATACAGCTGTTATATACCTTCCTCTTGAGGGACAGTGGCAATCTACCTGTCATAATTTGAGAGTGCCTGCCGAATGTGCTCCACCCCATTCTTATTCTTCTAGTTACTTCAATCTCGTGGTTAGGCTCTGCGGTTATTACCTGCCCTAAGTAGACATAGTCTTTTACAACTTCAAGTGCACTATTACCTATCTCGAAGCGCTGCTCCTTGCCGAGGTTGTTGTACATTACTTTCGTTTTCTGCAGATTAATCTTAAGACCAACCTTTCTGCTCTCCTTGTCTAACTCCGTAATCATGAGTTGCAATTCGTCCCCCGAGTTACCCAGCAATGCAATGTCATCGGCGAAGCGCAGGTTACTAAGGTATTCTCCATTGACTCTTATCCCTAACTGTTCCCATTCTAGGCTTCTGAAAACGTCCTGTAAGCACGCGGTAAATAGCATTGGGGAAAATGTGTCCCCCTGCCTTACACCCTTCTTGATTGGTATTCTGTTGCTTTCTTTATGAAGCACTATTGTAGCAGTTGATCCCCTGTAGATTTCTTCCAGAATGTTTATATATATTTCATCTACGCCCTGATTCCGCAGTGTTTGCATGACGGATGATATTCCTACTGAATCAAACGCCTTCTCGTAATCTATGAAGGCTAAGTATAGTGGTTGGTTATACTCTGAGCATTTCTCTATTACCTGATTGATAGTATGAATGTGGTCAATTGTTGAGTAGCCTGTTTGAAATCCTGCTTGTTCCTTTGGTTGATTGAATTCCAATCTTTTCTTTACTCTGTTAGCAATTACCTTTGTAAAAAGCTTGTATACTACAGAGAGCAAGCTGATCGGCCAGTAATTCTTCAAGTCCTTGTCATCTCCTTTCTTATGTATTAAGATGATGTTAGCGTTCTTCCAAGACTCTGGTACTCTTCCCGTCAGGAGACACCTCGTAAACAGGGTGGCTAGTTTTTCTAACATAATCTGTCCTCCATCTTTCAGCAGATCTGATGTTACCTGATCCTCACCAGCAGCTTTGCCCCTTTGCATGCTCTCCAAAGCTTTTCTGACTTCTTCTATCATTACTGGTGGGGTGTAATCTGGGTTACTGCTAGTTCTTATAGTATGAAGGTCGTGGTTGTCTCGGCTACTGTACAGATCTCTGTAAAACTCCTCCGCTATTTTAACTATCCTATTCATATTGGTAGTTATTTTGCCTTCTTTGTCCCTTAGTGCATACATCCGACTTTTGCCTATCCCAAGTTTCCTCTTCAATGCTTTGACACTTCCTCCGTTTTTCAGAGCGTGTTCAATTCTCTCCATGTTATACCTTCCTAAATCGCATACCTTACGTCTATTAATCAACTTCGAAAGCGCTGCCAGTTCTATTTTGTCTGTTGTACTTTACACTTTCATGATTTGACGCTTCTTAATTAGGTTCTTCGTTTCCTGGGAAAGCTTGCCAGTGTCCTGTCTAACTACCCTGCCTCCAACTTCCACTGCACACTCCGTAATGATACTCGTCAGATTATCATTCATTGTATCTACGCTAAGGTTGGTTTCCTCACTAAGAGCCGAGTACCTGTGTCGCTGCAGAACAGGTACTCGGCTCTTAGTGAGGAAACCAACCTTAGCGTAGATACAATGAATGATAATCTGACGAGTATCATTACTCGTCTACCCTGTGGCATCTCGCATCTCGCATACCCTGTGGCAAATACCCGCTTTATGCGTCCGTCTATCCGTCCGTCCATCTGCTAGTCGGTCTGTCCATCCGTCTGTGCGTCCATATGGTGAACACTCCAAGTACCACAATCTCGCAATTCACATCCCCTGTGGCACATACTCGCTTTATGCGTCCGTCTATCCGTACGTACGTCTGATATACCTGTACGTCCATCCATGCGTCCGTCCGCGCGCCCAGCTTGTGAACACTCCAAGTACAGCTTCTCACATACCCCGTGGCACATACCCGCTTTATGCGTCCGTCTGCTAGTCTGTCCGTCCGTCCTTCCATGCTTCTGTCCGTGCATCCATCTAGTGAACCCTCCAAGTACCGTCATCTCGCATGTCGCAATCACTGTGGAACATACCTGCTTTACGTGTCCGTCTATCTGTCCGTCCGTCTGCTAGTCTGTCTGTTTAGCCGTCCATTCGTCCATCCGTGCATCCATCTAGTGAACCCTCCAAGTGCCACCAATTTGCATCTCACATACACTATAGATCATACCTCCTTTACGCGTCCATCTATCCGTCCGTCCGTCTGCTAGCGTGTCTGTCTTGCCGTCAATGCATCCGTCCATGCATTCATCTGGTCTACTTTCCAAGTAGCGCCATCTCGCATCTCGCATACCCTGTGGCACAAAGCCGCTTTACGCATCCGGCTATCCGTCCGTCCGTCTGCTAGTCTGTCTGTCTGTTCGCCCATGTGTCCGTCCGTGCGTCCATCTAGTGAACACTCTTAATACTGGCATCTCTCATACCCCGCGGCACATACCCGCTTTAGACTTCAGTTTATCCATCCGTTTGTCTGCTAGACTGTCTGTGCGTCCGTCCATTCGTCCGTCCGTGCGTTCAACTAGCGAGTCCTTCACCATCTCGCATATCGCATACCCTGTGCCAAATAGCCGCTTTTCGCGTCCCTGTATCCGTCCATCCGTTTGCTAGTCTGTCTGTCCATCCATCCGTTCGTGCATCCATCTAGTGAACACTCTAAGTACCACCATCTCACATCTCGCATACCCTGTGGCACATACACGCTTTACGCGTCCGTCTATCCATCCGTCCGTGTACTCTGTGCATCGGTCCATGCATACGTCTGTGCGTCTAGCTGGTGGACACTCCAAGTACCCGCATACCGTGTGGCACATACCCTGTTCTGTTCTGTTTTAACTGTTTTGCTGTGGAGAGGTTGAGGTGCCTATTGCCTTGGCTACTCCATATCACAAAGTTCTGCAGCGAAAAATAAAATAATAATACAGAACGGTACCCAAAAATTAACAATACGGAAAAGAAAGAAAAAAAGAAAGAAACATAATAGCACACTGAAACCAGTTCAGGTATCCTGCCAATACACAGTTTTCTTCACGCAGTTCACACAGTCATAAACTACTTACACGCACACCTTACTACTCTAATGTCAGTATATACATGACCACACTTTACATAATACCGATCTCTGGCTGTCAGCCATAGGCGCTTGTCCAGTCCGGTCTCCACTAAAAAGTCTGTCAGGAAGATTATTGCCTTTTTTGGAGATGCATCTCAGGCCATGGTCCAAGTAGTTTCTTTATTGTGAAGGGCCGTCTGTCCAAACTTGCTAATTTTTTCTTTAATTTTTCTCTTTCAATCGCGTATATAACGCATTCCAAAAGAATATGGCGAACATTCTCTTCTGCATGACATTGATTGATATGTGGGGTTTAACGTCCCAAAACCACTCTATGATTATGAGAGACGCCGTAGTGGAGGGCTCCGGAAATTTCGACCACCTGGGGTTCTTTAACGTGCACCCAAATCTGAGCACACGGGCCTACAACATTTCCGCCTCCATCGGAAATGCAGCCGCCGCAGCCGGGATTCGAACCCGCGCCCTGCGGGTCAGCAGCCGAGTGCCTTAGCCACTAGACCACCACGGCGGGGCACAGTTCTGCATGACCACAATGGCATTTCGGTGAGTTGGATCGATGTATCTTGTGCAGGAAGCTGTTTGTGTATGCTACTTCCAATCTAAGTCGGTGGATAAATGTCTCTAGGTGTCGTGGGAGGTCTTTCGCAATGGAAACTTTTCTGTGTAGATCAACTTCATAAAGTACCGTTTCCTTTGATTTGGGGTTCTCAAACCACTTCTCCATCAAACAATGGTTAGCTCCTTGCGATATAAAATGGCGAATATCCACCCCAGACATAGCGATTGCGCAATCCCGCCCTTCCTTCAATGATTTCATCGCGAGACTATCAGCATCTTCATTTCTCTTTATTCCAATGTTGCTGGGTATCCATTGTAATACGATGTTGTGACCCTGCGATGAGGCATATTCCACAGTTTCTGCGATACATTGTGCTATTTCACCATTTTTGTAAGGTGATCTCACATTTCTGATTAGCTGAAGAGCAGGTTTGCTATCAGTGCATATCACCCATTTTCGTGGCTCGGGATTCTCGCAGATAACCTTAACTGCTTCAAAGATAGCCACTAATTCTGCTGTCGTCGATGAAGATTTGTGCGATAATTTGTACATCTTCTTTTTCGGAATTTCGGGTATAAAGACCGCACAGGCTGACGCTTCTTCTGTGCATGATCCGTCTGTATATATCTTCGTTTTTTCATTATGCATTACATGAAGCTGATGAAGTACCAACTGTGCCGCTACTAGAGGTGCTATGTCTGCTTTCTTCTCTATGCCGTCTATTTCACGGATAACGCTGAGAAGTGGCAGCGTCCAAGGTGGTTTTGAAGGTTTCCATTGTTTAAATTCTGGTACTACTGCTTGAAATGATGATATAGTATCCTGTAGTCTCGTTGCCGTCATTTGTGTTAGTGCACCAGATGAGAAATGACTTTCATGTTGCGTAAAAATTCTAAATAAATTTCGAGATGTTTCTTTAGTTCGGAGTACTGCCAAAGGTGGCTATCGAGCCTCCGCATACACTAAATCACTGGAAGTTGACCGTGGTAAACCCAGACATACCCTCAAGCTCCTTGCCAATAACAAGTTAAGTCTCCTTTCGGTGGAGGCTGGGAGTCCGTGCAACAGAGGCAGTGAGTAAGCTACGATGGGGCGTATCCAGGCAACATGTAGGGCTAATAACGACTCTGTAGTACCACCCCATTTGGCCCCGCAGAGATGCCGGAGGATCCGAATTGCCTGATTCACTTTTTGTTCCAGGGACTGGACATGAGGCGACCATGTTAGTCTCCGGTCTAAAATTACTCCCAAGAATTTATGAGTTTTAACCATTTGAATAGGCGGATTTTGCAGAATAATCTGGAAATTTCCAGGTCTTTTTAATGTAAACACTTTAACGTGAACGCACATACCCGCTTTACGCGTCCATCTATCCGCACGTCTGTCTGCTAGTCTGTCTGTCCATCCGTTCGTGCGTCCATCCAGTGAACACTCCAAGTACCCCCATCTCGCAATTCGCATCCCCTGTGGCACATACTCGCTTTCTGCGTCCGTCTATACATACATCCGTCTTATATGCCTGTACATCCGTCCATGCGTCAGCCCGTGTGGCTATCTAGTGAACATCTCAAGTACCACCACCTCGCATACCCGGTGGCACATACCAGCCTTACGCGTTGGTCTATTTGTCCAATCGTGTGTTATGTCCATGCATTCATGCATATGTCCGTGCGTCCAGCTAGTCAACACTCCAAGTACAGCCACCTCGTATACCCTCTGGCACATACCCGCTTTACGCGTCCGTCTATTTCTCCGTCCGTCTGCTAGTCTGTCTGTCTGTGCGTCCATGCACCCGTCCGTGCAGCCATTTATTGAACCCTCCAAGTACCGCCATCTCGCATCTCGCATTCACTGTGGCACATACCTGCTTTACGCGTCCGTCTATTCGTCCGTCCGTCTGCTAGTCTTTCTGTTTTGCTGTCCATGCGACCATCCGTGCATCCATCTAGTTTACCTTCCACGTGCCGCCATCTCGCCTCTCGCATACCCTGTGGCACATACCTGCTTTACGCGTCCGTCTATCCGTCCGTCCGTCTGCTGGTCTGTCTGTTCGCCAATGCGTCCGTCCGTGCGTCCATCTAGTGAAACCTCTTAGTACTGGCATCTCGCATACCCTGCGGCATATACCCGCTTTAGGCTTCGGTCTATCCATCCGTACGTCTGCTAGACTGTCTGTGCGTCCGTCCATGCGTATGTCCGGGAGTTCATCTAGCGAACCCTCCAAGTACCACCATCTCGCATCTCACATACCCTGTGCCGAATGCCCGCTTTACGCGTCCGTCTAATTCGTTTGCTGGTCTGTCTGTCCATCTATCCGTTCGTGCATCCATCTAGTGAACACTCTAAGTACCACCATCTCGCATAACTGTGGCACATACACGCTTTACGGTCCGTCTATCCCTCCATCCTTCTGCTAGTCTGTCTGTCCGTCCGCCCACGCGTCCATCCGTGTGTTAGTGAATACACCAAGTACCACCATCTCGCATCTCGTATATGCTGTGGCACATTCCCGCTTTACGCATCCGTCCATCTGCTATTCTGTCTGTCCGACCGTCCACCCGTCCGTCCGTGCGGCCAAGTAGTGAACACTCAAAGTACCGCAATCTCGAATACCCTGTGGCACATATCTGCTTTACGCGTCCGTCCATCAGTCCGTCCTTCTATTAGTCTGCCTGTCCGTCTGTGCATGCGTCCATTTATTGAACACCCTAAGTGTCGCGACAAAGAAATCGTATCCATGGTAAAGGCCCTTATGAATACCATTCGTATGCTCCTCACTAGCATTGACAGCCCGGCGGCAAAGAGTGCACTTCAGTTAGTGAATCCGCAGAAGCCGGTGCTATCAAGTCAGGAAAGGCACCATGGCTCCGCCTCTGCAAGCCTTTCGTAAAGAGGTCAAAGGAGCTTCGATATTGCAGTGAAATGCCCGAGGCCTCAAGCGCCCCTTTTCTGATATGCGACAATTTGTGATTAAAAACCAGTTTCTAATTATTGTTATCTGTGAGCCAATGCTACACAGTGCAATACGACTATCCAGGTACGAAGCCTTCAAGTCCGCTACCTGCAACGAACAGAGTAATGTCACTGTATATATCAGATGCGACCTTACCTTTATTGAGCACCGTGTAGCACCTCACGATGACAACCAGTATGTCTGCTTGACAGTTAAACGTAGAGACCTCAATTTCACGCTTGTAGGCGCATATATATCACCTTCAAATCGTTTTGAACCTGAAAGACTACGTGCACTGTTAACAGCCACACCTGGACCATGGATCATCACCGGAGATCTCAACGCTCACCACCCACTATGGGGAAGTCAGAAGACAGACAGTCGCGAAGGCAAGTATTCTCCTTTGCTCTGGAGCAGCAGCTGCTTTGTGTAAACGACGGAAGCCCAACGTTTCTACGGGGAACGACATACAGCAGCTGCCTTGACTTGGCATTTGTGTCACGAAGCCTAAATGGAAGGGTCAAGTGGTTCGCAGACTATGAAAGTCATGGAAGCGATCACATACCAACTTATTTGAAAATCAAGGGCTAGGAAAAATTGCCAGACTACGACACTTCGACTCGCATTGACTGGACAAAGTTCAGGTCACTGACGGAAAAGAGGTGTCAAGAAAATAAAGCGCCTCCTCTTGACACCCTCGAGGATATGATTAGAGGTGCTACTCAAGAAGAGACCTATCATATTCAACATACTTCAGAATATTGTCAACATCAAGCGGCATTGGAACGGCTCAGAGCGATCCGTCGTCCCGCACAAAGAAGATACAGGCGCACTAAGTCCATTCACGACTTGAGGGAGGCAAGGCGTCTACAGAAAAAAATTCAGCGGCGAATCATTTCTCTTCAATCCTTCCGCTGGAAACAACTGTGCGAATCTTTGGATCCACACAAGCCTTTGACGCAGACATGTAGGATTATCCGTGGCCTACGAACATCGCCACATCAACATCGCCCCTTCAAAGGTCTTTCTCTCCACCAAGGCGGCACCGAAATTGAAGTAGCAGAAGATTTCTGCGTAAAAGTTGCCGGTCGTGCGTCCACGTGCACCACGCGATACCTAGAAAACGCTCCAGTTTCCAGTGATTCAAGAATAGACACCTTTTTCTCTCTAGAGGAACTACAAGCGGCCTTGACGGCATGCAAACGATCTTCATCGCCTGGTCTGGATGGGATCACGTACATGGCTCTTTGCAACCTCGGAGAAGCAGCTCGACGGGCCCTTCTATCCGTGTACAAGGACTCGTGGAGCAGCGGATTTATCTCTCATTCATGGAAATCCAGCCGCCTCGTCCCTGTGCTTAAACCAGGTAAATCTCCTCTGCACTTGACCTCTTATCGCCCCCTCGCGCTTACCAGCTGTTTCGGGAAAGTGATGGAGAGGATGATTTTGACTCGCTTAGAGCGGTACTTGGAGCACCACGAGGTATACCCTCATGCTATGACGGGCTTTCAGCGAGGGCGATCCGCAATTGATAACGTTATAGACCTAGTCTCATCTGTTCAGCATCAAAAAAGACTGAAACGTTTATCTGCGGCGTTGTTCTTGGACGTGAAAGGTGCATACGATAACGTATCACATGAAGCCATTCTGGATGTCATGGAAAATGTTGGATTAGGGGGTGGGGTTCACCAATGGATCCACAGCTATCTGAAAGGCAGAACTTTCTTTGTACAGATGGAGAATGGCACAACAACGCACCATTGCAACCGTCGTGGTGTGCCTCAAGGCGGTGTTCTTAGCCCCACACTTTTCAATCTAGCGCTACTCGGCCTGGTTGACGCACTTCCAGAATCTGTTCATCTATCAATATATGCAGATGACATCTGCATCTGGGCGCCAGGCGTAACACGCCTTAATTTGCGTGCCCGGCTTCAGAGAGCGGCTACAATAGCGACAAAGTACCTGGAAGAACGGGGACTAGAGCTGTCATCAGAGAAATGCTCGCTTATAGCATTCACGCACAAGGCTATGAGCCCATATGCTATTAAAATCAACGGACACACGATCAACTACGTGAAGACCCACCGATTACTCGGAATCATAGTTGATCGCGACCTTTCCTGGAGCCCTCACATCGCCCACATGAAAACTAAACTCACCATGATCACCCAAGTACTGAGGTTTCTTGCTGGAAAAACGTGGGGTGCATCAGTACGAGCAATGCTCCAACTCTACACTGTTCTGTTCCTCGGTCATATGCGATACAGCTTACCCGTGCTTTGCGGGATCCGAAGAACAAACTTGCGCGTCCTCCAGTCTATCCAAGCCCAAGCCCTGAGAATATGCCTTGGTCTCCCGAGATGCGCGTCTACAGCAGCAACAGTCATCATTGCGCGTGATTATCCAGTCAACGCATACATCCGCGTAGACACTTTGGAAATGCACATAAGGCATTTCGCTCGGCTTCCATCTCATCACCTCGCCCCACTTCGAACTTCCAGGCCCCACTCAGCGTTCAGCGCAACTGTAGCTCAGCATTGCGCAGTGATTTCATTGCACTTCACGCATGCAGCACAGCCGCCGATACCATTACGGCGCCTACACCCACTCAAAGCCCTTCTTACAATTCCTGACATCCCAAATAAGAAAAAGTCGTCGCATCTAGCCCTGAAACAGGCCACATTACTTTTCATGTAAGAGAAGCACAATGGACGCCTTCACATTTACACGGATGGCTCGGTGTCTTCACTAAGGTCTGCAGGGGCAGTAGTTATTCCAGCGAGGCACATCACAATTAAATTCATGACATCACATTTGAAGTCGTCGACAGCTGCAGAACTTGCAGCCATACGTGCAGCTCTGGAGTTTATAGTATAAGAACCTTCGGAAATTTGGTCTATCTTTTCGGACTCGAAGGCAACTCTTGAATGTCTTATGTCACCTTTTCGCCATGGACCTAATGAACAGGTAGTAGCTGAAATAAGGCTTCTTCATAACCAAGCAATCGCAAAACAGCACAGCATAGTGTATCAGTGGATACCAGGTCATTGCGGTATATATGGCGATGACCACGCAGATGAGGCCGCTAGATCTGCGCACGATGGTACCCAATACACAGCCATCCCGTTCTCAGGAACCGACGCAGCTACAAGACTTTGTTTGCTTGCACGTGACCTCACACTGGTACAGTAGAACTCAACAGACTTCACAAACGCGCGCCTGCATAACTTAGATCCCGATCTGCAGCTTCGTCTTCCCCCAAGGATATCTCGAGCTGAGGAGACCCTTCTATGCCACCTGTGGCTTGGAGTGGCCTTCACGAACGCATACTCTTATCTCAATGGGATGGCCAGCTCTCTTACATGCACTTACTGCAGTTGCGAAGAAACCATCGCGCACCTTCTGTGTCAGTGCGCCCATTTCAACGCGCAAAGACAAGAACTCACGGCAGCTCTGGATAGACTAGACGATCGGCCTTTGTCGGAACAAAGAATTCTGGGTCATTGGCCGGGCCCATCCTCAGCCCAAAAGGCTTTGAAAGCTTTGCTGCGCTTTTTGCGGACAACTGGATTCAGAGACAGACTTTAGTGTCTTATACTCTTTGATGTTGGCTTTCCTCTGTCGCAGTTTTTTTGTAATTTCTCTTTCTCTTCGCAACATTTCTTTTTGACATCTTTCATTCCCGCTCACCCCTTTCCCCAGCACAGGGTAGCCAGCCGGTCTAAAAACTGGCTAACCTCCCTGCTTTCCGCTTACACTTTCTTCCTCCTCCTCCTCCCCAAGTGCTTCTATCTCGAATCTCGCATCACCTGTGGCACATACCCGCTTTACACGTACGTCTATTCGTTCGTCCGTCTGATAGTCTGTCAGTCCGTCCATCCGTGCATCCATTTAGTAAACACTCCATGTACCACCATCTCGCATCTCGCATACCCTGTAGCACATACTCGCAATACGCCTCCATCTATCCGTCCATCCGTCTGCTATGTCTCCCAGTCTGTCCTTGCGTCCGTCCGTGCGTCCAGGTATTGAACAATCCAAGCACCACCATCCAGCCTGTCACATACCTTGTAGTACAAAGTCGCTTTACGAGCCGTGTATCGGTCTTTCCCTCTGCTAGTCTGTCTGTCTGTCCGTCCACGCGTCCATCTAGTGAACAGTCCAAGTACCGCCTGTCTGTGCCGTCGCGAATTCGTGACAGTGTCATTAACCTGCTGCTACTCTCTTCGGGGGACGTTGAGCTAAACCCGGGACCCAATGATAAGATTCTAGCAGAAATCCTGGAAAGCATGCGTGGGCTGAAAGCGGGACAGGCGACAATATTGACTGAGCTCAAAGGAGTTAAGGAAAAGCAGGCCAAAACTGACGCTCAAATTAAACAACTGAATGATAGAGTTGCATCCTTGGAAGCGTCTATTGCATCCCGCAGTCCGGATGAAATCAGCTTGCCCGAGAATAGCTTACAGTGTGTAAATGACCAACTGCAGCACATTAAATCTTGATGCGATAGTGCAGAAAATAGGATGCGCCGCTCGAATCTTCTGTTATTTGGTATCAAAGATGACGTTAATGAAGATTGGGAAGCATCAGAAAAAAAAACTAACTGATTTTTGCGAAGAAAATCTTCAAATCACCCTTACAAGCCAGCAGTTTGAACGCGTCCACCGCCTTGGCCGGTTTTCTCCAGATAAGTGCCGACCAATAATTGCTAAATTCGTTCTGTTTAAAGACAAACAAATCGTACAAGCATTATCAAGAAAACTTAAAGGTACAGACTACTCTATTAGTCAGGATTTTTCTGTTGCAACCCGCGAAGCGCGGAAAAAGTTGATCGAGTTTGCGAAACCAAGCAAGCAGACATTTAAACTGCGAGTAGACAGGTTAGAAATGAATGGCAAGACGTACGTTTATGACAGCTCTACAAAATAGGTTGTTCTTTCTCAAAGGTAGCTAAAAAAGACAGCAGGCAAAAATAAACTTCCTAAGCAACAACGGTCACGTTCCTCGACCTTGGTACGAACACTAACAGTGACGTTAACTAACATCCGTAGCCTGCTGCCGAAACGTGAAAATATCTCTTCGATCTTGGACGATAGCAATACGGACATTGCTGTCTTAACTGAGACATGGCTTCATCCAAATATTCTCGATGCACAACTCTTTTCGGGCGTGAATATTTTCAGTATTTATTGGTGTGACCGTTCGCAAGGAAAGGGGGGTGGTGTTTTGATCGCGATAAAGAATACACTGTCGTCGTTTCTGATTGAAACTCACTCACCCCTCGAAATAGTTTGGGCTGCCTGCTTTTCCGCTTCATCAAAAATACTGATAGGCGCTTGCTACCGGCCACCCGACGCAGGTCCTTCCTTTAGCGATGAACTCGGAAAGAGTATAGCGGCCGCTGTGCAAAGCTATCAGTGTAAAAACGTTTACCTCCTCGGCGACTTTAACTTTCCCGATGTTGATTGGCCGTCTCTCTCTTCACCTAGTCGTGCTTCTGTAGAATTTATAAATTTAACTCTGGATTTTAACTTCTTCCAAACTGTTGACGCACCTACACGTGGATCTAATTTATTAGATCTAATTTTAAGTAATGCGCCTGAAACTATCGGGCCAATCACTTATCGGGACGGTCTAAGTGACCACAAGTTACTCCATTTTCCTATAAATGTGCCATTTAGCCACACAGGTAAAGATAGAAAGATTATACGAGATTTTAACAAGGCCGATTACGCAGCAATTAACTCAGACCTTGAAGTATTCCTTGTTGAAGGGATGATGCCCTTGTTCGATACTCGCACCATCAACGAAAACTGGTGTATCTTCCGGGACAAGGTTTGCGGGCTGGTCGATAAGTTTGTTCCCATAGTTACCATAACGAATGACAGGTCGAACCCGTGGTTCACAAAGTCACTCCGCCGGCTCAGAAATAAAAAAGCGGTTGTACAAAAACGCCGAAAATGGGCAAACTGAAGCTGCATGGAAAAAGTACGACGAGTGTGTGGCGAGCTACTGCTCTGCAATTAAGGATGCGAAAGACAAATATTTTTCCCATGATCTCCTGTCTCTTTTAAAATCAAACCCTCGGAAGTTTTGGCAGTCGTTAACCCCAGGAACCGACCGCCAGCATATCTCGTTACGTGGTGATGACGGCAAACCCCTCTCAGGTAGTGACTGTTCATTCGCATTTAACAGGTTCTTTTCTTCAGTATACACAAGAGAAGACCATTCCAACATACCATTCATCGCATATTACGACTGGGCGTTTATGCAGCCAATAGCTCTTACAGTCGAAGGTATTGCTTCCCTCATTGACCAACTTAAGCTATCTACTTCATCGGGGCCCGACAACATTAACACAAAAATACTAAAGAACACAAAAATCGTATCGAGCAAATTCTTACTTCTCATCTTTCAACAGTCCTTGATGTCTAGTCAACTTCCGGATGATTGGCACATGGGTAAAGTGGTTCCCGCTTATAAAAGTTGAGGTAAACACTCACCTGATAATTAGAGACCCATCTCGCTTACGTCAATCTGCTGCAAATTGCTGGAGCATATTATCGCTTCCCATGTTCGCCGCCACCTCGAATCAAATAATTTCTTTTTTCCTCACCAGCATGGTTTTCGAAAAGGCTTCTCGTGTGACACCCAATTGTTTGAATTAACAACCAATCTCCATTTCAATATGAATGAAGATAAACAAACTGATTGCGTATTCATCGATTTTTCAAAGGCCTTTGACCGCGTTGCCCATTGCCGCCTAATATCTAAATTATCTGCACTTAGACTCGATTCCTTAACCCTTTCGTGGATCCGAAATTTTATTTCCTTTCGAAAACAATTCACTACGGTTAATAACTTCGCCTCTACTCCGTCTGATGTCATCTCGGGTGTTCCACAGGGTAGTGTTCTCGGACCTCTATTATTTCTTATCTACATAAATAATTCGCCAAATAATATATCTTCCAATATAAAACTATTCGCTGACAATTGCATATTATATTGAGCTATTAACAATGATGGCGACCACTTTACCCTTCAAACAGACCTTAACCTAATTCGTGACTGGTGTGACGTGTGGAAGATGTCTCTAAACTCTTCCAAGTGCCGTGCTATGACCTTCGGTCGTAAACACAAAAACTCCAATTATTCCTACTCTATTAAAAATGATACAATAGTGCAGTGCTCTTCTTACAAATACTTAGGCGTCAATCTAACACCCAATCTTTCATGGTCGGCACCCATTGGTGTTATTTGCGCGAAAGCCTCAAAAACATTAGGTTATCTCCGTCGTAATCTGCGAAAGTCTCCAACAAGCATCCGTAAACTGGCCTATTTCACTTATGTACGCCCCCAGCTGGAATTTGCATCTTCAGTCTGGTCCCCTTTCCAAGATTACCTAACCACATTGCTAGAGTCCATACAAAACAGAGCAGCCCGGTTTATATCTCGCAATTATAACACTCATTGCAGCGTAACAACATTAAAACAAGAACATTCTACTTCGCCATTGCACGTTCGTCGCTCTGTTGCACTGTTATGTTTGCTGCATAAATATATTGACAGCACAAGACGTTCTACACTACCCCTAACAGCACCATTGCGCATATCCAGACGCCTGCACAATCACCTTAGTTTCACTCGCATTTACGGCAAAACGAAGGCATTCAACTTATCAGCGCTTCCTAAGGCCATATCATTATGGAACGACCTTCCCGACTGCATCGCCTCCATCACCAATCCAGATTCTTTTCGCGAACATGTGTGTAATCATTTTTCATCGCACTAATCGCTCTAACTTCACTGATGTTTGTAGCTGCAGCTGTAACACTCACCTAGTTTCACACTTCTCTTTGGTTCTCTTTAATTTTTGCTGTACCCACCGTTGTCTTGCAATTTATATTGGTGAACGCCTTCGTACGGCTGGCAGTATATGTGTTTGGAAAATGCGTGTGTATGTTGTTTTTTATTGCCATTGTTCTCCCAGTTCTTGTTATTCTCCCAGTTTTTGTTGCTCAGTTCCACCGCCGTTGCTGCTCACTTGTATTCTATACCTACGCCCTCCGAATTTCTTTATTGTGTTTCGTTCATGTACCTTGAATTTCTTGTTATTCAAGCTTTCTGCATATCGGGAAACACTCGCGTAATACATTTGTTTGAGTGTCAGTGACTAGACACGCTTTGTCACGATGTTGTGTTATTTTCTGTGTATTACATGTTATTGATGACCGCCCTATTACTCTTTGAAGTTTGTACCCCCCTTACTCAATGCTCTCATTGAGCTTTTAAGGTATCATAAAAAATAAATAAATACCCTGTGGCACATATCCGCTTTACGGGTCTGTCTATCCGTCCGTCCGTCTGCTAGTCTGTCTGTCCGTCCATTCATGCGACCATCTAGAGGGCCCTCCAAGTACCACCATCTCGCACCTCGCATACCCTGTGGCACATACCCACCTTATGCAACCGTCTATCCGTCTGCTAGTCTTTTGTCCGTCCGTCCATGCATTCGTTCGTGCGTCCATCCTGTGAATACTCCAAGTACCGCCATTTCGCATACCCTGTGGCACATACCCACTTTACGCGTCCGTCAAACCGTCCGTTCTTCTGCTAGTCTGTCTGTCCATCCATCCATGCCTTCAACTGTGCGTCCGTCTGGTGAACACTCCAAGTACCACCATTTCGCATCTCGCATACCCTGTGGCACATACATGCTTTACGCGTTCGTCTAACCATCTGTACGTCATCTATTCTCTCTGTTCGTCAATGCATCCGTTCGTGCGTCGATCTTGTGAACACTCCAAGTACCACCATCTCGCATTCCGCATACCTCGTCGCACATACCCGCTTTACGCGTAAGTCTATCCGTCCGTCCTTCTGCTAGTCTGTCTGTCCGTCCGTCCATGCGTCCGTCCGTGCGTCAATCTAGTGAACATTCCAAGTACCGCCATCTCGCATTCCCTGTGGCATATACCCGCTTTACGCGTCCGTCTATCCGTCCGTCCGTCTGCTAGCCTGTCTTTCCCTCCGTCCACGCTTTCGCCCGTTTGTCCATCTAGTGAACACTCCAAGGACCGCCATCTCGCATCTCGCATCTCGCATTCCTGGGGCACATACCCGCAATACGCGTCCGCCTATCCGTCTGTCCCTCTGCTAGTCTGTCTGGCCGTCCATGCTTTCGTCCGTGCGTGCATCTAGTGAACACTTCAAGTACTGCCATCTCGCATCTCACATACCCTGTGCCAAATAGCCGCTTTATTCGTTCGTCTATCCATCCATCCGTTTGCTAGTCTGTCTGTCTGTCCATATACGCGTTCGCGCATCCATCTAATGAACACTCAAGTACCCCCATCTCACATCTCGCATACGCTGCGGCACATACTCGCTTTCCGCGTCCGTCTATCCATGCGTCCGTCTGCTAGTCTCTCTGGCCATCCGTCTATGCTTTCGTCCATGCGTCTATCTAGTGATAACTCCAAGCACCGCCATCTCGAATCTCGCATACCCTGTGGCACATACCTGCATTACGCATCCGTCTATCCGTCCATCCGTGTACTCTGTCCATTCATCCATGCATACGTCCGTGCGTCCAGCTGGTGAACACTCTAAGTACCGCCATCCCGCATACCGCGTATCACATACCCACGTTACGCGTCCATCTATCCGTAGATGGACGCGCTCGTCTGTCGGTTCATCCGTTCGTGCGTCCATCCAATGAACATTCCAAGTACCACCATCTCGCAATTCGCATCCCCTGTGGCCTAGAGTGGTACTTGGAGCACTACGAGGTATACCCTCATGCTATGACGGGTTTTCGGCGTGGGCGGTCCGCAATTGATAACGTTATAGACCTGGTCTCATATGTTCATCATAAAAAAAGACTGAAATATTTATCTGCGGCGTTGTTCTTGGAGGTGAAAAGTGCATACGATAACGCATCACATGAAGCCATTCTGGATGTCATGGAAAATGTTGGATTAGGGGGTCGGGTTTACCAATGGATCCACAGCTATCTGAAAGGCACAACTTTCTTTGTACAGACGGAGAATGGCACAACAACGCACCATTGCAACCGTCGTGGTGTGCCTCAAGGCGGTGTTCTTAGCCCCACACTTTTCAATCTAGCGCTACTCGGCCTGGTTGACGCGCTTCCAGAAGCTGTCCATCTATCAATATATGCAGGTGACATATGCATCTGGGCGTCAGGCGTAACACGCCTTCATTTGCGTGCCCGGCTTCAGAGAGCGGCTGCAATAGTGACAAAGTACCTGGAAGAACGGGTACTAGAGCTGTCATCAGAGAAATGCTCGCTTATAGCATTCACGCTTAAGGCTATGAGCCCATATGTTATTAAAATCAACGGACACACGATCAACTACGTGAAGACCCACCGATTCCTCGGAGTCATAGTTGATCGTGACCTCTCCTGGAGCCCTCACATCGCCCGCATGAAAACTCAACTCACCATGATCACCCACGTACTGAGGTTTCTTGCTGGAAAAACATGGGGTGCATCGGTACGAGCAATGCTCCAACTCTACACTGCTCTGTTTCTCGGTTATATGCGATACAGCTTACCCGTGCTTTGCGGGATCCGGAGAACAAACTTGCGCGTCCTCCAGTCGATCCAAGCCCAAGCCCTGAGATTATGCCTTGCTCTCCCGAGATGCGCGTCTACAGCAGCGAAGTCATCATTGCGCGTGATTATCCAGTCAACACAACAATGCACATAAGACATTTCGCTCGGCTTCCACCTCATCACCTCGCCTCACTTCGAACTGCCAGGTCACATCATTTAGCGTGTTTGACAGCTCGGATGCCGCATTCTTCGTACTGCTGTATCGTGACAAAACATCAGGACATACTACCGCCTGGCTTCAAACTTGCGATGCATCCAGCAACTGCGCCATGGAGTCTTCGTCAACCTGACGTGCGCTTATCAGTTCCTGGAATCTTTAAGACGGCACGCATGTCAACGCTAGCCCTGAAGCAATTGACTTTGCGTCTGTTGGACGAAAGGTACTTCGACCGCATACATGTTTACACCGATGGCTCCACTAATTACAACAGCTCCACAGGAGCAGTGGTTGTTTCATCTGAAAATGTGTTGCTTCAGTACAAGTTTTCTCACACCACGGCGTCGACAGCAGCAGAGCTCGCAGCACTTCAAAGTGCAGTAAAGTACATTCTTCGCCAGCAACCTAACCAATGGGCCATGTTTTGCGACTCCAGGTCAGCCTTACAGTCACTACGGTTTTTTATGCAGCACGGCCTACATGAACATTCAGGATATCAGATAAGACACGACTACCACGAAGCGCTCGCGGAAGGTCACGATATTGTATTTCAGTGGTTGCTGATTCATTGTGGAATCGTCGACAATGACCGCGCGGATGAAGCTGCTCGATCGGCTCATGACCAAGACCAGCGCACACCCATACCACTCTTGAGAACGGACGCTGCAAGGCTACTACAATCACTTGCTCGCCGTATATCTCTCCTACAATGGAATACGCAGGGTTTCTCCAACAAGCACCTGTATTCGATCGACCCAAACTTGCAACTTCGTTTGCCATCCGGGTTCCCACGATGCGCTGAAACTTTACTGTGTCGCATGAGGTTGGGCGTGGCATTTACGAATTTGTGCTCTCATCTCCTTGGAATGGCGAGCGCTTCGGCATGCAACATCTGCGCCTGCGAGGAAACGCTTGAGCACATTTTATGTCATTGCCCAGCATACTAGACCGAACGACGTATTATGGAAGCCAAGCTCTGTCAGCTGGATTCACGGCCGCTTACAGAAGAGAAGATCTTGGGAGTTGGGCGACGGCTTCCCATACGCGCAAAGCCACGAAAGCCCTCTTGTACATTTTAAGGACCACCAAACTTCACGACCGCTCGTGAAAGAATTGTGCGAGGCCGTGCTGTGTGGTCTCGAGCTGACTATTTATGCTTCCCTTTCTTACTCCTCTTCTTTTCTGTCTCTTTCCTTTCTATTATTCCCCTTTTCCCCTACCCCAAGTGTAGGGTAGCCAACCGAGCCAAGCTTGGTTAACCTCCCTGCCTTTCTTCTCTATTTATCTCTCTCTTTCTCTCCAGGCCCCACTCAGCGTTCAGCGCAACTGTAGCTCAGCATTGCGCAGTGCTTCCTTGCACTTCACGCATGCAGCACAGCCGCCGATACCATTATGGTGCCTACACCCTTTCAAAGCCCTTCTTACAATTCCTGGCATCCACAAAAAGAAAAAGTCCTCGCATCTAGCCCTGAAAGAGGCCACATTACTTTTCCTGCAAGAGAAGCACAACGCACGCCTTCCTATTTACACGCATGGCTCGGTGTCTTCAGTAAGCTCTGCAGGGATCACAATGAAATTCATGACATCGCATTTGCCGTCGTCGACAGCTGCAGAACTTGTGGCCATACGTGCAGCTCTGGAGTTTATAGTGAAAGAACCTTCGGGAATTCGGTATATCTTCTCGGACTCGAAGGCATCTCTTCAATGTCTTATGCCACCCTTTCGCCATGGACCTATTGAAAAGTTAGCAGCTGAAATAAGGCTTCTTCATCACCAAGCAATTGAAAAACCGCACAGCATAGTGTATCAGTGGATACCAGGTCATTGCGGTATATATGGCAATGACCACGCTAATGAGGCCGCTAGATCTGCACGCGATGGTACCCAATACACAGCCATCCCGTTCTCAAGAACCGACGCAGCTACAAGACTTTGTTCGCTTGCACATGACCTCACACTGGTACAGTGAAACTCAACAGACTTCACAAACGCGCGCCTGCATAACTTGGATCCCGATCTGCAGCTTCGTCTTCCCCCAAGAATATCTCGAGCTGAGGAGACTCTTCTATGCCGCCTGTGGCTTGGAGTGGCCTTCACGAACGCATACTCTTATCTCATTGGGATGGCCAGCTCTCTTACATGCACTTACTGCAGTTGCGAAGAAACCATCGCGCACCTTCTGTGTGAGTGCACCCATTTCAACGCGCAAAGACAAGAACTCAGTGCAGCTCTGGATAGACTAGACGATCGGCCTTTGTAGGAACAAAAGATTCTGGGTCATTGGCCAAGCCCGTCCTCAGCCCAGAAGGCTTTGAAAGCTTTGCTGCGCTTTTTGCGGACAACTGGCCTCAGAGACAAACTTTAGTGTCTTATACTGTTTTATTTTTATTTAATTTTTATAAGACCGGCTGGCTACCAGCACAGGGTAGCCAGCCGGTCTAAGAACTGGCTAACCTCCCTGTCTTTCCGCTTAAACTTTCTTCCTCCTCTTCCCTGTGGCACATACTCGCTTTATGCGTCCGTCTATACATACATCCACACATACATCCGACAACGATGACGCCACATCGACGTACTCCCTTAGTGACATGACACAGATGGATACAGAAGCACCCAATAAAGACGAGCGAGCTTACACGGTGGTCACCCATCACAAGAACCGAGCTACCGGGATACCGGTGATGTTCAGACCAATCACTGCCGAGGACTCCTAATGGAAGGTGAATCCCAATCGCATGGCATCTGAGATAATCTCTGCTTTCAATGAGAAAGTGACATCATCAAGAATCAACAGAGACGGAAATTTCTGTGTTGGAGTACGGTCTTTGTACTCGGCAAACAAGTTGCTGCTGATCAAGTGTCTGGCTGGATTGCCCGTACATGTGATGATACCTCACTCTTACATGAAGACCCTACCAAAGATAAGAGATGTTCTACTCGAATACAGTGATTATGACCTACTGGAATATCTTAAAGATGCTGGAGTAATCTCATTCACACGACAAAAGAGATGGGCAAGAAATGAAGATTGAAGTTCCACAATGCAGCCCATACGTAATGTATTACTCCAGTTTAGACATTATATGCCATTGCCAAAAAGAGTTGCTCTCGGCTTTACGGTTCACACTGTCGAGGAATACATTGAGCCGGTGGTAAGGTGTTACAACTGCCAGAGATAGGAGCATAAGGCTAAGACTTGCAGAGGAACCAAGAGATGCAAGGTATGTGCGGGCGCACATAATTATACAGAATGCACCTCGAAGCGTCCACTTAGGTGTGCCAACTGTGCTGGACCACATCCGGCGTCGTTTTCAGGCTGCTCTCAAAACCGTTTGGCATCAGCGGCACAAAGAGAGAGAATTGTAAAAGGGTACCATAGGATACAAAGAGGCCCAGCCTCCAATGCAGACATAGTCGACGTAGTTCCTGCGGCACACAGAAATGCAAAACAGTGGCGCCACGACTTTTACTCGGAAGTATTGAAGCGCTCAGCACCAAAACATCGCGTTGGCAATGAAGTCCAGGCCCAGGAACATGCTGAAGCGGAACTTTCTGCCGGGCCAGACACAGCCAAGGAGCCACTGACTACCAAAGGGAAGGGTCACAGCAGCTTGCTGAGGAAAAATTCCTCAAGAAATGCGATCTTGGCGGAGACAGCCGGAAACGAGCAAGTAATTTTGCCAATTGTCTCTGCGGCTCTTAAAGCAATCCTACGATCCCTGCCACAAGCAGGTTCCTTACCAGATGTGAAATTGCTGCTAGATGTTGAGCATCTTCTCTTGTCGTAATCATGGCTACCAGACTATCTAACTGGTACAAAAGAAGTGCAATATTCCAGTGGAACTGCAACGGTTTGCAGAATAAGAGTGGAGATTTTCGGAAATTCGTCGCTCGGAACGGGTTTCCGATTTCGTGTATTTCCGAAACACGAGTATCCACTAACTTTTGCTTGTCCAATTATATGGTGTACCAAGCAAAACGTCCTGTTGCAAAAAGCAGAGGGATGTTGTGTGTGAGACGCGATATTCCGTCAACACTTGTGGCTACTTCAAAAACAGATGCGCCGGAATTTGTTAGATGCAAGGTGAAGTTTAGTAACGTTACTGTAACTGTAGTTAGTGTTTACGTGCAATCTAAAGCAAACGTTTCATACGCAGAATTGGCTGCAGTGTGTAGATCTGATCATGATTCCATAATTATATGTGGTGATTTTAACGCGCACCATGAATTGTGGGGTAGTGAGCGTTGTAATGTAAGAGGATCTACTATAGTAAAAATACGCGAAGACCATGGTTACACTATACTAAATGCTGGTTCTCCGACGTTTCTACAGGGGCATAACTACTGCAGCGTAATAGACATCACTGTGTGCTCCTCTGAATTAGTGGCTGGAGCAGACTCAACTGCAGATGCTGGTACAAGAGGAAGTGACCACTTTCCAGTATTCATATATCAGCCAAAGTTGAAGAAAACGAGAAATAACCGCACAACCAGAATTACAAATTGGGCAATCTTTCGAGAACTACAGAGACAAAATCTTGAACCTTGTTCTGGCGCAGAAACCTATCCATCGAAAATAAAAAAAATTGCCCGCAGCTTCCCTCGGGGGAACACTGAGGAGGATGCGGAGCATATAATTGGTTAACGGGGTGTTAAAGTGCGACTTACTTGGGTCGATGGCTAAATTGGTTAACGTGGTTGTGAAATGGGTTGTTAAATTGCGACTTACTTGGGTCGATGGCTAAATTGGTTAACGTGGTTGTAGGAGGGGGTGTTAAATGAGTGAACACGTACACACGTATGCGAAAGGACGGCGCTGGTCGAAGGGACGTCAATCATTGTGTTTGTGGATTCGTTGGAATTCATTTCACCGCGACCTTGGACGTCGACGCGCCGTACAAACCAACCGACGAGCGGCAACTGAGTGAGCGAGCGCCGACCTTGAGTATATATACAGCGCGACGGCGCATGCACTGTCAGCTGTTGAATGTTCTCGAAGGAGAAGCGCGCGCGCGGCAAAGATGGCGACGGCGCGACGGCGCATGCGCTGTCAGCTGTCGAATGTTCTCGAAGGAGAAGCGCGCGCGGCACAGATGGTGGGCGACGGCGCGACGGCGCATGCGCGCGCGTCAGCTGTCGAATGTTTGAGAAGCGGTGCGGACGGCGCGGACGGCGCACTACAAGGCGCGAGTATAAGATGCTTCCGCATCTAAAAAAATTTCTAACAAAAGCAACTCGTGCAGTACCCATTCCAGATGGGTATTCGGGTGTTGACGCTGAGTATGAGAGACTTCGGGCAATACGACGCCGATCTGAAAGAAGATATCGCAGATCGGGTAATTTAGAAGATTTCAAGGTTGCACAGAAAGTACATTCTGCAACGCTTAACCAACTGAAGAAGTTTTCAACCAAAAGGTGGCAAGATTTATGTGCCTCACTTTCTCCATTTACATCGGCGCCAACAGTGGAACATGGTACGCGCCCTCCAACAGCCAGTAGTCCACTCGAGACCACTACAGGCTCTAGCGCTGTCTCGAGGAGTTAGTGAACGTGGGATTGTCAAAGAATTTTGCAAGCTTATACTGAGAAATGGAGAGACCGCCCAAGCTAGCGAGTATAAATCCTCAGCAGAATCAGCTTCGGCGGTTGTAAAAAAGTTCTCTGCGATCAGTTCATCAGACCTGGATGACAGCTTCACACCAGAGGAGCTCCAATATGTGTTGTCTTCTGTAAAACGAAGAAGTTCACCAGGAACAGATGGAGTTAGATACGCTGCTCTTGCTAATTTGTGCACGAAAGGAAAATTACACCTGTTGGACATCTATAATAAAAGTTGGCAAGAAGAAAAAGTTCCGGAAAGTTGGAAGATATCAAACGTAGTACCGTTGCTAAAGCCAGGAAAGAGCGCTATGCAGTTGGACTCGTTTAGGCCGGTTAGTTTGATAAGTTTTTTTTTCAAAAGTGATGAAAAAAAATGATCAATGAACGAATTTATGGTGGCAAGACATGAAAAAACTACTACCAGAAAGCATAACCGGCTTCAGAAGAGGTAGATGCACAATGGACTGCACTCTCGATTTGGTCACAGATGTGGAAAACCAACGAACGCCAGTAAACTGGCGTTCGTTGGTTCGTCGCCAGTACTGGCTCTGTATTCCTTGATGTCCACCGAGCATACGAAACAGCGAGTCACGTTTACGTTCTGGAAGGCCTGGCGTTACAGGGATTCAAGGGCAAGATACTGCGTTGGATCGCTGACTTCCTGAATCACCGGAAAATTTTTCTAGTTACGCAGGAGGGCCCAACGTCAGAACATGTCGTCAATCAAGGAGTGCCACAGGGCAACGTGCTAAGCCCTACTCTCTTTATTGCAGCCATGGCGCAGCTCCCGTATAATCTTCCACCTAACATCTGATGTTCAGTATATGCTGATGATATAAGTATATTGACGTCTGGTCTATCGTTTTTGGATGTACAACAATCTCTACAAGAAGGATTGGATTATGTAGACCGTTTTCTAAAAAGAGGTATGGCACTGAGTCTGGCTAAAACAGCCATACTTCCGTTTACATTCAAAAGACCTAGAAATTTCCTGATTATTCTGCAAAATCAGCCTATTCAAATTGTTAAAACTCATAAATTCTTGAGAGCAATTTTAGACCGAAGGCTAACATGGTCGCCTATTTGTCCAGTCACTTGAACAAAAAGTAAATCAGGCCATTCGAATCCTCCGGCATCTCCGCGGGGCCAAATGGGGTGGCACTACAGAGCCGTTATTAGCCCTACATGTTGCCTGGATACGCCCCATCGTAACTTACTCACTGCCTCTGCTGTACGGACTTCCAGCCTCCACCGAAAGGAGACTTCACTTGTTATTGGCAAGGAGCTTTAGGGTATGTCTGGGTTTAGCACGGTCAACTTCCAGTGCTTTAGTGTGTGCGGAGGCTCGAGAACCACCTTTGCCAGTACTCCGAACTAAAAAAACATCTCGAAATTTATTTAGAATTTTCACACAACATGAAAGTCATTTTTTATCTGGTGCACTAACACAAAGGACGGCAACGAGACTACAGAATCCTATATCATCATTTCAAGCAGTAGTACCAGAATTTAAACAATGGAAACCTTAAAAACCACCTTGGACGCTGCCACTTCTCAACGTTATCCGTGAAATAGAGGGCACAGGGAAGAGAGCAGACATGGCACCTCTAGTAGCGGCAAAGTTGGTACTCCATCAGCTTCATGTAATGCATAATGAAAAAACGAAAATATATAAAGACGGATCATGCACTGAAGAAGCGTCCGCCTGTGCGGTCCTTATACCCGAACGTCAGAAAAAAATGTACAAAGTATCGCACAAATCTTCATCGACGACAGCAGAATTGGTGGCTATCTTTGAAGCAGTTAAGCTTATCTGCAAGAATCCTGAGCCACGAAAATGGGTGATATGCACTGATAGCAAACCTGCTCTTCAGCTAATCAGAAATGTGACATCACCTTACAAAAATGGTGAAATAGCACAATGCGCAATAAACTGTGCAATATGCCTCATCGCAGGGACACATCGTATTGCAATGGATACCCAGCCACATTGGAATAAAAGGGAAATGAAGAGGCTGATAGCCTCGCGAAGAAAGCATTAAAGGGAGGACGGGATTGCGCAATCCCTATGTCTGGGACGGATATTCAACATTTTATATCGCAAGGAGCTAACCACTGTTCGATGGAGAATTGGTTTGAGAGCCCTAAATCAAAGGAAACGCTACTTTATGAAGTTGATCCACGCAAAAAATTTTCCATAGCTACAGACCTCCCACGACACCTATAGACATTAATCCACCGTCTTCGCTTGGAAGTAGCGTACACAAACAGCTTCCTACACAAGATACTTCGATCCAACTCACCGGAATTCCATTGTGGCCATGCAGAAGAAAAAGTTCGCCATCTTCTTTTGGAGTGCGTTAAATATGCGAATGAAAGAGAAAAATTAAAGAACAAACTACCAAGTTTGAACAGACGGCCCCTAACAATAAAGAAGCTACTTGAACCATGGCCTGAGATGCATCTCCAGAAAAGGGCAATAATCTTACTGACAGAATTTTAGTGGAGACCGGACCTGACAAGCGCCAATGACAGACAGCCAGAGATGGGTAATATAAAATGTGGTCATGTATATACTGACAGTAGAATAGTAAGGTGTGCGTGTAAATAGTTTATGACTGTGAACTGCGTGAAGAAAGCTGCGTATTGGCATGATATTTGCACTGGTTTCAGTGTTTTATTACGTTTTTTTCTTTTCCGTAATGTTAATTTTCGGGTACCGTTCTGTAATATTATTTTATTTTTCGCTGCAGAACTTTGTGATATGGAGTAGCCTAGGCAATAGGCACCTCAACCTCTCCACAGCAAAACAGCTAAAACATAACAGAACAGAACAGAACATCCGTCTGATATGCCTGTACGTCCGTCCATGCGTCAGTCCGTGCGGCCATCTAGTGAAAATCTCAAGTACCACCCCCTCGCATACCCCGTGGCACATACCAGCTTTACGCTTCCGTCCATTCGTCCGTCCGTGTGTTATGTCTGTCCATGCATCCATCATATGTCCGTGCGTCCAGCTAGTGAACACTCCAAGTACTGCCATCTCGTATACTCTGTGGCACATACCCACTTTACGCGTCCGTCTATCTGTCCGTCCGTCTGCTAGTCTGTCTTTCCGTCCGTTCATGCGTCCGTCCATGCAGCCATTTAGTGAACCCTCCATGTACCGCCATCTCGCATTCACTGTGGAACATACCTGCTTTACGCGTCCGTCTATCCGTCCGTCCGTCTGCTGGTCTTTCTGTCTGGCCATCGATGCATTCATCTAGTGAACTTTCCATGTACCGCCATCTCGCATCTCGCACACCCTGCGGCAAATACCCGCTTTACGCATCCGGCTTCCCGAGCGTCCATATTCTAGTCTGTCTGTCTGTTCGCCCATGCGTCGTCCGTGCGTCCATCTAGTGAAAACTCTTAATACTGGCATCTCGCATACCCTGCGGCATATACCCGCTTCAGGCTACGGTCAATTCATCCGTACGTCTGCTAAACTGTCTGTGCGTCCGCCCATGCGTCCGTCCGGGAGTTCATCTAGCGAACCCTCCAAGTACCACCATCTCGCATCTCGCTTACCCTGTGCCGAATGCCCGCATTACGCGCCCGTTTATCCATCCATCCGATTGATAGTCTGTCCATCCATCTGTCCGTGCATCCACCTAGTGAACACTCTAAGTACTATCATCTCGCATAACTGTGGCATATACACGCTTTACGGTCCGTCTATATGTTCATCCGTCTCCTAGTCTGTCTTTCCGTCCGTCCACGCGTCTGTCCTTGCGGCCAAGTAGGGAACACTCAAAGTAACGCAATTTCGAATACCCTGTGGCACATATCCGCTTTACATGTCCGTCTATCCGTCCGTCCGCTTGCTAGTGTGTCTTTCAGTCTATTTATGCGTCCATCTGTGCACCCATCTATTGAACACTCCAAGTACCGCAATCTGACATACCCTGTGGCACATACGCGCTTTACGCGTCCGTCTATCCGTACGTCCGCCGGCTAGTCTGTCTGTTTGTCCGTCCATGTGTCCGTCTAAGCTGCCATGAAGTGAACACTCGAAGTACGCCATCTCGCATACCCCGTGGCACATATCCGTTTTATGCGTCCATCTATCCGTCCGTCTGTTTGCAAGTCTCTCTTTCCGTCCGTCCTTACGTTCATCTAGTGAACACTTTTACCGCCATCTAGCACCTCGCATACCCTGTGGCACATACCCGCTTTACGCGTTCATCTATCCGTCCGTCCGTCTGGTAGTCTGTCTGTTCTTCCGTCCATGCGTCCATCTAGAGAACACTCCAAATACCGCCACCTTGCATACTCTGTGGCACATTCACCCTTTAAGCGTCCGTCTATCGGTCCGTCAATCTGCTAGTCTGTCCATCAATGTGTGCGTCCATGCGTCCAGCTAGTGAACCCTCCAAGTGGCGCCATATCGCATACCCCATGGCACATACTCGCTTTACGCATCCGTCTATACGTCTGTCCTTCTGCTAGTCTGTCTGTCCGCCCATACGTCGATCCGTGGGTGCATCTAGTGAACACACCAGGTACCACCATCTCGCCTCTCGCATACCCTGTGGCCCATACCCGCTTTACGCGTCCATCTATTTGACAATCCATCTGCTAGTCTGTCTGTATGTCCGCCCATGCGTCCGTCTATGCGTCCATTCAGTGGACACTCTAAGTACCGCCATCCCGCATACCCTGTGCCACATACCGGCTTCACGCATCCATCTATCCATCCATCCACCCACTAGTCTGTCTGTCCATCCGTCCATGCATCCATCCGTGCGTCCATCTAGAGTACACTCTAAATACCGCCATCTCACATACCCTGTATAACATACACGCTTATGCATCCGTCTATCTTTTCATCCGTGTACTATGTCTGTCTATCTAGCGAACCCTCAGAGTACCACCATCTCGCATCTCGCATACCCAGTGGCACATACTTGCTTTACGCGCCTCTCTATCCGTCCGTTCGTCTCCTGGTCTGTCTGTCTGTCTGTCAATACGTCCATCCATGCGTCCACCTATTCAACAATAAGTACCGCCATCTCGCATCTCGCATACCCTGTGGCACACACCCGCTTTACACATCCATCTATCCGTCCATCCGTCTGCTAATCTGTCTGTGCGTCCGTCCGTGCGTCCATGAAATGAACACTCCAAGTACCACCATCTCACATAACCTGTGGCACATACACGCTTTATGCGTCTGTCTATCCGTCCGTTCGTCTGCTAGTCTGTGTGTGCGTCCTTCCGTGTGGCCATCTAGTGAACACTTCAAGTACCACCATCTCGCATCTCGCATAACTTGTGGCATATACACGCTTTACGTGTCCGTCTAACTGTTCATCCGTCTTCTACTTTGTCTTTCTGTCCGTCCATGCGTCTGTCCGTGCATCCATCTAGTAAACCTTCCAAGTACAGCCATCTCGCATCTCGCATACCCTGTGGCACACACCCGCTTTACGCATCCTTCCTATTCATCCGTCTGTCTGCTAGTCTGTCTGCGCATCCGTCCGTGCGTCAATGGCGAACACTCCAAGTACTACCATCTCGCATATCCTCTTGCACATATCCGCTTTACGCATACATCTATCCATCCGTCCGTCTGTAGTCTGTCTTTTCATCCATCCATGCGTCCGTCCGTGTGTCCATCTAGTGAACACTTCAAGTGCCGCCATCTCGCACCTCGCATACCCTGTGGCCTATACCCGCTTTATGCGTCCGTCTAACCGTACGTCCGTTGATATGCCTGGACGTCCATCAATGCGTCCGTCCGTGCGTCCAACTAGTGAGCACTCCAAGTACAGCCATCTCGCATACCCTGTGGCACATACCCGCTTTATGCGTCCTTCTATCCGTCCGTCCGTCTTCAAGTCTGTCTGTGCGTCCATCCATGCGTCCATCCGTGCATCTATCTAGTGAACGCTCGAAGTAGCGCCATTTCCCATTTCGCAATCACTGTGGCACATGCCTGCTTTTGTTTCGTCTATCCGTCCGTTCGTCTGCTCGTCTGTCTGTTTTGCCGTCCATTCGTCGGTCCGTGCATCCATCTAGTGAACCCTCCAAGTGCCGCCATTTTGCATCTCGCATACACAGTGGATCATACCTGCTTTATGTGTCCATCTATCCGTCCGTCTGTCTGCTAGTCTCTCTGTCTGGCCGTCAATGCATCCGTCCACGCATCTATTTAATGTACTTTCTAAGTACCGTCATCTCGCATCTCGCCTACCCTATGGAACATACCCGCTTTACGCATCCGGCTATCCGCGTTTCCGTCTGCTAGTCTGTCTGAGCGCCCGTCCATGCGTCCGTCCGTGCGTTCATCTAGTGAACCCTTCAAGTACCACCATCTCGCTTCTCGCATACCCTGTGCCAAATACCCGCTTTACGCATCCGTCTATCCGTCCATCAGTTTGCCGTTCTGTCTGTCCATCCATCCGTTCGTGCATCCATCTAGTGAACACTCCAAGTACCGCCATCTCGCATTTCGCATACTCTGTCGCACATACCTCCTTTACGCGTCCGTGTAACCATCCATCTGTCTTCTAGTCTCTCTGTCTGTCCATCAATGCGTGTGTCCATGCGTCCATCCAGAGAACACTTCAAGTACCGCCATCTCGAATCTCACATACCCTGTAACACATACCCGCATTATGCGTCCATCTATCTGTCTATCCGTGTACTCTGTCTGTCCATCCGTCCATGCATACGACCGTGTGTCCAGCTGGTGAACCCTCCAAGTACCGCCATCCCGCATACCGTGTGGCACATACCCCCTTTACGCGTCCGTCTATCCGACTGTCTATCTGCTAGTTTGTCCGCCTAGCGATGCTTTCGTCCATACTTTCGTTCATGCGTCTATCTAGTGATTACTCCAAGTACCGTCATCTCGCATACCCTGCGGCACATACCCGTTTCAAGCGTCCGTCTATCCATCCATCTGTCTGCTATGTCTGTTCTGCCATCCATGCGCCCGTCGGTGCATCCAGCTAGTGAACAATCCAAGTACCACCGTCTCGCTTGTCGCACACCCTGTGGCACATACCCACTTTACGCATCCGTCTGTCCATCCGTCCATCCACGCGTCCGTCTGTGCGTCCATCCAGTCAACACGCCAAGTACAACCATCTCACATACCCTATGGCACTTTCACGCTTTACGCGTCCATCTATTCGTCCGTCTGTCTGCTAGTCTCTCTGTCCATGCGTCCATCTAGTGAACACTCAGTACCACCATCTCGCATTTCGCATAACCTGTGGCACATACTCGCTTTATGCGTTCGTCTAAGATACGTCCTTCTGATATGCATGTACGTCCATGTATGCGTCAGTCCGTGCGGCACTCTAGTGAACGCTTCAAGTACCACCACCTCGCATACCCCGTGGCACATACCCACTTTACGCGTCCGTCTATTCGTCCATCCGTGTGCTATGTCTGTCCGTGCATACACGCATACGTCCGTGCGTCCAGCTAGTGAACAGTCCAAGTACAGCCATGTCGTATAGCCTGTGGCGCATACCCGCTTTACGCGTCCGTCTATCCGTCCGTCCTTCTGCTAGTCTGTCTGTCCGTCCGTCCGTCCATGCTTTCTTCCATGCATCCATCAAACACCCCAAGTACCACCATCTCACATCTCGCAAACCCTGTCGCACCTACCCGCTTTTCGCATCCGTCTATCCGTCCAGGCGTCCGTAAGTCTGTCTTTCTGTCCGTCCATGCGTCCATCCATGCATCCATTTAGTGAACCCTCCAAGTACCGCCATCTCGTATCTCGCATGCACTGTGGCACATACCTGCTTTACGCGTCCGTCTATCCGTCAATCCGTCTGCTACTCTGTCTGTTTTGCCGTCCATTTGTCCGTCCATGCATCCATCTAGTGAACTTTCCAAGTACCGCTATCTCGCATCTCACATGCCCTGTGGCACATACCCGCTGTACGAATTCGGCTACCCGTCCGTATCTCTGCTAGTCTGTCTGTTCGCCCATGCGTCTGTCCGTGCGTCCATCTAGTGAAAACTCTTAGCACTGGCATCTCGCATACCGTGCGGCACATACCCGCTTTAGGCTTTGGTCTATCCATCCGTCCGTCCGCTAAACTGTCTGTGCGTCTGTCCATGTGTCCGTCCGTGAGTTCATCTAGCGAACCCTCCAAGTACCACCATCTCGCATCTCGCATACCCTGTGCCAAATACCCGCTTTACGCGTCCGTCTATCCGTCCATCCGTTTGCTAGTCTGTCTGTCCATCCATCCGCCCGTGCATCATCTAGTGACCACTATAAGTACCACCATCTCGCATACCCTGTGGCACATCCACGCTTTACAGTCCGTATATCTGTTCATCCGTCTCCTAGGCTGTCTTTCCGTCCGTCCACGTGTCCGTCCGTGTGGCCAAGTAGTGAACTCTCGAAGTACTGCTATGTCGCATACCCTGTGGCACATATCCACATTACGCGTCTGTCTATCCGTCCGTCCGCTTGCTAGTCTGCCTTTCCATCCGTCCATGCGTTCGTACTTGCGTCTATATAATCAACAGTCTTAGTACTACCATCTCGCATCTCGCATCCCCTGTGGCACATATCTGATTTACGCGTCCGTCTATCAGTCCTCCGTCTGCTAGTCTGTCTGTCCGTCTGTCCATGTGTCCATTTAATGAACACAAGTACTGCTATCTCTAATCTCGCATACCCTGTGGCACATACCTGCTTTACGCTTCCATCTATTCGTCTGTCCGTCTGCTGTTTCGTTCTGTTCTGTTTTAACGGTCTTGCTGTGGAGAGATTGAGGAGCATGTTGCCTCGTCTACTCCATATCACAAAACTCAGCAGTGAAAAAAAAGAATAATACAGAACGGTACCCAAAAATTATCAAAACGTAAAAGAAAAACATAATAGCACACTGAAACCTGATTAAATATCATGCCAATACACGGTTTTCTTAGAGCAGTTCACACAGCCATAGACTGTTTACACGCACATCCGTCTTCTAGTCTGTCTGTCTGTCCGTCCGTCCATGCGTCTATCTAGTGAACACTTCAAGTACTGCCACCTCGCACACCATGTGGCACATATCGTCTTTACGCGTCCATCTATCCATCTGTCCGTCTGCTAGTCTGTCTGTCCGTCCATCCATGCATCCGTCTGTGTGCTTATCTAGTGAACACTCCAAGTACCACCATTTTGCATGCCCTATGGCGCATACCCGCTTGACGCGTTCGTCTAACCGTCTGTCCGTCATCTATTCTATCTCTTCGTCCATGCGTCAGTCCGTGCGTCGATCTTGTGAACACTCCAAGTACCACCATCTCGCATCTCGCATACCTTTTGGCACATACCCGTGTTACGCGTCCATCTATCCGTTTATGCGTCTGCTAGGTCTAACTGTCCGTCAATGCGTCCGTTCATGCGTCCATTTATAGAACACTTTAAGTGCCACCGTCTCGCATACCCTGTAGCACATATCTGCTTTACGTGTCCATCTATCCATCTGTCCGTCTTCTAGTCTGTCTCTCCGTCCGTCCATGCTTTCGTCCATGCGTTCATCTAGTGAACACTCCAAAAACAGCCATCTCGCATCTCGCATAAGTTGTGGCACATGTACGCTTTACGTGTCCGTCTATCTTTCCGTCCGTCTGCTAGTTTGTCGGTGCATCCGCCCATGCTTTCGTCCGTGCATCCATCTAGTGAACTTTCCAAGTACCGCCATCTCACATCTTGCATACCCTATTGCTTATACCCGCTTTGAGCATCCTTCTATCCATCCGTCTGTCTACCAGTCTCTCGAGTCGTCCTTGCATGCGTTCGCCCGTGCGTCCATCTAGTCAACACTGCTAGTACTGGCATCTCGCATATCGCATCCCCTGTGGCACATACTCGCTTTACGCGTCAGTCTATCCGTACGTCCGTTTGCTAGTCTGTCTGTCTGTCCATCCATGCGTCCATTCATGCGTCCATCTAGTGAACACTCCAAGTACCGCCATCTTACATACCCTGTGGCGCATATCCGCTTTACGCATCCATCATTCCGTCAATTCGTCTTCTAATCTGTCCGTGCGTCCATTCATGCGTCCGGCCGTGAATCCATCTAGTGAACACTTCAGGTACTGCCTTCTCGAATACCCTGTGCCACATACCCGCTTTACGCGGCCGTCTATCTGTTCGTACATTTGCTAGTCTGTTTGTCGATCCGTCCATCTGTGCAGCCATTTAGTAAACACTCCAAGTACCACCATCTCGCCTCTCTCACACCCTGTGGCACAAGCCCGCAATACGCGTCCTTCTATCCGTCCAACCGTCTGCTATGTCTGTGAGTCCGTCCAAGCGTCCGTGCGTGCGTCCAGCTAGTGAACACTCCAAGTACTGCCATCTCACATACCCAGTGGCAAATACCTGCTTTACGCATATGGCTATCTGTCCGTCCGTCTTCTAGTCTGTCTCTCCGTTCGCCCTAGCGTCCATCCGTGCGTCCATCTAGTAAACACTCCATGTACCACCATTTCGCATCTCGCATACCCTGTGGCACATACCCCTTTACACGTCCGTCTATCCATCCGTCTGTCTGCTAGTCTGTCTGTCCATCTGTCGATGTGTCCATTCGTGCGTCAATCTAGTGATTACTCCAACTGCCACCATCTCGCATACACTGTAGCACATACCCGCTTTACGCGTCCGTCTATCCATGCATCTGTATGCTTGTCTGTCTGTCTGTCCATGTGTCTGTCCGTACATCCATCAAGTGAACACTCCAAGTACCACAATCTGGTGTCTCGAATTCCCTGTGGCAAATACCCGCATTACGTGTCCATCCATATATCTTTCCGTCCGTCTGCTAGTCTGTCTGTGCGTCCATCCATGCATACATCCGTGCGTTCATCTAGTGAGCACTCCAAGTAACGCCATCTCGCATTTTGCAAGCTCTTGGGCACATACCCGCTTTACGCGTCCGTCTATCTGACCATCCGCCTGCTAGTCTGTCTGCCCATACGTTCATGTGATCGTCCGTGCGTTAATCGTGTGAGCACTCAAGTACCGCCATCTCGCATCCCCTTTGGCACTATTCTTTTTACACGTTCGTCTATCCGTCCGTCCGTCTACTTGTCTCTCTGTCCGTTCGTTCTTGCGTCAACCTCGTCGGCTGGTCAGCCATGCTTCGATGCATAAGGGCTATCCTCTAACGTCCATTCCTTTCCTTTTCTTTATTTTCATCTTTCTTTACTTTTTTCACTCTATGTCTACCAAGAGTTTCTCCTAGTAGTATTGGCGTCACAGGCGTCAGGCAATGAGTGTTTTCTCTGCATTCCGGGTCTACCTTCATCGGTACGCCTCGGTTGCATACGGTTATAAAATAAAGCTCGTAATTAGGCGTGAAGAAAACTGTGTATTGGCAGGATACTTGAACTGGTTTCAGTGTGCTATTATGTTTTTTTTTCTTTTTTTCTTTCTTTTTCGTATTGTTAATTTTTGGGTACCATTCTGTAATATTATTTTATTATTCGCTGCAGAACTTTGTGATATGGAGTAGCCGAGGCAATAGGCATCTCAACCTCTCCACAGCAAAACAGAACAGAACAGAACAGGTACATGATAGGGTTGTGTTTTTTTGTCCATAAATAGGTATTGCAGTGTCTCTAAAAACATCCTAAGACTGGGCTGAAGGCTTGCCAGAGATTTCGTGGCTCTTGTTTGTTTTTTGTTAAGCAAACACTCGCTGGCGGCCCGCGTCCTAGTCATTTGAATTGCGCGCGCTTTTCTCTAAGACACTGCAGCCAGCGCCAGCTACTCTTTTTGGTAGTCGCAAATGGGCTTGAATTATGTTTCCTGTTATATACAGGGTGCTATATGAACATGGAAAATCTCGCATCATGCGCATTTGTGCGATACCGTGAACTTTAACCAAGTAGACTTTTAGATGCGGAAGCATCTTATACTCGCGCCTTGTAGTGCGCCGTCCGCACCGCTTCTCGAACATTCGACAGCTGACGCGCGCGCATGCGCCGTCGCGCCGTTGCCCACCATCTGTGCCGCGTGCGCTTCTCCTTCGAGAACATTCGACAGCTGACAGCACATGCGCCGTCGCGCCGTCGCCATCTGTGCCGCGCGCGCGCTTCTCCTTCGAGAACATTCGACAGCTGACAGCGCATGCGCCGTCGCGCTGTATATATACTCAAGGTCGGCGCTCGCTCGCTCAGTTGCCGCTCGTCGGTTGGTTTGTACGGCGCGTCGACGTCCAAGGTCGCGGTGAAATGAATTCCAACGAATCCACAAACACAATGATCGACGTCCCTTCGACCAGCGCCGCCCTTTCGCATACGTGTGTACGTGTTCACTCATTTAACACCCCCTCCTACAACCACGTTAACCAATTTAGCCATCGACCCAAGTAAGTCGCAATTTAACACCCCATTTCACAACCACGTTAACCAATGTAGCCATCGACCCAAGTAAGTCGCACTTTAACACCCCGTTAACCAATTATATGCTCCGCATCCTCCTCAGTGTTCCCCCGAGGGAAGCTGCGGGCAATTTTTTTTAACATTTCCCTTCCATCAATTTTACAACCTTCTTTTTTCTCAGTACTAGTCTCTACGAAAAGCCCTTTTTTAGCCTTCTACAGCCCCTTGCTTTTTTCCCCCACGCACTCAGCACTTTTTCCAAAGAAAATCACCTATTTTGCCTCGTTTTTTTCTTTCTCGCTTGTACTTCAATATAAGACTTTTTCCCCCTTTATCCGCCTTGTCACTGGGGCGCGCATCTCGCGCGCTAAGATCAGTCCTCCTTTACAATGTCACGTCATGTACCTGCAGCGTGCCCTCGTCAAGTTGACTGCTATCCTTTTTTTTTTCCTGTTATAATTTGCCAAAGGGCCTCCTATCATAACATATTCCCCTGGCGGCGTTAAGGTCGGCACGTTGGCCTAAATGCCTAGTGTGTTTCCCTGTCCTGTACAGTCGTTTTTTTTTTTCTCGATTTGTTGGGATCATGGCTGCATGATGCGTGTCGACTAAGGCACAGATTCGGGCCGCGTGCGGACCTCGTCGGTTGGTGAGCCATGCTTCGATGTATGAGGGCTATCCTCTAACGTCCATTTCTTTCCTTTTTTATTTTAATCTTTCTTTACTTTTGTTTACTCTAGGTCTACCAAGAGTTTTTCTCCTAGTGGTAATGGCGTTACAGGCAAATGGCCATGAGTGTTCTTTCTGCATTTCGGGGCTACCTTCAAAGGTACACCTCGGTTGCATACGGTTATAAAATAAGGCTTGTAATTAGGTACATAATAGGGTTGTGTTTTATTGTCCATAAATAGGTCCTTCACTGTCGCTAAAAACGTCCTAAGACTGGGCGTGAGGCTTGCCAGCGATTTCGCGGCTCTTGTTTGTTTTTTGTTAATGCTACACTCGCTGGCGCCCGCATCCTAGTCCTCCAATTTTCGCGCGCTAGTCTCTAAGACACTGCAGCCAGCACCATCTACCCTTCCTGGTAGTCGCCATGGGGCTTGAAGAATGCTTCCTGTTTTATATAGGGCACTACATAGACAAAGTTATTAACATGCAGGGTGGTAGGAACAGGCTGAAGTGGGAAGGGATAGAAGAACAGCTAAGGGAAGAGAGGCCGATGGTATATGGTTTTGTAGAAACACATCTCAGGGACATGGAACAACCTCTGAACAATCCAGACTACGCGTGGGAATATTGTAATAGAACAGAAGGACAGAAAGGGGGGTGTTAGTAGGGCATTCATTCATAGAAGTACATACTGGCAAAGGGTCAAGCAAGAGTGCAAGAATCATTTATGGCTAAAAGGGAAAGTGGCAGGTCAAATGACACTTCTTGGTTTCGTGTACTTGTGGACGGGAGCAAAGGTCAGAGAGGAAAACCAGGCAATGGTAGAGTGTATATCAAAGGACATTCAGAAGTTAGGGTGAAAATGCGAGATAATTATACTAGGAGACATGAATGCGCACATAGAAGGTATAGATGGGTATACCGACCCGACAGGCAAAATGTTCATGGATAAGTGTGAAAGGCTTGATTTGATCATTTGCAACAGTACCGAGAAGCGTGAGGGCATATAACTTGGGAGATAGGAAGGCTGAAGTCGACGATAGATTGTGCACTGATGTCACATAGGATGTATGATAAGCTCAGGGGAACGCACATAGATGAAGGTGGCTCCAGAAGTCTGGGTAGTGATCACAAACGTATCAAGCTAAGTTTTGGAAGAGCAGTGAAAGTGGGAAGGAGATAAGATGAGCAACTACAGAAAAATTTTTATCCAGAAAGGCAAATTGAAATAGCCACTAAATAAATTGAGAAAGCAATCACGGAGGATAATAAGACAGTGTGGACAAACACGAATCTAATTAGACTCCTTGAGCTAGAGCTTGCTAAGACGCGTGACAAGTCACCCCGGAAAAAAAGACACAAGCTCAAGAAATGGTGGGATGAGGAAATTAATAGAGCCATAGCAAAACGTCAGGAAGCCTCTAGGGAACACAGACATGCTAAGCAACGGGGTGAACCGACAAATGATGTTGAAAGGAAATGGCGCATCTTTCTAAGCTCTAGAAGGGAAGCATGCCTCCTGATCAACGAAAAGATTAGAAGACAGGGTGCTCAGTGGCTGGCAGAAGTACATAAAAAGAACAGAGAGGTAGCTGCGAAATTTTGGAATCACCTAAACTCCCCAAAAGAAATGAGACGAGTTAGAGCAGAGATTTATAACTACAGCCCAAGGTGCTAGGCTAGAAGAGGACGAAGCTATTGAATATATAAGAACAAGGGTGACAGAAAAATTTCAACAAAGAAGTACTCGAAATTTATTTAGAATTTTCACGCAACATGAAAGTCATTTTTTATCTGGTGCACTAACACAAAGAACGGCAACGAGACTACAGGATACTATATCATCATTTCAAGCAGTAGTACCAGAATTTAAACAATGGAAACCTTCAAAACCACCTTGGACGCTGCCACTTCTCAACGTTATCCGTGAAATAGACGGCATAGAGAAGAAAGCAGCCATGGCACCTCTAGTAGCGGCACAGTTGGTACTTCAACAGCTTCATGTAATGCATAATGAAAAAACGAAGATATATACAGATGGATCATGCACAGAAGAAGCGTCAGCCTGTGCGGTCTTTATACCCGAAATTCAGGAAAAGAAGATGTACAAATTATCGCACAAATCTTCATCGACGACAGCAGAATTGGTGGCTATCTTTGAAGCAGTTAAGCTTATCTGCGAGAATCCAGATCCACGAAAATGGGTGATATGCACTGATAGCAAACCTGCGCTTCAGCTAATCAGAAATGTGAGATCACCTTACAGAAATGGTGAAATACCACAATGTATCGCAGAAACTGTGGAATATGCCTCATCGCAGGGTCACAACATCGTATTCCAATGGATACCCAGCCACATTGGAATAAAGGGACATGAAGATGCTGATAGTCTCGCGAAGAAAGCATTGAAGGAAGGACGGGATTACACAATCCCTATATCTGGGACGGATATTCGACATTTTATATCGCAAGGGGCTAACCATTGTTCGATGGAGAAGTGGTTTGAGAGCCCTAAATCAAAGGAAACGGTACTTTATGAAGTTGATCCACACAGAAAATTTTCCATAGCGACAGACCTTCCACGACACCTAGAGACATTGATCCACCGACTTAGATTGGAAGTAGCATACACAAACAGCTTCCTGCACAAGATACATCGATCCAACTCACCGGAATGCCATTGTGGTCATGCAGAAGAAAATGTTCGCCATATTCTTTTGGAGTGCATTAAATACGCGAAAGAAAGAGAAAAATTAAAGAACAGATTAGCAAGTTTGGACAGACGGCCCCTCACAATAAAGAAACTACTTGGACCATGGCCTGAGATGCATCTTCAGAAAAAGGCAATAATCTTCCTGACAGACTTTTTAGTGGAGACCGGACTGGACAAGCGCCTATGACTGACAGCCAGAAATGAGTATTATGTAAAGTGTTGTCATGTATATACTGGCATTAGAGTACTAAGGTGTGCGTGAAAGTAGTTTATGACTGAGTGAACTGCGTGAAAAAAACTGTGTATTGACAGGTTATTTGAACTGGTTTCAGTGTGCTATTATGTTTTTTTTTCTCCTTTTCCGTATTGTTAATTTTTGGGTACCGTTCTGTATTATTATTTTATTTTTCGCTGCAGAACTCTGTGATATGGAGTAGCCGAGGCAATAGGCTCCTCAACCTCTCCACAGCAAAACAGTTAAAACAACAACAACAACAACAAGTACTTTATGCACCACAATAGATAAGGACGAACAAGTGGTGCAATGGCTCCATTTTCACAACGAGGGTGGGAAAGGGCTGAGAAAAGGGTTCCTAGTAGTACATCAACAGGCCCAGAGGGCATTCCAATTATGCTGATAAAGTCATTAGGTCTGAAGTCTAAGCAGGCTTTGAGAGAGGCAGTGAGCAAATAATAATCGATGGTGAAGTTCCCGATGGATGGAAACTTTGCAAGATGATTGATTGATTGATTGATATGTGGGGTTTAACGTCCCAAAACCACTATATGATTATGAGAGACGCCGTAGTGGAAGGCTCCGGAAATTTAGACCACCTTGGGTTCTTTAACGTGCACCCAAATCTGAGAACACGGGCCTACAACATTTCCGCCTCCATCGAAAATGCAGCCGCCGCAGCCGGGATTCGAACCCGCGCCCTGCGGGTCAGCAGCCGAGTACCTTAGCCACTAGACCACCGTGGCGGTGGTCTAGTGTTAAGAAGTCCGCACTAGAGATCTATCGAACTTTTAAGCAGGAAATTGCCAAGGAAAGGATCTATGATAACACTCGGGGTAGTTCTCTACTGTTTGAGGCCAGGACGGGAGTACTGCGAACCAAGACATATCGGGCCAAATACGTAGGGGTAGACACCGTATGCAGTGCTTGTGGAGAGGAAAAAGAAACTGCCGAACACTTGATAATGTTCTGTAAAGGGCTTCACCCTACAGTTAAGGATGATGGCGCAGAGTTTTTCAAAGCACTGGGGTTTAGGGACCGGGAGGGCAGAATAGACTTTAAGCGGGTAGACTTAACTAGAAGGAAGTTATCTGATTGGTGGCTAAAGTCAAGGCACGCGTGAAAATTAAACTCTTCACTGCAAAGTACGAATCCTCAAACTCACTTTTTAAATAAAAAAACTAAATCTAGTTTTTGGTTCATTAAGTATTACGGCTTGGTGGCGCTAGCCACCGCCCGATCTAAAAGGTACAGCCATATCCATCCATCCATTCATTTATGATCTCACCTCATGCGCCTTCGCGTGATACTGCGGACTTTAACCAACTAGTCTTTTTTTTACATTATCCTTCCGTGAATTTTACAACCTTTTTTTTCTCAGTACTAGTCACTACGAAAAGCCCTTTTTTATCCTTCTAGAGCCACTTGCTTTTTCTATTTTTTCCACACACGCTGAGCCCCTGTTCTGAATATAATCACCTATTTTGCCTCGTTTTTTCTTTCTCGCGTACTTCAACATAAGACTTTTCGCCCCTTTATCCGCCTTGTCACTGGGGCGTGCATCTCATGCGCTAAGATCAGTTCTCCTTTACAATGTCGAGTCATGTACCTGCAGCGTGCCCTTGTCAAGTTGACCACTATCATTTTTTTCCTCTTATATTTTGCCAAAGTGCCGGCTATCACATCATCTTCCCCTTGCGGTGTTAAGGTCCGCACGTTGGCCTGAATACCTATTGCATTTCGTTGTCCTGTACAGTCGTTTTTTTTCTTAACTTGTTGGGATCATGGCCGCATGATGCGTGTCGACTAAGGCACAGGTTCGAGCTCCGTTTGGACCTCGTTGGCTGGTGAGCCATGATTCGATGTATGAGGGCTATCCTCTAATGTCCATTCCTTTTCTTTTATTTATTTTCATCTTTCTTTACTTTTTTCACTCTAGGTCTACCAAGACTGTTTCTCCATAGTAGTAACAGAATCGAAAGTTGGGCTAGTTGGATATGCAGGGTATAACTATATATAACTATATATATAACTTTTTTAGAGTAAAACCCAAACTCGTTGTAACGATACCTCTCTTCACCAGTGGCTCGACCTGTAATGGAGTATAGGCTTTACGGATCTGGGACAATAATACCAGCAAACATACTGGGGTTCAAAGACCAAGTCGAGATATAGAAATAGCAGTTGATTTAGCCGCTGCAATTCAAAAGAAAAGTTTAGTTTCTTGCCTGTTTTTTTAAAAATCTTGACAATATTCACAACATCTCGCATAAAATCTGAGGACGTAGTAAACAAGAAAATCGCCTACGTATCTGAATACGTCAAGTAAAGAAACTAGTACAAGCAGGGTATCCTAATGTGTCATCACGTCCGTTTGTAACAACATGATTAAGAAACTTAAATTTGAAGGGAACCACACGGGGCGTCGTGAAGAGAGTAGAAAAGGTAGGAGGATATCAGTGATTCCTTACCTTCATAAGACTTCACATGAACTTAAGCAACTAGCTAATAGATATAAAGTCGATGTGCTTTTCTCAGCCAAAAGCAAACTCCAGTCTATTTGTTCACGCATGCGCAGAGATTTTCCGCAATGTCGCATGAAACACAGCAAAAAGTTCGTGGACTGCGTGGACTGTTTACATGACTCCTTTTAGCTGTGGTAAATTGTATATCGGTCAGTCGGGAAGATGTGTCAATGTTTGTCTCAGAGAGCACGATTCTTCTTTGAAATCTTTGGGTGCATCGCATCTCGCGGCTCATTGCAAAGAGTGCGGTTGTTATCCTCTTTTTCAGGATACTGAAGTGGTTTTTCGGTCTAAAAATAAATTAACTCGTGAGTTGACAGAAGCTTTTCGCATAAGAAAAAGAGGGGAACAATGCGTCAGCCAGGCTTCGATTTTGCTGCACGATAAAGAGTTTGGTTTTCTAGATTATGTTCCGAGATAATCTGTCTTCTTTTAGCACGTGTTCTTGATGTGCCACGGATGTACTTTTTTGTCTGCACACGCATGCGTCGTGTTTTTCAATTGTCTGTATATATATTCTGCCCTTTCCAATAAACAGTTTAGTTGCGAGAAAGCGCTTGTCCTGTCTTCCTGTCTGTTTTTCGTGCGCTTTGACTGATAGTTATACCCTCCATAGTAGTATTGGCGTCATAGGCATCAGGCCATGAGTGTTTCTCTGCATTCCGGGGCTACCTTCAACGGTACGCCTCGGTTGCATACGGTTATAAAATAAGGCTCGTTATTAGGTACGTAATAGGGTTGTGTCTTTTTGTCCATAAGCAGGTCTAGCACTGTCTCTAAAAACGTCTGAAGACTGGGTGTGAGGCTTGCCAACGATTTCGTGGCTCTTGTTTGTTTTTTTTTTTGTTAATGCAGTACTAGTCACTACGAAAAGCCCTTTTTTTATCCTTCTATAGCCCCTTGCTTATTTTATTTTTCCCGCATGCGCTCAGCACTTTTTCCAAAGATAATCACCTATTTTGCCTCATTTTTTTTTTCTCGCTTGTACTTCATAATAAGGCTTTTTTCCCCTTTACACACCTTGTCACTGGGGCGTGCATCTCACGCGCTAAGATCAGTCCTTCTTTACAATGTCGCGTCATGTACTTCCAGCTTGCCCTTGTCAAGTTGACCGCTATCCTTTTTTTTTCTCTTATAATTTGCCAAAGTGCCTCCTGTCATAGTATATTCCCCTGGCGTTAAGGTCCATACGTTGGCTTAAACACCTAGTGCATTTCCCTGTCCTATACTGTCGTTTTTTTCTCGACTTGTTGGGATCCTGGCCGTATGATGCGTGTCAAATAAGGCACAGGTTCGGGCTCCATGCGGACCTCGTCGGCTGGTGAGCCGTGCTTCGATGTATGAGGGCTATCCTTTAACGTCCATTCTTTTTCTTTTATTTATTTTCATATTTTTTTTACTTTTCTCACTCTAGGTCTACCAAGAGTTTACCAAGAGAGAAAGAAGAAGAACAATCCCGACTACGCGTGAGAATATTGTAATAGATTAGAAGGCAGCAGAAAGGGGGTGGTATTGGGGTATTAATTCATAAAACTAAACACTGGCGAAGAGTCACGCAGGAGTGCAAGGAACATTTATGGCTAAAATGGAAAGTGGCAGGGCAAGTGACACTCCTTGGTTTGGTGTACTTGTGAACGGGAGCAAAGACCAGAGAGGAAAACCAGGCAATGGATATGCTCCGTGGATATGGTGCCATATTTTTTAAATGCGAAGCATTTCTTTGCAAGCTTCGGCGATTTTGAGCGTATCTATCTATCTATCTATCTATCTATCTATCTATCTATCTATCTATCTATCTATCTATCTATCTATCTATCTATCTATCTATCTATCTATCTATCTATCTATCTATCTATCTATCTATCTATCTATCTATCTATCTATCTATCTATCTATCTATCTATCTATCTATCTATCTATCTATCTATCTATCTATCTATCTATCTTGCCGCCTACGACTTTTAGCTCTCTTGGCCGTCTGGATAATGGTATAGATACCGAACTTGGTATGGCATAACATGACTATATGACGAGGATATTTGACCAGTCATAGCATGAAAATCATGGCATGTATGACATGAATGTCATGATTGACATTTTATGGTGTTGCTGCTCTTGCGGTGGTTTCGTTCACATGGAATGTTGCAAAATTGGTATTGTATGACATGATTGCATGGTGAACACAAGCGACATACCCTAACATTAAAATCATGACATGCGTGAATTGTAACAAGGTGACTACATGTCACGCTCATTATGCGCTCTCGGCCATTTCGCTGGCGTGACATATACCAAATTCGGTATTACGGTACGTCAACGGATGACGAAGGTATCTGACTGGTGCGAACAAGATAATCATGAGATGCGTGTAATGTAACAACATGACTACATGCCACGCTCATAATGCGCTGACGGCCGTTTCACTAGCTTCACTTATACGAAATTTGGTGGTACGGGACGTGGGTGGATGACAATGGTACGAGACTGGTGCAAACATGATAAACATGAGTTGCATGTCATGTAACAACATGACACGCAACTCATGACTACATGCTATGCTCATGATGCACTCGCGGCCGTTTCGCAAGCTTCACATATGCCAAATTCCGTATTACGTTACGTGCACGAACGACATAGGTAAATGACACATCGAAACATGATAATCACGACATGTGGTACATGTAACAACATGACTACATGCCACACTGATGATGCGCTCGCGGCCGTTTCGCTAGCTTCACATATGCCAAATTTGGTATTATGTGACATCAATTGATGAAGAAGGTATGCAACTGCATGGTGCAAACATGATAATGATGAGGTGCGTGTCCTGTGAGAATATGACTACATGCCACAGTCAAGACAACGGTACACTTCAATGAGACCCGGCGCGCGTGCGCGCCGCCATTCGTTTCGTCGCGTCACGCAAGCGTTGCCACGCTAGGCGCCAGTCCTGCCATATACTCGCAGACGCACGCTGCATTGCTTTGACGCATGCGCGTTTCAGCGCGTTCGGCGTCCCTCCGTCTCAAAAAGAGGCAGACGCAGTGCTGTCGGGGTAACGCATTGGCGCAAAATGCAGCATGTCTCATTTAGCGCCGGTTGCCGTCGGGCCACGATGACGGACGCTGGGCGCGCCGGTCGCACTTGGCGTCAGACTATAGAGTTATAGAGTGCACGCGTTTTGCTAACGTAGCGTCGCTGTTCCCAGCGTTCGCGCGCGTCAACGTTACGTTGGAGCATATTGAGCCCTTCATGATGCACTCGAGACCGTTTCGCCAGTTCCACATATACCAAATTTGGTGTTACGTGACGTCAATAGATGACGAAAGTATATGACTGGTGCAAACTTGATAATCATGAGACGCGTGCCATGTAAGAACAACACAACATACCACGCTTATAGCGTTCTCGCGGCCGTTTCGCTATCACCACATATACTAAATTTGACATCACGTGACGTGAATAGATGACGAAGGTAAACGACACATACAAACATGATAATCATGACACGGAAGTCGTGTACGGCATAATTTACCTCCACCTCTTAACGTTGTGCTGATCGGAAAGTGGCATATCAGCCTTCCTTGTTAGTGCTTCGCATATAATCGATTCCCACTGTACGTGGGATCTGCCATTTTTTTTCCAACTACCTGTTATATACATAAAGCGGTTTCAAATGGCAAATAGAAATAGGTGGACCACAGTTGCACTCACTCCTGTCTAAGCATAACGTCCAGCGTAACAAGCAGTTTGCGAAGGTGGCGATCACAATCACTGTCGATTCTTAGCGTTGCTAGACGTGGCAATCGTACTTTTCAGTGGCCCCTCAGAAAATACACAGAAGAAAATTCTTCTTACGATGTACCCACGCGTTTTTAAAATCAGCCGCTGCAGTTTTAACCGCTAAAAGGGAGCTTTTTGTAGCGTCGTAAATACTGGGTCGAGAATACTCGATCGTGAGTCCCTTTAAGAGATGAGCGCGTTAGTTACCCTTTTGTGTTGTCGCTACTGAAGTTAACGAGGTGCTTATTCATTCAAGTCTCCACTCAGCGTGGCTCACCGGCAGTGAGGCATTATCTACTTAGCGCGATGCAAATTAAAGCGAAATAGCACACCACACTCAGTCACCCTTGAAGCTGACTGTCGGGGGAACCATTTCGGCAAGCTATCAGACGGTAGCCGTTGTTTGGATAACATTTATACCTCCCGTAAACACCATCTCTGCTCTCGAATAATTATCGGCAGCAGCACTCTTTCATTCTCCAGTTTGAATACACCAATACACCTATGCTGCAGCAATGTACCGTGCTTTCCGGCAGCCCTGACTTTCATGTGGAATGCTGTCTCAATATTCTTACACCACGGTCCGGAGCCAGCCTATCGCGGCCGCCGAAAGTACTGCCAAAGGAAGGGAGCCCGGGTTGTCCGGAGGCACCTGCACGGCGGTCGCCAAAAGCGCATTCTTGCGTAGCCCTCCTCCCCCTTTCGATCCCGAAGCGACGGGGGCTTCTTCTGCTGGCTCCTGGGGCTGCGGCAGCTCATGGGGCGGCAGGGGGGGGGGGGAATAGGAGGGAGGAGAGGGGAGTCCGTCGTCAACCGGTGCGCTGGCCGCCGTTGCTTCTTCTTTCATTTTTTCTCGGCTCGGAGCGGCGCGGCATAGGACTGTCATCTACGTTGAAAACGGGCGGTTGTTAGAAGCCTCCGGGAGTGGAAAGGGTCGCCATCTTGGGCAACCACCGTGGCCCAGCCACTGGTGGCCCCAGAGGCTGAAAGGGGGGGGGGAGAGGGGCTTTTTCCGGCAGCATCTTTTGATTCCCCGAAAGGCCAGCACAGCAGCAGCAGCGGTAGCAGACGGAGCTCTCCCTCTCGGCGTTACCTGCCGCCTGTCCATTGCTGTGCCCCCCCCCCCCCCCCGCACCCCGTGGGCCAATGCGTGTTCGGTCGGCTGCTTTTCTGGGCGTTTGTTTCTTGCCCGGAGTGGCAGCAGCAGCGAGGGCGTCGGAGCCGTCCTGCAAGTTCTGGAGACCGGCCTCCCGGCGCCCCCTTTCCCTCTCTCTGCGAGCGGTGAGCAACTTGAGAGCACCACCACCACTGCCTCTTCGGCGGCAGCCCTGTGTCGAAAGAAAACAAAATCTCGTCGGGCCTGGGTTGGCTCTGAGGTTCTTCGGCCTGACCGTGGAACTAGTGGCGCGCGTGAATGATTTCTGCTCGTCTACTCGACGGGGAGCATGCCGTCCGACTCGGGTCCGGACTCGGCGCTCCCGCCCGAAGAACGTGGACTGGTGCTCGGCAGCAGCAAAGGATGCGTGGCTACTGACGATACGCCTTTGTCTGCGCGTGGATTAGTCTTCTGCTGTGGCGTCGTACAAAGCGTGAGGTGCCGACTGGAGATTTTTGTGCTTTGTGCGGTGGTCTTGACAACGGTCGCCGGTTCGCGAGCTCCTCGGTGGCGACGCAGGTCGCGCCCTGACGAGCCAGCAGCTCGGTGCTACTCCAGTCGCTTGTCGTCATGGCAACGCTAGGCTTGTCCAAGGTGTTCATACTGGACAAGTACTTCGCCGAGTTGCAGAAATTTTGGGAGACGGAGCGCAAACTGCAGGGTAAGTCTCGACCACTTCCCTCCCCCCCCCCCCCCACGGCACTTGTCCTAGTTTAGCGCTCGTGTGAAAAAACCTGTGTGCGCATGCGCACTTCGCAAGGAAGAATACGTGCTTGCACAGGCATTCTTTTGTGCGCAGTAATTAAACGATGAAACGAATATATAGAGTGTTTGCGAAGCTTCATTGAGCAACAACGATGATGTTTTGTGCGGTAACATGACAGGTGCCTTTACGTAGGGCCGCTTTCTGAACTTGAGACAAATTTTCTGTGAAAGCACTTTTTTTTGATCGTCTGAAACTACAATTATTAAGTGAAGTTAGGAATGATTGTTTTCATTTTTTTGTTACGGCCCCTTTGCCATTGTTTTATTTTATGTTACATACAAAACAGTTACGTGGATGCTGATATATACACGAATTGGCCGAAGTTGCTCGAGTGTCGCTTTATGCTGTCAGAATTTCGGTGGGATGTGCTACTTCGTGCTTTTGCCAGCCGTGCGACGTCTATCCATGCATGGTTTTTCTCGTCCTGGGACTACCGCGTGTGATGGCTATCTATCTATCTATCTATCTATCTATCTATCTATCTATCTATCTATCTATCTATCTATCTATCTATCTAATTTTGTTCCTTTCTTTGTCGCCCGCTCTAGATATTTCGATTTGTCTTTATCGTTATTTCCTTGTTATGCTTTACATGCACCCTCCAGCTTCCTTCACTTCCCTTGCTATGTTATAGTATGCAACAAGGTCGGCTCAGATGGCGTGTCTCGGTAGCCAAGTGGTTACGAATGTAGCTTCCAGATCCTGAGTACGCTGGCTCAAATCGGGCCGCGGCGCGAGTTTACAAAGCGAGCGGATAGACCCCCTCCCTCCCCCCCAATGCACTGCGCCAGGTGGCCTCACGGGGCTCTCGGAAGCTGCGCGCTCATTGGTTCGTGCGTAATTTCGTCAGCAAACATGGCTGCGCCCATGACGATGCTGTAGGCATAGAGTTTCTCAAAATGTATATTGGGGAACTCTATGGCTCCAGGGTTCGCGTGTCGGGCGCAGGCACAGCTGATGCAGACGCCGCGAAGAAAGCGAGAACAAAGTTGACGCTCGCACGCGCACTGGCAAACTGCCTACGATGAATGGGAAGACGGCGCTATCAAGTAGTTGGTGCTACCAAGGTGCTACAGAAACGCTGTGCGCACGCCTGTGTCGACGCTGCCGAAAGACTCGTCGCTCCGTTTGCAGCGATCGCCGAAAGCATCGAAGTCAGCGCAGATATAAAGTGAAAAATGGAAGATGACGTTGTAAATAGTTCATGTGTTGACTATATTACAATAATCGTAATTCGGTAAGCCATTGCTGCAGTTCAAAGTTCCGGTGTCGGAGCACTGGGTGCCTAGGTCGCGCACGTCACTGGATGGGCCACACAATATAGGCTCAGCTTGCACTCACTCTGGCATATCTTAGGCTACTCGTAGTGAATGCCAACGCTACTGATTATGATAGCGATGCGAAATGAGAAGCACGATTATCTGTAGCAGCGCCTCGATAGATTTGCAAACGAATAGCTATGTAGTGTCTTCTCTATAAACACGCCAAGCAATTCCGTTCACATGAGGAGCGAGAGGCCGTGCTATTGTTGGGAGAGAAGGACGCGGGTGACAGCGTATTCCCTCTAGGCCAAATACACTTCAAAATTCACTGTATGTTGCGCATATAGAGAGCCCGCCTCGAGCCGGCGTTTTTTTTTTCTTTTTTTTGTGCTCACTTCACCGCGATGCATGCCTACAGAGCGGTGAAGCGTTGACAGCACGAGCATTGTCATACTACAAAACGTGGGAAAGCAAGGGGTTTGCGAGTAGTAAATTTCAGAAGCAAATTCAATACGAATCCAATAGCGGTATAACCAAATCTAATGCTTTAACGAACCTAATACTATTCTGATAGTTTTCAAACAGTGAGGAAACCTTTTGATATAACAGTTTGATATAATTGTTCACGATCTGTCACCAAATAATACTACAATTATGAAAACTGTGATAAGCTTGTATACAGCAGTGACCAGAGCCTTCGGAATACTTTTCAACTGTATGTTGAACTACCGCAGCAACTACATTATTCAAGTTTAAACTCTGTTGCCAGCTTTTAGGTAAATTTGAGGCGTAAAATCTAAACGATTTTGAACGGAACACCTTGCATTCAGCTAAGGATTTATCAGAACAGGCAACATTATCACAACATATACCCTTGCACAGAGGGCATGTAAAAATCAAGTGTTAAAAGCTGTATCTGTGGAAACAATTTACGCGCATGTGTTTTTATTCGGGAAGCTGAATGCAGCCATAGTCACTCACTTCAATGCTGATGACAGGAAATGAATAGAGTAATATTGCAAGATGAGCTAGTTGGTATACAACACCAGCACCAGTGTTGTGCCCTCTCTTAGTCAGTGTGCGCTAAAAATAGGTTATAAAAGAAATAATTAATGTAATGCAGCTGCACCATAATAAAAACAGAAAGAAGTGCATTTTGTAGCAAAAATGCTTAATCTGGTAATGGTTATAGCATCAATAGTGCTGGTAATTCAGGGATTACAAAAAGAAAATAAACCTTGAGCTGTTTCCATGTTTTGCTGCTTCAGGGTTGTTCCGTAGGGGCTGATTATTTTTAAAATATTCAGTATTTCGCATATGTATTGTTCGATTTGACTAGCGAATGCTATATGATTCGTTGTTCAAATATTTGCATGCCCCTAGTAATGTCACCACCAATGACCCACCATCTTTTTGTGTGAATGTGATTCCACACCTGTAAACATCTTGAGTCCTTTTTTTTTTTGTGCTTCATCCCATCCCTTATTGAACACACCCTTCCACATGCCTCAAGGTACGTAAATGAAAAAGAAAAAAAAAAAACTGTACTTGGCTACAAGTGATGCCAATTCATGACATGAAATGGGAGTAAAAGCATAAGTGTATTTGTTGAAAATTGTTCTGAATCTTGTTCATTGGCAAGAAGGATCAGTTTATAGCACATTTTTTCTACTCTTAGCTTACACCAGTAAACTAAGCATGAGCCTGTATATATCCACTTGCTGATTTATTATTGCAATATTTATACAACATATATAAAACACACGGTAAGACAGCAAAATAACTCTGCTGAGATAGGATTTAAATTCACCCAGTAAATTATAAAAAATGTAATTACAATTTACAATTCAGCACATGTCAGACAGAAAATGCAGTGAGTGCCAATACATTGGGGCAATTCTTGTCTGAATAATGAGGGGCAACCTGGCTAAACTATAATTTTATTATCAATAAAATCTATTTTCTGAGGCGCTTTGGAAGCATTCATTTTCTAGCTTAAGCTGATTCAAATGTTTATGTACTCTGGGTGCTTGGTCACCAATAAATAAATTAATAAATAAATGCAAAATCTCACATGAACATTTAATTTTTGTCCTGAAAAAAAAAAAATCGCAGCATATCCATGGAGTGAATGATGATGAGTGGGGCGAAGCGCTGGAGGGTTTTATTGCCAAACCGTGAACCATCCACTAATATTGCCCACTACATCATCAAAGACATGACAAACACTGTATTTATTTATATAACAAGTTTTATTATTCGTAAGTGGTAACTATACGTCGCTTCCATTCTCTCTTCATGGGGCATTGTGGGATGTATGCAAGGACGAAGCAGTGGGCAGTTTGCAAAAGTGGAACTATGGGCGGTCTCGTACAAACAAGGGATGAACACAGTGGGACAATGTATGGTTCTTTACAATAGAATCGAAAGTTGGGCTAGTTGGATATGCATGGTATAACTGTCAGTTCAAGCGCACGAATAAACAGAAGAGAAGAGAGGACAAGCGCTTTCTCGCAACTAAACGATTTATTAGAAAGGGAAGAATATATACTCAGGCATTCACAGCGCTTGTCCTCTCTTCCCTTCTGTTTATTTGTGCGCTTGAACTGACAGTTATACTATGGTTCTTTAACGTGCACCTAGGTAAAAGTACATGACCATCTTGCATTTCATATTGGTTACTTCTTAACAATAATTGGTTTATGGTCGGCGAAGTGGTGGATCGGTGATGGGGTGTAGTGAAATGTTTGCAAGGACGAAGTAGTGGGCAGTTGGCACAAGTGGAACTATGGGCAGTCACGTAGATACATACAAGGGATGGACAGACCCTCGCCTTTAGGAGCTTCGACCCTAAAAGAAAATAATATGTTAATTTTTTTGTGCCAGAGAATTCTGGATGTGAGATGGCTGTCACAAGATGTGTTGAAAAAAAAAAAAATTATTTGCCATTGCAAACTGCTTGGAGAATATAAAGTCCACATATATTGCTACTACAGCTTGACTTCCGTAGTTTGACTTTCTCTTCCTCGGGCAAAGATTCACTGAAATAAAAAGTTTGGTCTCAATCCCGCCGACTACTGCAGTCTTCAACATCATGACTTCATGACAATACTGGTTTTTATGTCTGTCCAAGAGATTTTTACATCCATAAATCCAGATATAAATGAAATTACATTGTTTAGAAATGTGCAGGTGTACAACTGCAAAATTGTAAAATGCGATACCAGCAGCTATCTTTTTTTTTGTTTTAATGTGAATCCAGTTGGTGAAGCGGAGCAGTATACAAATGCCACTTTTAACGGAGACTGTGACAAAGCCCATTGATTCTTAGAGCAGCTTGCACCCCCTAGCTGTCTAGCATGGTGTAGGACTGAAGGTTTCGAAACAAATGTCAAAGTGGAGCAATGATGTGCTGCTCACAATGGCCTGTTTGTGGTTCCCCATTTTCTTGGATTAACAATGGAATCTAAGGAGCTCTTATAAATACACTGCAGAAGTCCTCGTACACCATTACTGTTAAAGAATTGGTGCACAGCTAATGGTTTAGCAATTAACACAAATAAAACACAGTTCATTGTCTTCCGTTCTGGTCATGACACTCTTTCACCTATCTTTGCAACTACTATCAACGGCCACAGACATCTTTGGACCGCCATGTTCACATTCTTAGGAGCACTCCTAGATGCTCATCTAAAGTACTCTCATGACATTTAACTTATAAGACAGAGGATAGCTCCTGGTCTCAGGACAATAATTAAAGCATGACCATTCGTCAACTTTGCTTACACTGTACTACGCCTATCCACAGTCATATGATGTACTGCATCACGCCATGGGCAAACACCTATATATCCTTCCACTTCAACTTCTCGAAAACCAAGTCATTTGCATCCTAACATTCAGTGCTCTATTCACCAGTGTGTCCCCACTTTTTCAGCAACATAGTGTGATAACAATGTGTAATTTATTCAAGTACAAACTGAGGATTCTTGTATTTAAGTGCTTTAACGGTTCCGTAACAGCCAATGTCTTGCCAAAATTTAAATTGGTAAATGCTAATCCCACCAGGTTTGCCTCTAACAACAATTTTTCACTACCACATATATTTTTCAAATTCAGTATCACTATGCACTAAGTAATTCTCATTCAACACTTTTGAAAAACATCATCATCTCATTTTACAATCATAACTAATCTGTATTTATATATTGATATTTTCTTACATTTAGAGGTATTACTGTAAGAGTTATTTTTACATTTATCACTCATGTAGATTTGAGTTGTCTGGTGTGTTCAAGATTCTGCTGCCATTTATTTTTCATAGCCATGTATAATACTAAACATTGTTTTAATATTATTTTTACTGGAATTTATACTACATGTTTGCCTTGTCTTTATTCCTATAAAAAGCATTTCGATTAAAGGATTATGAATGTGCTAGAAATTAAATTTATTGCACAGTGGAAAGTAAACCCAGCACTCAAAAAGCTCAGGTGGGTAGGACTTTGCTTTCACATCTAATGGCAGACAGTATTGTGGTGTAACTGTGTTTGCAGATGTCTTAACAGGGCAAACTTCGCTTGTTCTACGATAAGTGAAAGCGAGAACATCCAGCTCAGCAAACTCTAATTGCAATTTTTATCATTCAAAACAAATATGAAGTCTCAATAAGAGCTGGTTCACTCTGGCAATTAATGGGTTCATTTTACATTTTCAAATGTTAGTAAAGTGTTGTTGCACAACAGTTTCTTGTCAAGCAGATTGAGAAATTATGACTGCTAAACGCCTTCAGAAAAAGTCCACAAAGGCAGATGCTGTCCTCATTGCAGTACTTGTCCACACTGAGCCAGGCAGCAGTACCCGGCAGCATTCCAGCTCCGGTCAATGATTCACATTGCTTCGGGGGTCAGCCTCTATGTGGGGGAGGATAGAACAAAATGGTTTTAAATTTTGAGTTCAGCAACCTGCTGTCTCGCAACATTTTTGCTTGTTTTTCAGGACAGTTGTATGCGAAAAAGTCTGCACATTTAGGTGTGTAAACATCACAGAGCAAGTCAGAGAGATGGCATAACATCGAGTACAAGAACCGACAGCTTCACAAGCGGCTAAATAAAAGACTGAACTAAAGGAATGAAAGCGTAGGGAGGTTTGCGTTGTTAAAAAATTGTCACGTGATCCCGTACTAGAATGCTCCACCATTCAAGCTGAATACAGATGAATCACAATAGTAAATAGGAGCCATACTCTAATAGTGAGATGAAAAACTGTCAAGTAGTTGCTAACTTTACGAGGTTGTTAACGCAGCTACCTATTTTACGAAGCGGAAGTGTATTGCATGACAAAAGAGGAAGAAGCACCGGCCATCCTACTGGCACCCAGAAGCTTAATCGAAAGACAGTGGTGCAGTATCCATATTGGAGATCCCACTTGCTGATGTGTAAAACAGTAAATACGGTCAAGCTTTGAGAAGAAACTGAAGCTCTAAAACTGATACAAGCAGAATTGATCGCAGTGCCACCCACACTAATTAAAAAAAATATTCAATTGTTATAACCGCTGTCACTTGAGTGGTCATGATGACATCCGGTGGCTGTACATGAAGCTTACCAAGCAGTTCACATGATCCAGCATAAACGAATCAATAACAAGATAAGTACAATCATATCATGAGTGCAGATTAGTAGCCATGTGGTCGCTGATTCCAGGAATCAGCGACCACATGGCTGTTGTTGCAGAAATAAAAAAAGAATGTAAAAACACCTCAAATAGTGCGGCAAGAAAGGTTTTTCTGTTCAGTAGGGGTGACTACACTAGAATAGTCGAAAAGCTAGAAGATTATTTGCCCGTGTTTGAATGCCTAGCTGAACACTACAGTATGAATGATTTATGGCTTAGCTTTAAGGACAAGTTGTTAGCACTCGTAGATAAGTATATACTTGCGAAACAAGCCGGAAAGCTTCGTAAACGCAAGAAGCCATGGATGACGTCCGGTATTTTGAGATTAATCCGGAAAAGGCGACGGGTTTTTGGTAAATTAAAGAAATCTGGAAGCAGTGACCACGTGAAAGAATTACAAGCATTAACGGAGCAGTATAAATCATGTGTGGAAAGCACAAAAACGAAATATTTCGAAGGGCTCAGCAATAAAATGAAAACTAATTCAAAGTGTTTCTGGCATTATATCAAAGAGTGTGGGTCTGATCATGTTGGAGTGGCTGAACTAAACTTTAATAATATGGTTGTAGTTGATGAGGAAGCAAAAGCTACCTGTTTAAACAAATATTTCCAGTCTGTGTTCTTACCCAAGCTTGACGTTCCTTCAAAACCACACCAACCACGATTCCGCTGATGCCACAGGTAGAACTGAGTGTCCGTGGCATATGTTCTCTTCTAGAAAACCAAGATGAATCCAAAGCAGTTGGTCCTGATGACATCTCTCCTCGTATTCTAAAGCGATGTGCACTGCCAATTTCCCTTTACCTCTATATAATTTATTCAAAATCCCTTTCAATGGGAACTCTACCCGAAGATTGGAAAATTTCTCATGTTGTTCCGGTTCATAAGGGTGGCTCAAAAAAAGATGTAACTAATTACCGACCCATTTCATTGACGTCAGTGGCATGCAAAATTTTCGAGCACATTTTATCCAAGCACATATTGACCCATCTTACTGCTAATAATGTATTAGTAAATGAGCAGCACGGTTTTCGTAAAGGTTTTTCTTGTACGACGCAACTTGTAGAGTTCTTTCACGAGCTGGCTTCCAACGTTGATGAAAATGGACAAACAGATTGTGTGTTTTTAGATTTTCGAAAGGCCTTTGACACCGTGTCACACTCCCTTCTTCTGGCTAAATTACAGACTCTAAATTTCGACCCAAATGTGTTCATCTGGATAACCAATTACTTGCTGAACAGGCGTCAATGCGTTCTTTTAAATGGGAAGTGTTCATCCTATGTTAACGTTACATCAGGCGTGCCCCAAGGCTCTGTCCTTGGGCCTCTCTTATTTCTTATTTTTGTAAATGATATTTCTGTGGGTATTTCGTCGCGCATGCGTTTATTTGCCGACGATTGTGTGTTATATCGACAGGTTCAGAACGAAGGTGACTGTGCTTATTTGCAGAACGATTTGGATTGTATTTTACAGTGGTGCCAGAAGTGGCAAATGACGCTAAACCCCAAAAAGTGCGTTCATATGCGTGTTTCCAAAAAAAAAAAGAAACCAATAGTAACGGCGTACACCATAGATACGCATACTGTTGTTACCGAACCAACATGCAAATATCTTGGCGTTGTTTTGTCGCATGACTGCTCATGGAATGCCAATGTTGATCACGTTGCTGGCAAAGCGGCAAGGGCTCTAAACTTCATTCAGAGGAACCTAAGATTGGCACCCCGAACATTAAAAAATACAGCCTATCTTACATGTATTAGACCGATTTTGGAATATGCATGTCCTGTGTGGGACCCGATGCAGGCGAACTTGATTGATAAGCTTGAAAAAATACAAAACAGAGCTGCGCGGTTTGTTTCAGGGCGGTACGAGCGGAGAGACAGCTGCAGTGCTATGAAAGCTAAATTGGGTTGGGAATTGCTTTCTTTACGCAGGAAAAAACTGCGTTTGAAGTTTTTCTTTTCTGTTTTTCATGGGCGGACTGGGATTGACCGTCATAACTATTTCAGTGAACCCAGCTACACATCTAGTCGACATGGCCACCGACACAAAGTGAAAGAGTATCGAGCAAGAACGACCATGTTTTATAATTCCTTTTTTGTGATGACCATTAGAGATTGGAACCGGCTGCAAGACAAGCAAGTGTGCTGTATAAACGAAGAATTGTTTTATTCCAGTCTGTAACCCCCCTGCTGTAATGCCTTTTTGAGCAAAGCGGGGCACTCACCGAATAAAGAATAAGGTAAAGTTTAGACAGCTGGCTCAACAAATGGTACAATCGAAATACTTTTCTTCACCGTTGAAGCTAATTCACATGAACTTCGAAGAATGTAGTAAAAAAATGTAATGGTTATGGCTTGTAAAAAGATGGTGGCAGCAAAAGCATAAAAATGGATACCAGCAGTCTGATCTCCTTCTAAACTAAAAGATGTCTGACAAAACGTCGGTATTACTGGGAGACAAGGAACGAGATTTACAGAGTCATCAACCCAATAAACGGCAAACCAACAGCGAATCGCGCTCAGGTATACTGCTCCAAGTCATTTGGCAGTTAATTGACTAGTGAAGCAAGCTAATTGAGACATCAATGGGTAATTAAGCATGTGTACAGACTTCCGGGAAAGATGGAAGAGCTGCCTTTAAATGATGTAGCTCATCATGCGCAGCCCTAAAAAGCATCTTTGGGGTGCACACCACTTCTTATGTACTTCTATATACTGCAGCCTCAATGAGGCTATTGCAGGAATAGGAAAAAAAAAAACGAAACAAGAAATCAACATTAATGAACAGACTTTGCACTGCTCCTGCAAAGGAACGTAGTATGTACTAGCCAGTGTGACTGAGCTGAAGTGATGATCAGCCTGACAGTAGGGAGAACTAAAGAGGGTAAAGCTAAGAACAGAAAGAGAGTGAAAAGGAACTTCAACAAAAAAAGAATACAGCTGTACCAACGATTCAGTTTTGGAACTTGATGGTGGTGATGAAAGAATTGCGAAACTCGGCAGCGAGTCACAGGGGGCCATTTTCTTTTTACAAAATGGCTAGTCACCAGGAACATTTAAAAACTGCCTGGTACGAAGGCCTCAACAGCACCTTCGAATTGGCCTCCACAGCCAACATTCAAAAGGAGTGTCGCACCACTTTTTAAAGGCGAGTTTACTCGGCCTTATGAATCTTATGAATACAAAGGTGTCTCTGAGCAACTGAGAAACAAATAAAATTGTGATAAGATATTTGTTATATTAAACTCCGGTTTCCTGTGGCACATCAGGCAATTCTAGGTACTCCATGCTGCAATTTTGCTAGTTGTGATGACATCAGGTACAAAATTGGCCACTCAACATCATAAAAGCTATCAAGATATCCGCTTGTGGGTCGGCAACGGAGCCACAGTGCGTAGCACCCGGGCGAGTTTCACGATTTCTCACACAAGCACATGACGAGAAGCTCATACTGTGTTATGATGTCAGGGCACTGTAGAAAGTGAAACTAGCTTTTAAAAGCAAACTGTAATTACTTTTGCACACTGTACTCACACTTTGCAGTACATCTTCTAGATCATTGAAGGCTGGACCTTTTATTTGATGCAAGAAAATGAAAATTTTGCTGTCGGTACCCTTTCATCATCCCAGGAGGTTTGAAAACAAGTGCTGCGGAAGTGAAGCAAGCTTAAGCAGTTGCAAAAGACAAATGCTTTATGGAATAAGGAACTGGGAGCACTGAGGTATTAAAATAAAGAAGTTCGAAATAACGTCAAGAAGAGTGCTGTGTCTCTGTATTTTGTGCAGTCTCTTTACGTACCACTTGTTAGCAACTTGTACGATAGGCCAAGGTTAGCATGCATTGAAAGAAAAATGTGAACTAACTTTCTCAAGTTCACCGAAATTTCAGTATGTTTTTGAACAATGCATAACAAATATGTGTCAACAGTGTAGCATTGTAACATTTTGTTAGTTACACCTTTGAATATAATTATGGTAATAATGTCAACGTAATCTGCACAAAACACACATTACCTATCAACTTGAAGTGTTATGTTTTTTTTTGTTTTTTTTTTGTTTTTTTGCATGGAGCCAGGAACAGCAGTGTCGCAAAGGGCCCATGTAATTTCTCAGAAGGTGCTGCAAACAGATTATAAACTGTTCATAAACTGTTCATACAGCTAGTGTAGCATTCCCTGTCACGTGCGCTCAGCACACTACCACAATTTCTTTGCCTTACGCGAACATGCATTGTCTGTAGAAAGGAATGCCGAGGAGGGTGCATTTTCGAACACTACGTGCAACTTTGCTCCAGGTGGTTATTCTCTTCATTCACAGGACATCTGTCAAATTATTGACGTGTAAAGAATGCAAGCTCAAACCTCTAATAATTCCAGTTTGCAGTTTTGATGAACAGACTGCAGTCTTTCTCAGACTAACTGCAGTGATTTGCCACATGATGCTTACTCTGGGCACTCGATCGTAATGATTCACACATGCCTTAACCAAAATACCTAGCTGTGTTGCTATGAAGCCTCAATAAACGCTTGCATACTTTATTATTTTATAGATTTCGACAAACACTAGAAGCTCTGGGTCTCAGTTTAATTTTTTTGTTTAATTTATTTCACTGAAATCTATGCGCACTAAAGGCACTGTGCAACAGCATCAATAGTCGTGCTCTTTCTGGGTAGCGTAGTAACCGAAGCTGCGCCTGCCCGGGCATCGTTTGCGAACTTGACTGCACCGACGGTCTTGTAAACAAGCATTTTATGGCTCTGTTCGGAACTGTAAAGAACATAAGAACTTACCAAGAGCAGCTTGTTGGCGTCTTCTTAACCTTCACTGGATACGACTGACCACTTCTTGGCGTCATCTGTGGTTGTTGAAAATAAACCAACACTGCCGGCGGCCGTCAAGTGCGGCGTCGATAGAAGCACGCTTACAGCGTTTTTCGGCACACTTGAAGTTTCTACGCGTGCCTCCAAATGATCGAAAAGGGTTTTTCACGATCAAGACTGCCTCGGAGAACACAATATGCTTATTCAGTCCAACGCCTCCTCTATTTAGATGCCTGCCGTATGAGAAGAAAAAAAGGGGTTTTTCACCATCAAGACCGCCTCGGAGAACACAATGTGCTTATTCAGTCCAACGCCTCCTCTATTTAGATGCCTGCCGCATGACAAGAAAAACAGCTGCCACACCCTTTCCCTCCTTCATTTTAGATTAGATGGATGAATGGATAGATAAATGTGGCTCTGCCCTTTAGATCGGGCGGCAGCTAACGCCACCTAGCCGTAATACTTAGTTAGCTAACCACTACATTCATCTTTTTTTCCGTTTAGAATGGTGAAGTTTGAGGACTGGTACTTTGAAGTGAAGGGCTTAATTTTCACTCGTGCATTGACTTTAGCCACCAATCAGATAACCTTCTAGTTAATTCTACTCGCTTAAAGTCTATTTTGCCCTCCCTGTCCCTAAACCCCAGTGCTTTGAAAAACTCTCCGTCATCATCCTGAACTATAGGGTGAAGCCCTTTACAGAACATTATGTTCGGCAGTTTCCCCCTTCTCTCCACCAACCCTGCATACCGTGTCTAACCCTTCGTATTTGGCCCGATATGTCTTGGTTCACAATATTCCCGTCCTGGCCTCAGACAGTAGAGAACTACCCCGAGTATTATCATAGATTCTTTCCTTGACAACTTCCTGCTTAAAAGTTCGATAGGTCTCTAGTGCAGACTTCTTAATCATGCCAACTCTCCACATGTCAGTCTCCGTTTCCTTCAATTTCTTCTTAACCGATAATTCTTTCTGGTTTAGCCCCTGCTGTTTTCCAAGTATTTACCAGTCAATTTTCTGGTTCGCTTCCTCCGTTTTATATCGACATTCTTCATGTACAAGTAGCTGAATACCTTCATAGCCCAATGCTCCTCCCCCATTTTTCTCAATCGCTTCTCAAATTTTATCTTGCTGCTAGCTTCCCTGCCCTCAAATGATGTCCATCCCATATCACCTTGTACTCCCTGATATGGTGTATTTCCGTGAGCTCCTAAGGCAAGCCTACCTATTTCACGTTGCTTAATTTCTAATCTTGCTTGAACTTCTGATCTCATGCACAAGACCGCATTGCCGAACATCAGACCAGGAACCATGACCAGTTTCCATATTTCTCTCACAACATTATATCTATTGTAATTCCACAGTGCCCTGTTTTTCATTACCGCTACATTCCTGTTACCTTTAGTCCACACGTATATTTCGTGTTCCCTTATGTACTCGGCCCCATTGCTTATCCATACGCCCAGATATTTGTATTTATCTGTTATCTCTAGCGTGACCTCCTGTATTCTAAGCTCACTACCTCCATTGTCATTAAAAATCATGACTGCTCATTTTTCTTTACTGAATCTGAATCCTACCGTATCTCCCGCATTACCGCAGATGTCCATAAATCTCTGCAAATCTTCCTTGTTGTCGGCCATTAGCACTATATCATCTGCGTACATTAATGCTGGTAGTACCTGATCGATGAGTTTTCCTTGTTTGACTAAAGAGAAGTTGAAGCCAAGTCCACTTCTCTCTAATTTGGCCTCTAATTCTTGTAGGTATGTCATGAATAACAAGGGTGACAGAGGACACCCCTGCTTAAGCCCCGTTTTACCTCTGTGGGATTAGATACCTGTTATTCTCACTTTATAACTACCTTGTTACTTTTATAGATTTCCTTCAACAGATTGGTGACTCCATCTATCACACCTAGTGTCTCCAGTATTCCTCACAAGTCCTCTTGGACCACGCTATCCTACGCTCCCTTGATATCCGAAAATGCTAGCCACAGGGGCCTTAGTTCCTTTTCTGCTATTTTGATGCATTGCGTCAGTGAGAACAGATTGTCTTCCAACCTCCTGCGTTTCCGAAACCCATTCTGCAGTTCTCCCAGCACCCCCTCATCCTCTATCCATGCCTGCAGTCTTTCCTTTATAATCTGCATCGCCACCTTGTAGACCACTGATGTCACTGTTATAAGATGGTAGTTGCTTATGTCAGCTTTGTCCCCCTTTCCTTTATAGATCATGCTCATCCTGCTAAGTTTCCATCCATCGGGAACTTCACCATCAATTATCATTTTGCTCACTGCCTCTCTCAAAGCCTGCTTAGACTTCGGACCTAATGTCTTTAGCAGACTAATTGGAATGCCATCTGGGCCTGTTGATGTACTACTTGGAACCCTTTTTTCAGCCGTTTCCTACTCTCGTTGTGAAGACAGAGCCATTGCACCACTTGATTCGTCCTTGTCTATTGTGGTGCATAAAGTACTTCTTTGTTGAAATTTTTCTGTCCCCCTTGTTCTTATATATTCAATAGCTTCGCCCCCTTCTAGCTTAGCACCTTGGGCTGTAGTTATAAAACTCTGCTCTAGGCTCGTCTCATTTCTTGGGGAGTTTAGGTGATTCCAAAATTTCGCAGCTGCCTCTCTGTTCTTTTCATGTACTTCTGCCAGCCACTGAGCACCCTGTCTTCTAATCTTTTCGTTGATCAGGAGGCATGCTTCCCTTCTAGAGCTTAGAAAGATGCGCCATTTCCTTTCAACATCATCTGTCGGTTCACCCCGTTGCTTAGCATGTCTGTGTTCCCTAGAGGCTTCCTGACGTTTTGCTATGGCTCTATTAATTTTCTCATCCCACCATTTCTTGGGCTTGTGTCTTTTTTTCCAGTGTGACTTGTCACGTGTCTTAGCAAGCTCTAGCCCAAACAGTCTAATTAGATTTGTGTATGTCCACAGTGTTTTATTATCCTCAGTGATTACTTTTTCAATTTGTTCAGTAGCAATTGCTATTTGCCTTTCTGACTGAAAGTTTTCCTGTAGTTGCTCATCTTGTCTCCTTCCCACTTTCACTGCTCTTCCAAAACTAAGCTTGATACATTTGTGATCACTACCCAGACTTATGGAGGCACCCTCATCTATGTGCATTCCCCTGAGCTTATCATACATCCTATGTGACATCAGTGCGTAATCTGTCATCGACTGCAGCCTTCCTACCTCTCATGTTATTCGCCATTCACACTTCTTAGTACTGTTGCAATTGATCAAATAATGCCTTTCACACATATCTATGATCGTTTTGCCTGTTGAGTCAGTATACCCATCTATATTTTTTATGTGCACATTCATATCTCCTAGTGTAATTTTCTCACACTCTCCTCCTAATTCCTCAATGTCCTTTGATATACACTCCACCATTGCCTGGTTTTTCTCTCTGGCCTTTGCTCCCGTCCACAAGTACACCAAACCAAGGAGTGTCATCTGCCCAGCTACTTTTCCTGTTTACCATAAATGTTTCATGCATCCCTGCTTGACTCTTTGCCAACCCATGTTCTTATGTATAAATGCACCAATTCACCCCCCTTTTTGCTGCCTTCTGTTCTATTGCAATATTCCCATACGTAGTCCGGATTTCAGGTTGGCTGCTCCATGTCCCGAAGATGTGTCTCCACAACCCCATATACCATCAGCTCCTCCTGCCTCAACTGCTCTCTATGTCTTCCCACTTTAACCTCTCTAGTGCGGATAATGCATTCGAGCATCGAACGCGTTATTCGAAGGTCGTAGGTTCGATTCCTGCTCACGGCTGGTTATTTTTTCACCTACTTTTCTTTCTTCTCATTTACATTACATTTGTTCTAATAACTTCGCTTATACATTCCTTGGCATTATTGTTTGTTAGATCTCATTAATAATGTGTCAAAACGCTAAAAAACGAGCCCTTAGGTATACACCTCTTTCTCTTATATATATATATATATATATATATATATATATATATAATATATATATATATATATATATATATATATATATATATATATATATATATATATATATATATATATATATATATTGAGGAATAAAGGAGCACACTTATGAAAATTTGATAGTTGTTTACTCTACGTTGCGGCTGTGGCACGGCCTTCGTCAGGATTATCCTGATCCTGACGAAGGCCGTGTATCCTGACGAAGGCCGTACCACGGCCGAAACGTAGAGTAAACTATCAAATTTTCGTAAGTGTGCTCTTTTACTCCCAATTATATTTTGACCCCCGACCCACAGAATTTCTTTTTGAATCATATATATATATATATATATATGACGCTACAAAATGGAGACACGTCGTGGTCCAGATGCCATGCGTTTATTCTAATGCACGCACACTTTCTCTTCGTCGGCTTCTCCTAGAATCACCTTGTTAATGCGTCACACTTCCCCCTCTCCTCGAGAAAGTCTCAGTTCAGTAGGTACAAAATAATGCTGCAGTTTGCTAAGATACACAATGTCAGAGTTTCTACCTAAGGGTAGCACGGAGTGGTTGATCTCATAGCTCACTGTTGAGACCTAGCGTATAATCTTCTAAGGTCCTTCCATGACGGAACTGAGTTTGCGGTTGTTGGCATGTCATGGTGTCTCGCAAAGGACAAAGTCACCGACTTGGAACTCAGTCGGAAAAAAATTTCTAACATAAATGACTTTGTTCTTGTTGTGGCAGGCGATAGAATTGGTAACTGCAGTTTTTCGCGCTTCTTCAACAGTTTCTTCTTGTTGTTCCAGTACAGTAGGATAAGATGGAATTCTATACATCAGGAAGGAAGGTGCGTAGCCGGTCACTTCGTGGGGTGTTCTGTTGTATTCGTCAATTACCTCCAGAAGCAGCTTAGTCCAAGACTTCTGTGGTTCGTCATTGATCTTACATTTAAGTCTCGTTACGATAGTCTGGTTCGTCCGCTCGTTCATGCCATTGCATTGTGGATGATGAGATGAGGTGAATAGTTGGTGTATACGATTATGTTTTAAAAACTGCTTAAATTTTCCTGCAGTAAATCCTGTTCCACGATCTGAAAGGAGCTTCCGTGGTTTTCCGGAAGAAAAAATTGTTTTTAAGCATAAAATGTAGGCGTCGCTGTTCTTACTTTTATGAGCAAACGCCCATACGTAGCAAGTCGCATGATCAATAACCAAGTGTATAAACCTTTTTGACGAGCCATATCCAGAAAATCCTCCAATGATGTCTATTGCAAAGAGGTCAAAGGGCTCTTCAGCTGTAGGCAGTGATTCAAGCATCCCAAACTTTTTTGCTTTCGTCTTCTTGCATCTCTGGCATGTATCACAATACCGAATGTAAGTGGAAACATCGGTTACCATATGCGGCCAATAATATTGCGGAGACAGGAGTGATAGGGTCTTCATCACTCCGACATGCCCAAAATGTTGATGTGCATTCTTCAGAATGGTTGGGCGTAGTTCATGCGGCACGTATATTTTCCGTAGTCCTTTTCTTTTGGCGATTATGATGTTGTTTTCCAATGAATCCGTTCCTTTTGGACGCTCATTGTTGCATCTCTGAAGGTCGACGTGGGAAAGAAGATTAACTATTGGGGCTCTAAAGAGCGCATCTGCATCGACATTACTTGCGCCCTATTGATGTTTGATGTTCACATCTTACATTAACAGTTTCAAAGACCACCGGAAGAGACGACCTAGAGGATTTTTAACTCTTCAGCCACTGGAGTGCAGAGTGACCTGTTACAACAGTGAATGACTTCCCATGAAGGTAGCAATGCCATTTATCAATGGCATCTACAATGGCAAGACATTCTCTTTCTGTAATAGCATAGTTCACCTCGTGCTTAAGTAGTTTACGATAATAGTAGGCAACAGAATGTTCTTTGCCTTAGTCATCAGGTTGTTTCAGCACTGCACCGATGCCTTCGCCAGATGCGTCACAGTACACAGTACATGGTCTCGAAGGATCGTATATGCGAGCACCGTTTCTTTAGTTATCCGCTTCTTCAGGTCACGAAAGGGTTGCTTGCATGCTTCTGTCCACACCCACTTGCTGCCTTTGTGGAGTAGTTTTGTGAGTGGAAGAGCGATATCGCTGAAGTGGGGGATGTACTGATGTAGGTGTTTACAGTGCCCAGAAAACGCTGGAGATCCTTTTCTCGTTTTGGTGTCGGAAATTTGAGTATGGCAGCCACATTACTTTGCTTAGGTGTCACTGTTCCTTGTGAAATTTTGTGGCCCAGGTATTCAATGCTGCAGCGTGCAAATTGGAACTTTTTTCGTTTGAGTTTTACGTTCTCGGTATTGAGAGCTTTCAATAGCGCCTCAAGGTGTCGTATATGATCATTAAATGTCCCTGAGTATAGGACCACATCGTCAAAGTAATTACCAACATTGGTGAGCTGATGTTTTGCTATTATTGATTTCATGGCTCTTTCAAATGTAGCCGGAGCGTTCTTCAGCCCAAACGGCATTACCAACCACTCAAAATGACCATCAGGCGTGACAAATGCAGTTTTCGGAACATCGTCAGGATGCATTTGGACATGCCAGTATCCCAACGTTACGTCCAACGTAGTGAAGAACTCTGCCTTTCCCAAGTGGTCAAGAATATCATCTATACGTGGAATTGGTTGAAAGTCAGGTACCGTTATGGCATTGAGTTTCCGGTAGTCAATACATAGACGAGTGCGCCCTTCACCTTTCTTTTCTGCTAAAATGACAGGTGCGGCATAGGGCGATAATGAAGGCCCCACAACAGCTTGCTTGAGGAGAGCGTCAACTTGTTTGTTGATCTCCACTTTGTCTGCCTGTGAACATCGGTATGGTGCTCGAATAATAGGGACAGCATTGGTAAGTGCGATCCTATGTTTCTCAGTAGTGGTGCACCCAATATCTGTCTGAGATTTCGAAAATATCTCATCATACTTGCTTAAAAGAGAGTCGAGCGCTGCAGGCTCATGCTCTGATAAGTTTTCTGAAGTCAGGGTTCACATCAGCGGGGCTTGAATGATTTTTTTTTATTGTGATGCGGAAGGTTCATATTCTCACACGCTTGTGTCACTGGCTTGTTTTTCAGAATTACAGAAAGATTGAAGTACGAAGCACTGTCTAGGCCAAGAATTAATTGCGTTCTCATGCCTCGCAGCACATGTGCATAAACGTTTTTTACGACGTTCCCAATTTGTAACTGAATGTTTACGCGACCCAAAGTTCGAATGCTTGATGCAACTTGCTGGACCATCATGCTGGAGTCTCTCATTAACTGAAGTTTAGCTGTTTGTATGCATCTTCGCTGATGCAAGTAATTGTTGCTCCTGTATCGAGAATTGCATTTACTGGCTTTCCGTTGATAAGAGCACTGTTGTGTATTAATTAAACTCTGGGTCGCCCTCTTCGTTTTCCCGTTCAGTATCAATAGCGGACAGATTGCCGCGGCGCGGACATTGGTTGCGCTAGTGAAACTGTCGTGGGAAACCAGCAGCTGAGCAGCATCTATATTCGTTTTGCGGGGCACGCCGTTGAGGAGTTCTTGTTGGCTGCTGCGGTCTGCTGAAGAGACGTGGAGCTCTTGATGCGATACTAGCGTTACGAATAAAGGAAACTCCTCTCACCCGTTTTAAAGATGTCTCGACCCGTTTAGCAGCGGTGAGCCACTCTAATGACGAGTTGAAAGACAGTCCGGCGAGTGCCAGTTCCACATCAGGAGGAACACCATCAGTCCAGAAATGATGTGGCACGCTTTCAGGTCAGCCAAGGAACCCAGTCGCTTTTTCTTGTCGTAGTAGTCCTTGATGGTCTGCCCTCCTTTCAGTCGGTAGTGAATGAAGAGACGGAAAGCATCTCCGTCAGTCGTAATAAAGCGGGCTTTCATGTCGCGCTTGATATCGTCCCAAGTGGTCTCGCCCTTGCCGAAAATCTCTGTCAGGTACCATTTGAGTGCTTCCCCTTCAATGTATTCGCTGAAGTGACTGACCCGGTCGTGGTGAGTCCATGACGCCACGGCTGCCTTCATGTCGAAAAGAAGAAGCCACTTGTCGATGGGGACGTCTTCTGGTGTTCCCTTGTACTTCTGTACGTTGAGCGGAGGCTTTGGCCTAGCCATGGCACGTTGATGAGGTCAATCCGGCCGACTTGTGTGACGCTACAAAATGGAGACATGTCGTAGTCCAGATGCCATGCGTTTATTCTAATGCACGCACACTTCCTCTTCGTTGGCTTCTCCTAGAATCACCTTGTTAATGCGTCATATATATATGTATATATATATATATATATATATATATATATATATATATATATATATATATATATATTTATACGTCACGCCCCACTCACAATATCCATACGGCCACTATTTTTTGTGGTGCATTTTTCGTCCGACTACGTTGGACTTGAAGTAGTTTTGAGACCTCATACTGTCGAAAAGGTGACATTTACAGTGCACATTTCTACAGAGACACGCTAATTGTTCGGCGCAAAGCTACCCAGGATTTTTTTTTAGGAGAAGGGGGGGGGGGGGGGTTGTGTGCAGCAGAACGACTAACTTCGGCAATTGGGGGTTGCTGTAAGTGTGAGTGAATATTTAGGTATACCCTAAAAAGTTAAATTATGAAAGTATTTCGTGGTGTTGGGGGTTCAGATTCCTTGCCTCTCCCCTATCTACTTACGGCCTCCTGGTTCTACGTGCATTTGACACGGTATTTTTTTTTATCTAACAGGTTTCTGAGCGCATCTAACTTCCAAATTATCCGCTCAGTTATTCTGAATATTGTACACGCCTAACCAACAAAAAGAAAACAGTTAGGACAGAAGAAATCTGAATAAGCCATACCCTTTCTGTTTCTTCTGTGTCTTATTTCTTCTAGCAGTGGTTCGTCGTCCATTAATTATAAGTATTATTTTTACTGCAAGTCAGCGGACTCCAAAAACAAGTTTTTGTATAATAAATAATGTTTACATGTAAATAGGACCATTATTATGATGTAGTGCAACTCACTTGTGTTAAGCTCCGAATTATGATGATCTTTCACATCTCTGAAGCCATGTTTTCTTTAATCAATGCATTAGCAGCTGTTTTAGACGATGCGCTCCTACCGATGTTCACAATTCAAAAGTAATTTGAAGCACATTTAACTTCAGGTAACGTGTGTAATAATGCAAAGGCTATAAAGCATGACTGTGCCGATCATATTTTTTTCTCATCGTTTTCGTACCTGCAGTAACCAATTTAACGGTTTAACCACAACAAAATTGATAATTTTCGGTCTCTCACAAGGGTTTTATGCAGCTCGTGTTAAGTAGGTTGGCGTGTCATGCTTCAAGGGTTATGACATCAAGTGTTAGACATGAATGATGGGCAGGTACGAAGAAATCTGCATCAAAAGAGCGCGCCAGAGCAGCCGAAGCGCATAGCAGTTCCTGCGCGTGGCGGGTGGCTTTTTCAGTACTATTCGACTGCAGCGCCGCCGCTACTTGGCAACACAGAAGGGAACGGGCGGCGAGGCGCGGTCTCGCCACTCAACACTTCTAGTACACTCTAGCTCAGGGCCGAGGCAAAGCGCCATCAGCTCCTTTACCTGCTGCTCGAGCTCGGTCCGCCCTTCCCGTGTTCGGCTCTAGCTGTTTAACAACTAACTGGGTGCCCCGAACTTTTTCAAAACAGTTGCCTACCCCGTTCACGTGGTCAACGTCACTGCAATGTTGCCCGTGTCCCACACCTACAGTACTCGCAATGCTAATTATTGATTAGGAGAGAAAAATTAATAATGGTGCTCACAAACACAATGAAATGAAGGGAAACTCATCTCTCGTTGCGCGCTGCCCCTGCACCAACCGACCTTGCACGACCTTCAATGTTGACGGTCGCTAGGGTCACTTGTGGAGGACTGTACAACAACGCAACACTTTGCATAACCTCCGAAATGGTGATGTACAGTTGCAGGTCTCGAACAACTCTTGACTGACGCGCCCCTATGGGCCGCAGGTGAAAAACGCTTAGATGGAACAAAAGGACGACATAGAAACAAGGAGTACACGAAGGACTTCTCTCTGTGTCGTCGTTTTGTTCTCGCGCTGTAACTATCGTCATGCCATACCAACTAGCCCAAGCTGCCAAACTTCTTAGCTGGTACCATAAAGTTTAGTAAACTCCATGGCTGGTACCATGGAGTTTTTTAAAATTAACTATGGCGGGTACCGTCTGCCACCGTGATGATGGATGTGGCTATACCCTTTAGATCGGGCGGCGGCTATCGCCACCTAGCCGTAATACTTAGGAACTAACGACTAAATCTATATTTTTTTTTTCCTTTTAGTAGTGAGGTTGAGGACTGGTACCTTGACTTTAGCCACAAATCACATAGCCTCCTTCTAGTTAATTTTACCCGCTTAAAGCATATTTTGTCTTCCCTTCCCCAAAACCCAGTGCTTTGAAAAACTCTGTGCCATCATCCTGAACTATAGGCTGCAGCCCGTTACAGAACATTATCAAGTGTTCGGCAGTTTTCTCCTCCTCTCTACACGCACTGCATACCGTGTCTACCCCTTCATATTTGGCCCGAGATGTCTTGGTTCGCAATACTCCCGTCCTGGCCTCAAACAGTAAAAAACTACCCCGAGTCTTATCATAGATCTTTTCCTTGGCAATTTCCTGCTTAAAAGTTCGATAGATCTCTAGTGCGGACTTCTTAATCATGTCAATTCTCCACATGTCAGTCTCCGTTTCCTTCACTTTCTTCTTAACCGATAGTTCTTTTTGGTTTGGCCACCTGCTGTTTTCTAAGTATTTATCAGTCAATTTCCTCGTTCGCTTCCGCCATTTTGTATCGACATTCTTCATGTACAAGCAGCTGAAAACCTTCCTAGCCCAACGCTCCTCCCCCATTTCTCTCAATCGCTTCTCAAATTTCGTCTTGCTGCTAGCTTCCCTGCCCTCAAATGATGTCCATCCCATATCACCTTGTACTCCCTGATTTGGTGTACTCCTGTGAGCTTCTAAGGCAAGCCTACCTATTCCACGTTGCTTAATTTCTAATCTTGTTCGAACTTCTGATCTCATGCACAAGACTGCATTGCCGAACGTCAGACCAGGAACCATGACACCTTTCCATATTACTCTCACAACATCATACCTATTGTAATTCCACAGTAGCCTGTTTTTCATTACCGCTGCATTCCTGTTACCTTTAGTTCTCACGTATATTTCGTGTTCCCTTATTGCTTATCCATACGCCCAGATATTTGTATTTATCTGTTATCTCTAGCGTGACCTCATGTATTCTAAGCTCACTACCTCCATTGTCATTAAATATCATGACTGCTGATTTTTCCTTACTGAATCAGAAGTCTAATCTATCTCCCTCATTACCGCAGATGTCCATCAATCTCTGCAAATCTTCCTTGTTGTCCGCCCTGGCACTATATCATCTGCGTACATCAATCATGGTAGTGCCTGTTCAAAGCAATCCCCATCGCAGCGCTGTCTAGTGTATACCAAGTTTGGCGGCCATGCCGGTGTTTGGGTTTCTGCGGCGGTGTAAGCAGCGTGTACACTCAGGTCACGAAGTATTTCCATCCTTCGCAGTAAACTGAATGAACACACCAACGCTTCGGAAGTGAAAGGCGATAGTAAGTAGTCGCTAAGCTGTCAGCTCCAAAATGGCTAAAATGGCACGCATCAGCGGTCCTCGAGGCGCTCCCGCAGTGCTCGACGGTGGACATACGAGGGGACCCGTGGAATTCCAACGCAGTTCTTAAGCAGCGCATGCAAATTGTTAGTTGGGTCATATGCTTTGTAGTATTTCACATACTGTGAATACTGTTCAAGACTGATCCCATAATTTTTCTTTTTTTCTCAAGGTGCATTCTCAGATCGCTTCTTCTGCCTTTTATGTGCAAACCACTCCTGCTTATGGCTTGCAAAGCAAGCTGGCAGTAAGAAATAAATTAATAATATTGTGGGGTTCGGGGAATAAGTCAGGGGAGCTCTCGAAGCAACACGTGGAGCGTTGATGAAGACTAGAAACCCAACTGCACATCAAGTGCGCGCATCATTGAACCACCCTTTGATTTAGGGTGGGGTTGGGGGGGTGACTGAAGGTAACTCTAATCTTTAACAGACCATCTGGTTATCTGGTTCAGCTTGGCACACTGCAAAACAAAGGTCGTTGAGTGGAACGCCTTGTCCACGCGTATCGATTCATGCATCCGAAGTGGCCTCTACAGTCGTTGTGCAGGTTAAGAAGCAGATGTACGAGGGGTGAGCTCAAAGTTCGGTGCAAGCATGAGAAAATTGAGGCTGTTGCTTTCTGAAAGCATGGTATGGCGTTTTGCATGGTATGGACAAGCAGCCACCTCTAGTGCTATACGAAAGCGCGCCCGTTTGTGTTTACATTGTTGCCGTTAGTGTCTTGGTGAGTTCTTGAGAACCATTACGACAAACGCACGTGCTCGTGTAATAGCTTGGCTTTAATGAACGTTGGACGATTATTCACGACACCCTGGCTGCCAAGAAAAAAATGTGTGGCTGTCATAACGTCACCCTAGTTATCATTACAAATTTAAGAAGTGTGAAAAAACTTGCTTTCCACGAAACGCCACAGGCGCGTACCTTCGCCAAAGAACGTTTATACCTTGAAGACGTTTCATTTATATAGTTTGGAAAGTAGTTTTCTGACATTCTCGAAAGAGCACACACTTCCAAGATTTCGCTAGCTGAATACACAATAAATCATGTGCTCTTGCATAGGAAAATGAGAGATGTTATTATTGTACAACTTCTGGCCGAACATTTCTTTATAAATTGTCAGCTACGATATTGCTTCTTTTATGTGCATATGATAAAGTATACCAGTACCAAAGCACAATACTGAGCTTGTGTTTCGACGAAGAAATCACAACAAGTGGACGACACATTACATATATTATATTGGAGAAGCCGTGCGACGGAATGGAAGCGCCCGTCCTTTGTATCTGTCGCTTACTTGTCTCTGCATCTGGGTTTTTCGCGATACACGACAGAAGAGAAATTATTTCAAAGTATCATGCACTCCTCAGGCCTCAGTTGCCAGTTTTTTAAGCATCTGATAGTCGTTCGCACTGCAAAACAAATAACTGCACAGCTTATCGACCTGTTCTCGTTCGACATTTATTTTCGGCTGTACGAATGTTTTCGAGCTAAAAAATAGAAAAAAAACGATAGACGTTGCTCTCTCACGCACCACGCGATGCAAAGCGTGCTAATCCGCACCCACCATTGGTAGCGGCCTCACGGCCGGACTCGTAGGGGAAAGTGACTCTGGAAAAAATGCAATGCTTTGAGGCTACGCTCATCCTCTCCATGAAAGCGGACTATATCTATCACACAACCACATCAGTGCGTCAAACTACTAAGAAAAGATACCCCATAAAGCGTCATAAGTTTTAAACCGCTTGTGATTTACTTTTATGGCTATCCACTTGGAAAACAGTCTAATAAACACTAAACCTGAAAACCATCGTCAAGATCAAATACGCTGTCGGCGGCTACTTGTAATATGCAGATTGTCGCAAAGAAGCACGCGTTACGTTGCGTTACAACTGATTCATCTGCTTTAGCAACCAGTGCTGACGTTGAAAAGCTCATGATGCAATTACCAACAATTTGTGATTTTGAGGGAAAAATAGATGTAGGCTGTCTATTATCATCATCAACCTGACTATGTCCACAGCAGGGCAAAAGCCTGTCCCATGATCGGCCAATCAATCTACTCTTGTGCTTTCTGCTGCCACCTGTGAAGTTTATACCTGTGAAGTTTATATTCTCATCGGCCCGCCTAACCTTCTTTCTTCCCTTCGTGCGTTTGCCTTCTCTGGGAATCGAGTCAGTAACTCTTAAGACTAGCGCTTATCCTGCCTACGTGCTATACCTGCCCGGCCTATGTCCATTTCTTAACTTCAACTACAATATCCTCAACCCCGGTATGCTCCCTGACCCACTCGGCTCTAGTCTTGTTTCTTAAGACTACACCTATCAATTTCCTTTCCATTGCCCGCTGCATCGTCCTCAAGTTGAGCTGAACCCTCTCTTTAAGCCTCCAGGTTTCTGCTCCGTAGGTAAGTACCGGAAAGATGCAGCTGTTATGTACCTTCCTTTCCAGGTTTAGCATCAGATTACCATTCATGATTTGAGAATACTTGCCGAATGTGATCCACTCCATCCCTAATCTCTGGTTATTTCACTTACATGGTTCGGCTCAGCAGTTACCACCTGTCCTAAGTAGACATATTTCTTTACAACTTCAAGAGCCTCTGCACCAACCGCAAAGCCCTCTTTTCAGCCGGGATTGTTGCACATCACTTTAGTTTTGTGCATAATAATTTTCAGGCATACTCTTCTGCTTTCCGTGTCCAGTTACTCTTTGTTACTCTATATTATTTTTTAATATTTATTCTTAATATACGCTTTATTAACTCTTGTCCCTAACTATTCCCAACCTAAGACCCTGGAAACCTCCTGTAAACACGTGGTGGATAGCATTGGAGGGATCGTGTGTCCTTGTCTTACACCATTCTTTATTATAAGTGCCTGCATTACTACTGCTGTCTCGGCTAAGTCAAAGGCCTTTTAGTAATCTATGAATGCTATAGTCTATAGTGGTTGGCTGTATTCGGTGCATTTCTCTGTTACCTGATTGATAGTATGAATATGGCCTATACACTTCGTGCGGGACCTGTAGGGGGCGCCTTAAAAGGCGCGCATGGCAACTTGTGTTGTGGCAGGCGCACAACGATGATTGTCATAGCAGACAGCAGCGCCTAATTGCCTTGATAGCTATGGTGGCACAATCGCCCATTGCCGGCCGATTAGTGCATGCTTCGAACAGAATATAAAGATATCGCAGCGGGCAATCTCCCGTGATATCATCTTGAATAAATGGAAAAACTTTCACGAAAGCGGCCACGTTTTTTGCGTTAGTGAGCGCTATGCTGCTCGTCACCAGGAATGACGGCTAAACGCGTGTGTCAGGTGGGCGTAATGCATGAGGCTTGCTGCATAACTATCGCGGCAAGCTGTCATTCTTTCTAACTAAGATTATTATCGATGCTTGCCCAATGCCCACGTACTTGCAAAATACTTGGAGCGTTTAGAAATATCGATGGCTCTACGGCCACTCACTGTGGAAACTGGCGTGCTCGTTTGTTGCGGCGCAGTGCCACGGCAATTTTCAGCCATCGAGTCTCGCGAAGTGCCTTTCTTGAAATTGTCGCGGCATCATCGTCGGTCATCTTGATCATAGCCTTTACGTCGCCGCTCGCGCAGCTCATGTTAAGACCTTGAGGCGCGGACAAGAAAGAGAACGCGAGGAGATTTTAGTCCAGAGAGGATAACGCATGCCCCGTTCCGTCTTTCGCTTCACCTTGTAGAGTGCCGACGATGACAGCAAAATCACTTCGGCCACTGTCACGTGTCTCTCATTCACTATAACCTCTTGCATTGTTTATGTTGCTTTCCGAAACAAAAACCGACATGCACATTCGTCGCAACAGCATTCGCAAAGCATTGTTTCTTACCATGTGTAGTTCTGCTTTACTCTACGCCCTGCATCATTTCTTCCTAACGTGCGGATTGTTTAACAGTCAAAGAAAAAGGGCTTTTGAATGAACCAAATCCAAAAAATGGGATTCAATTCATTACTTTCCGCGGTTATTTCCAAGCTACAGCACTTGGTTTTAAACACAGGAGTGTTTGGGATGCCATATGTGATTGGCTACGCGAGACGAAACAAATTGAATTGTAAGGTTATGTAAGTGAAACTTATTCTTCAACTACATTACGCTTTTTTTCGTGAATTAAGCTAATCAGTTATATATAAAATGATCTATAATTAAAGATTTTGAGATTTATAAACAAAATCATTTATTTAACAAGGCACCTCTCATTTCATGGCCGATCCCCCATGGTGCCTTGCGCCAGTTTATTAAGGACAGACCAATCAACTGTCGTAGTAGCTTTACCCTACCGAGTGTGCATATGCTGCTGGGTGGCTACTTGTGTTTACGTTAAAATGCTATGTAATTCAGTTCGTCCCTTCACTGATAGACCCATCAACTCAGGAAAGCACTAATTGACCTCGCATTCTTTCCTCAAAACTGCGAACGGTACACGGCGAGGTAGCAATTATTCAGGTTCAATAAAACGTCCCATAAGCCTTGATTTGAAATAAAATTTTGTGCATGCGTTTCTTTTCTCACCAGCTCTATGGCAGCAAGAACATCACGCAAGATCATTGCACCTGCAAAGGGTGTCTCAGACCAATTCAAGCATGCATCTGCAGAATGGGAGAAACACTTTTTACGTTCCACAGCTGTGATCCACTTATTTCGCTGCCCAATAAAGCAGGAACAAGTCGAAAAACTTTTAAACTTCGTTCCCGCAGGACACGGCAACGTTTATAGATACCTTTTCAGTTTCGGAACTCCCCACTTCGCCTACAGGGAGCAGGCGGCCGGCTGCAGTTCTCGCCACAGCGGCGCTGCAGTCGAACTTTGCGCCACGCAAACGAGGGTCGTCTGCTACTGCTAGGCGCGTTGTGCAGCGTTTACACGACGATTTTAGGTTAAAAAAGAGCCCTAAAGTGCAACTCCTTGTTTCAGGCACGAGGAGTGTAATTTCGGGCCTAGATACGTGAGTTACGTCTTTCCGGGACCTCGGTAAAAAAAAGTAGCTCGCGCAAGCATAGTGCCAGGCGTGCACTTGTCGATTAAAGAGCCATTTCACTGCCCTGTAATTTCTTGTTTCAGATACTAGAAGCAAAACTTGGCGCTCAGTTGTATGAGCTACGTCTCAACGAAGCCTCGGTAAAAGCTGCGACTCATCTGTTTCCTACCGATCGTTATTTAAAAGCTGTTTTCGCGAGTCTTAGCAAAGGGCAGCGTTTCCACGACGATTTTAGGTTAAGAAAGAGCCCTGCAGCGCAACTCCTTGTTTTAGGCACGAGGAGTATAATTTCGGGCCTAGATACGTGAGTTGCGTCTTTCAGGGACCTCGGTAAAAACAGTAGCTCGCGCAAGCATAGTACCAGGCGTGCACTTGTCGATTAAAGAGCCCTTTCACTGCCCTGTAATTTCTTGTTTCAGATACTAGAAGCAAAACTTGGAGCTCAGTGGTATGAGCTACGTCTCAACGAAGCCTCGGTAAAAGCTGCGACTCATCTGTTTCCTACCGATCGTTATTTAAAAGCTGTTTTCGCGAGTCTTAGCATAGGGATCTTCGACGCTCGGTAAATTAACCTTTCAGCAATAAGCCCCTCAGCGTGCCGTGCCCTAAAGGAATTTGAAACTGAGCCTTTGCTGCAAGGTACGACCTTAGTTGAAAATCCCACTGAAACGACATTATTTCTCTGTTCAGGTGACATGAACCACTGCGCTTTCTTCTTTCCAAGTATTCAGGTTTCTGGATGTGTGTCAACTAGTGAATAATATTTAGGATCATTCAATCAGAAAATGCAAATTTTGTGGAAAGAAGTAGGAAAACATCAATATATTGACACAAATACTTGCCACTATCACGCACTAGTTCACAAGTATACTGCCTTTAACTCATGAAAAGGAAAATGCATCTTTATTAAAGCACACTTGTCATGAGCATTCGAATTTCAGACAAGTTTGGCCTTCTTTCTTTCTCTCTGTGCTTTGATGGCACTGTCATTGTCTTGGCACTTCTGTCTTGCAAATAAATGCATTCTAATTAAAATGTAGACGTGAATAAACTCTGCAGTAAATTCAATGTAGTGTTGTTTGCAATCAACAAAGCTGGTGCCTTTCTGAGTAAGTGCATCCAATACTCTCCGAAAGAGGTCACCAAAGGAATAATTTTTCGATTCCTGGCTGATGACGTACTTCACACTCGTCACGCATTCGAATAGTTTTTTGGAGGGGTACACGAGGCTGCCGCTCACGTATTCCCTTTCCAACACCAACAATGCTTCAGAAGGAAGGGAATCCTGCGCACCTACTGCTTCTTTCTTGCATTTAGTGCAACGTGTGGCTTTGAGGATCTTGCGGACTACATATTCAGCTAAATAGTACAGCGCTGTCTTTGCTGGTAGAGGGACGCTGTACACATGGTCTTCAGGTCTGTTGCTGCACTCCCTTAGGTGTATGGATGTCAGACGCCTCCAAACTTCTTCCTTGAGGCTTTTCTTTTTCTGCAGGGCTTCACAGCGTTTTGCCCCGAGACTCTCAAACGTGCTCATCAGGACTCGTTCAGTGCCCGCCTGGCCAGCTTCGCAGTTTCCTTTGGTGGCTAGTTTGATTGGAGTGTACAGTGCGAGAAGGCGGAACAGCTGACTAAATTTGGCCACTGTGGGGTGATCTTTGTTGCCTCCAAAGAACCTCACGAGGCCAAAAAAAACGCTGAAAGAAACGAAAGACATTCCTGATGAATAATGCGAAAAATAACATGACAAGCTCTTGCTTTACCTCAAGTGGGTCCTGGTTGAGGCTTGCTGTAAGGATGTAGTTCACACCCTGGCCCAGCAAGAAGTCAGTAAGTGACAAAACAGACATAAGTGTCACGCGCAAAGGCTCCATGGTTTGTCTTGATGCAAATAGCTTCACATTCATTGCCTTTGTTTGATTCATCATTTCCAGGAAACGCTCGAGAAACTGCAAAGAACATAACGATGAAAGTGGAAAATGCACTAGCAGCAAGGAATCAAGCAAAAGCAGAAACATATGCCGCCACACGTATGCGTATTGCAGGCTAGCATGGTGAACAATAACAGTTTTAGAACCAGTGGTGTAGCACAAACCCAGTTATTACAAGCCCGCTTTGCCATAAAATGAGTGAAGCAATATTTTTTTCAGTAAATGAAGAATTTACGTGCACAGCATACCTTTATCTTTGGAGAGCCGTTTCTTATTCCAGCTGCAGGAATTTTTGAATTGAGGATGTCAAAAAGGTAATTCAAAAGTAATGTGAACTCCTGTGTTCCAGCACTGTTGGCGAATCCTGGCACCTTCAACTGGCGGTACACTTTCAAGCGGATCGAGACACTGCGGCTGAAAAGCTGCAAAAAAAAAAAACATTGCCAGAATAATAATTATAAAACATAAAACAGCTTAAAATGCATGAGCAACGCATTCGTAAGAGGAAACCGAGTTTTTGCACATGTGATGTGTATTCAACATTAAAATGTTTGCTTGACTTAGCAAGGTGTCAAAGCGTCTGCAGGAGGGTACCAAAGTAAAGAGGCAGCCAATGTGCTGATACGGTACCTGGGTGGTTAGGAGGACACACATTGTCTGAAGCTTCTGCGGCTTGACATGATATTCAGTTAACTTTGGCACAACTTTGATGGCTGCTTTCTTCTCACCCTCGAAAAGCAGTTCATAATGCTGGTAATTAGCTTCATGGTCTCCTATCTGTAATAAAAAAATGACATACAAAATATCTGCACTGCTTTTCCATAACCTAGAGGTATGACTGCTGCGTCGGTAACAGTGTGGTTTACTCACCTGTCCAAGTTTGTGCTTCATCATCTGGTTCCTAATACACTTCATTATGTGTGGCACATCACATAGGAAGTGAAGGATTGTGCCTTCTGGAAGGCATGGGTGTGCCATTTTGCACTTTGGTTGCTGAAGCTTTCCACTCCAGATGAGTCCACATTGACTTGTTGTTTCCAGCACCGTCAGTGATCACTGCCAGAACTCTGGTCCCATGTTCATGCAATTGTAGCACAGAGTTTATTACAACTTTAGCTAAAATCCACACGCGTGCTGCTCCTTCCACAGCGAAAGTAGCAGTAGGCTGCACCCATGATGCAAACGTTGGGTTGAACATGACCACCAAAGCATGGTCCACAAGCTTGTCACTGTCTACTTGACTAACATCACCATAATCAACAAATCTATCAAACTTGAAAGCAGACCGATTATATTCAGTTTTCTCACACAACTTAATTTCATCAATAATCAATCAACCATAGGTATGGTGGTTTGGCTTCCCAGCCATGTGATTCTTAATGCTCTCAAGAGCAAACTTATTCAGGCCATAGTCACATGGAAGGCCCCTCAAGAGCTGGACAAGGCGACTTGGACTAGGAAGGGGGAGGACCTTCATTTTCAATAGTCTCCTGTAACATTTCGGGCTTGTGAGCCTCAGCAGCAAACAAACCATGAGCCAATCTGTAGTGTACCTATACCCATTGGGTGATTTTGCTGCTTGTTGCATCATAGATGTACGAATGGACACTTTCTGCACTTCAGGTAAATCTTGAACGAGATCATCCAGAGAACTTTTCACTCAGCCGACGCATTTCAAGTTTATTGCATTCTCGTGTGGCGGTGGCACAGATCAAGCGTTTCCTTAATACGCCAGTTGCAATCTGCACCTTCCTCTTGGGTTTTGTTGCCATTCTTTTTTTCAGTGTTCTCGCTAAAACGGCACAGGCAGCACATGTACCTCTGTCAGCATCAGTCAAGCCTGCGCAGTCCTTGCGATGAATATTTCTTAGCGACACATTTTCTTCTTTCGCTGTGCCAACAGGCGGACAGCCGAGGCAAGATTGCAAAGAGTGTAGAACATGCACGACCGCTTTTACGTCCTTGAGTGACCGCAGTGGTATATCAAATAATAACTTTTTCAGCGATTTTCCGTTTGCTGAAACCACGTAGGTCTAATCCTCACGGATGACAGTGCTCTTGAGAATGCAGTAGATGTCTCCTCTGAATTCTGCATTATAGAATACGATTACCGGAGGCTTCCCGGCTCTTCAGGGACCGCCGAACTCCAATCGCGAGGAAGCTGTAGGGAAGCAGTTTTTTCCACTAGCTCAGAAAAACTGAAGTCTTCCGAAGGAGCGTGTACCCGTTGCGGAGATTCTTCTGGAAGATCTCAAGGCAGCTGCACTGCTTGTTGAGGTACAGGTGCCCCTTTTTTTGGCAGCCTTCGTCTTTTGCGGCTGCATGACAGGTACACTGGGAGGTTCATAAATAAACAAGGAACTGCATCGCTCTTCAATGCCCATGCGCCACGGTCGATATCGACGACTTCTGCATTTATGACATGCTTATATGTCTTCAGGATGTCGCTTTCTTGAAAGTGAAGATCGCACACCTTGCACGTCCTTCCCAAAGTTTTGTCCGCGCGTGGAATAGATCTTTCCCACTTCTGCAGCAACAGCGGGTCGGACGGCGGAGAAAAGAAGTGGCGTTTCTCGGGGTTTTTTCTGTATCCGCTGGTGCACCAAGGCACAAAACACGTCGGCATGATGTCCCGAAAGTGCTAAGGCATGACGCACAGGATAGCAGCAGCCGTAGGATTCACCTTTGGAGATATCCAGGCGTACACACGCACTCGGTGCGTCCACACGTGGTCAATGCGTGCCCGCGATGTCAACAAACGGCGAGTCCTACGTCGTAGATGTCTCTTCGTGAGCGTAGACGTCGGAGTGTCTTCAGAAGACCGTGTTAGCATGCCACTTTCACAGAGAGCGACGAGGCGTACACATAGAAAAAAAAACAGCTCTACCGAACATCAACACGCAACACACACAACCAACACAACTGCGGCTGCAGTGAAGCCAAGGGAGAGCGGCCGTTTACTTGGCGCGCTTGGCGCAAAGCTAAGGTCCCTAGTTGTTTCATCTAGGGACCTTACGCAAAGCTAGACTGCAGCGCCCCCACACTCCCTAGGAGCTAATCGTGCCCGCCTCGAAAGGAGGAGTTCGGAAACTGAAAAAAGTATCTATAAACGTTGGGACACGGCGTGCACCTGTTAGTACAATCGGCTACGCAGCAGTTCATGATTCAGATAAACTACGTGCTAGCGAACGTTTAGAGAGTGTTTAGTTTTGCTCAGGCTCTCAACGTTTGTCTTCTCTGACGGTCGCGCGGCGGCGCGCCAGTCTCAGTGCACGGAATCTATTGTGGAGTAGCCTGTACAAAATCCTGCGGGGTCCTTTGGTTGATTGAATTCTGATGTCACTTACTTCTATTAGCTAATATTTTAGTAAATAGTTTGTAAAGAGCAGACAGTAAGCTGATTGGCCTGTAAAATTTCAAGTGCTTGACGTCTCCTTTTTTATAGAATAAGGTGATGTAGCCGTTCTTCCAAGATTCTCATACTCTTCTCATCAAGAGACACTAAAGGGCTAATCACTAAAGGGCTGCAGAGTAGATTACATTGAACGTACCAAATAATTGGCAAAATGTACAAACGTCACTGACTTTGACAAAGTCACAATGGCTGAACTATCCTGCGTGATTAGCTCCCGGCTGCGATGGAAAGACAGTGCCTATGATCCAAATTTCAGTTAAATGATCACCATGTGAAATCCTTGACGTTAGAAACTACTATTTTAAATATGCCTGAATTCCTGATTGGAAAATAGCGAAGGTAATTCCGATACCCGAAAAACCAAAAGCAGGGTTCTACATAGATAATATTAGACCTATATCCTTGACTTGTCAAACACATAGAGGGCTCTGCATGGCAGAATCACCAATTGTATGGAAAATAAGTCAATAATGAATTGCCACACCAAATTGGCTTTAGATCTAAGGTGTGCACATGCTGACTTGGGGCGCCGTGTACGGCTTGCTAGGAAAAGAAGACAAATACGCTGCACTTGTTACCAATGGCATTGCGAAAGCCAATGAGAGCGTTGAAAATGCCATTTTACTTAACAGACTACCGATTTCCACAGTATATGTTGGCATGGCTAGCAGAATTTTTGCCATCAAGAAAATTTTATTATGTGAAGGATGAACGCTTGTCATCTAATTACAAACAGAGTCGTAGAGTTTCCCAAGGACCGCTTCTTTCTCCACTTTTATTTAACATTCAAATGAGTTCCACAGCAACCTGTCAAGATATTTATGTCTACGCAAATGGCGATGACATAGCATTCTTTGCAGCTTGCATAAATATAAGAAACAGCAAAAAAAAAAACGACGAGGCACAGTATGTATTCTGCCTATACTCTGAAGAATATTTACACTCTTGAGCAAAAACTACAATTTTACATGAATATGCTGGATATACGGCTGCAGTCATTTTCAATGGCAATAAATGTAAACAAGGGTGCTCTCCTGGCGTTTTCTTTAGCAAGTTCAATTTTCCTTTCTATTGCATATAAACAAGACACCATTCCGCAAGTAGACCCTCAAAAATATTTGGTTGTTTTATACAATGAAAAGCTTAACTGGAGTCCTAATATTGAATACATAGTGGCTAAGACTCGACAAGGTTTGAGAATATTGCGTCGAATGAGCACTCGCGAATTCGGTGTGCGTAAAGACTCTATCTTCATTCTGTACAAGGTTTATATGTGCCCGATACTAGAACTTGAATGGTTGTTCTCGGGCTTTCCTGCTTATAAAACTAAGCCATTGATTACCTTGAAGGGGGAAGCTCAACGCTTGTGTCTGGAAGCACCCTACATCGACAGCAATTAATGTTATACATCAAGAACCACATGTGCCTTCGTTGTTGTCTATTCCGCTTATTAACGGTACAAACATTTCCAAAATTTCATAGCTTTCCAGTAAGAAAAGATTAATGCGTTTTTACCAGTGACCCAGACTCCTTTTTTCGCGCATTGGCCACGTTTTCATACATCTGAGATAATCTGTGTTAAAAAAGGGAAAATTATAGTGTAAACATCTTAGAGGTAATGGTAAGCAAGTTCTCAAATCACTTTCTCATGATAGAATAGGATGAGATTTTTTTCTCCTAAATATAAATTCCAATTCCACAAATTCTCGCAGAACATGCTAGAATATTTCCTGGTACATGCACAACCAAGTAAAACAATAGCTGCTTTCGGGAATGAGGAAAGTGCAGGTGTTGGTATTGTCTGTGAGTCGCTTGGCTGGTGATTCGCCGTGACGCTGCTCGATTTCACTCCGGGTTTCGAAGCTGAGCTCATAGCTATCATGGCACTGTGAAAACTTTCGTCGGACGAGATCCAGGCGATAGTATTTACATATTCGCTTTCGGTATGCACATCTGATTCAGCTTCACATAACTCTCGCGCCCTTAAGATGTTACGGTCTTTAGTTCCACCTCAGCTGAAGCCCCTAAAATTATTGCTAGTCCCGTGTCATTGTAAGGTAAAATTATATGAAATGGTCGAGGTTTTAGCCCGCGCATGACTAGATCTCCCAATATTTCAGATTCTTCCAGTGATGGAATACTTCACTGTAAATATAGAAAATTAGAAATACACACAGATAGGATGGAATCAGTAACAACATGGACGGAGTACAAGCCCTTACCATGGAAGAGTCATTGGAGCCAATTCGACAATCAAAAGTGACGGTTATCAGATTTCGATGTCGCGTCCCCTGAATAAACTGATACCTACACAGAACTGGTCTGATGATATCACCCCTCGGCCAATCCTACAAAGAATTAGAAAATATTGCACACTAGTTTTTGTCATATCGACGATATTCAAATATTAGAACATGGCTTCTCATCGCGCCGCTTTCGAAAATAGGCTTATCATGAAGATGTATGACTAAGCGACAACGCTGATGCATCCACGTTGTCGCTGTAGCTGTCAAACACCAAGAGACTTTGCGCAAGTGGATTTATATCAACAATGAACTACTTCACTACTTCTGTAAGGACGCTATTTACTTTAGTGTTTTACCGATTTCTATGATTAAGGGATCAACCATGTTTTTGATTTTTCTTTTTGAATTTCCTAAATTGTTTTAATGACGTACCTTTCAACGTTTCAAATATTAATTCTCGTCCGATCCTCTAGAGTGGGTACGTCTCATTGCTTTCTGAAGAAAAACAAACAAACAATCCTTTTGTGGCGAATGAACTGATGGCCGGCAGACGAAATCCTTCATTGTTTTCCCATGTAAGCTGAAAACCATCGTCTTCTGTCCACTTCAGGCCTCTTTTATTAATAGAAGAACTGTAGCGCAACGATCGCTCAGCCGCGATGGTAATGATCGGTAGTACACTGTTTAGCCTCGGCGTCGCGCTTGCTACATGACGCACTTGTTACTTTGTTTATTCTTGTGCTGTCCCGTTCCTTGATTTTTTTTTTTGGGGGGGGGACGAAACAATGAATCACTGTGAAGTTTGTGAGCCAAATTGAATTGGTGAGCCTAAAAAAGTCAAGGTCGTGAAACGATAATGCTGAACTTTCGCAGATTTTCGTCTCCAGGCCACTCGCAGCCAAACGGAGCCGACAGACCAAGTTTAGACAAATCCGAGTAGTACGCATCATTCATGAGCTGCGCTCCCAACTAGGGCAGCAAAAGTTGCGTCTTTCCTCTCCCCGTGCGTCGCAGCATTCACAGATACTAGCGCCAGAGTGTGCTCTAGTGTACTTAAAGGAAAATACGCTCCGAATGATTCCACCGTTTCGTTTCATTTTATGCCTCCAAACATATTAACTTAGTCGCCCCGCCTACTTTGCCGTCCACGGTCACGCTAATTCCCCCCGTCTCTTGTCGTCCATTCCAACATTTTAACTGCAATAATTGGTACAGTGAGCCGTGACTGGTTGATATTGCTATTTATACTTTTCGAGGACAGCGTCGTTTCATGCTCTCCGTGCATATTCACGTGCTTTGTGACATAATTAAAAGTCAAGGTTACATGAGTATTGTTGTCCCCGCTGGTTCTAAATAGCGAAATTCAGAAAAATTTTACAAACGATGGTTTCTGCAATCTTCTGTCAATGGGTGTCCAAACTATAGGCAAGTTCTGTTGCTTGCGTTTTATTGAAATACGCACATCGTGTAGACATAATCGAGCAAAAATTGCCGACTATTGTCAAGCGTGAATGAACTAAGTAACTCATTTTCGTACCTGCCACCTTTTCATTATAGTGGCCGCCACTTCCAGTTACAAAGCCACGGCTACAAGTAAGCTTTCCACTTTTCTGTTTTTTTCAGCTAAGCCTATTCGTTCGTGCCAGTAACTTTCCTAGTATCGGCCATAAATGAAGGGCAGTGTATTAAGGTTGCTTTACTATCGTCACACTTTGAGGAGGATGTCTCCGCGCTGTAGCTGTACCCCTGTGCTTCCAGAGAATGCGAATAAATGCGGGCCACAATTTGAGCGATGCGGGTCAAGCTAACATATGCACGCACTTAGAACCCGTAACGATCAGGCTGTCTACGTAGTCTCTTCGGGTATCGGCAACTATCACCGTTGCTTGCGCCGTTTGCTTGTGTAAATACTTGCCCTGTTTCATCGGCACTTGCTGGCACATTTGATTCTGATGCCGGCTGTTGTCTCCGTGCGCGTGTCCATGTTGGGAAATGCAGTTAGGGCTGAGCTGTCTTGTACAATGTGTTTACGTTGTCGCACCCACTCGTACACTCCACGTGGTATCAGGTCACTAAGTCTGTACGACACTGGTACCGTGCGGGCTAGCACTCATGCTTGCAGCCACTTTGGTCCCGCACAAAAATTACGCACTCGTACTTCATCACCTTCGCTGAACACTGCCTCGGAGCGGCTGTCTTTCTGTTGGGCCTGCTGGAACTGCCGATGTCTGACGTGCTCCTCAATGGATGGTCTGACCAGGTCCAATTTGGTGCGGAGCCTCCTCCCCACGAGCAGCATGGCAGGAGCTTCTCCTGTTGTAGTGTGTGGCGTGTTGCGATAGGCTAGTAGAAAATCCGCTAGCTCGGACGGTGACATGCCAGCGTGTGTGGGTATATAAGTTTATGGGCACGGGACTGCTTTTGGCGTTGGCGATTGCTTAACTTGTGGTGCGGTGGGTGCTGTCAACTGCCTCGATAAAGGGTATTATGCTGCGATATCCCACGGGGCATCATTTCCAGGTCTCACCAGGTGGCGCGGGTCAGTCCCACTGCATCGAGCTTGCTTGTGGGCCACGCGGCTTCCCTGTGGGAGCCACGACGATCAGCAGCTCGTTGGGGCACCGTGTTTCGGCCGCAGCGTCTGTGAGGAGGGGGTGCGGCCTACATTGCCGCTCGTGAAGGTGAGATTTTAGACGCGAAGCAGATTAGCCAGTGTAACACTTTTCATTCGTGTCTCCGTGCCAACGTGCCGAAAGCACCAACACCCCCTAGATTACTAAGTCATTTCCGATGGTTGCGTGACGTTACCCCATGAGTCCGCGCGGGCGCTGCGTTCCGGTATTCTACTGGTGTTGTAATAGACTTTGATGTGTGCGAAATACTTATGTCATGTATTTAAGAAGCTTTCTCGTTCACAAGTTAAGCGTTCTACATGTAGTTGTACTCTCGTTAGAAGAAACCATACGACACGAGATAGCCCCGCCGCGGTGGTCTAGTGGCTAAGGTACTCGGATACTGACCCGCAGGTCGCGGGTTCGAATCCCGACTGCGGCGGCTGCATTTCCGATGGAGGCGGAAATGTTGTAGGCCCGTGTGCTCAGATGTGGGTGCAGGTTAAAGAACCCCAGGTGGTCAAAATATCTGGAGCCCTCCACTACGGATTCTCTCATAATCATATGGTGGTTTTGGGACGTTAAACTCCACATATCAATCAATTACGACACGAAATAAGCTTTATTCCGTTAGCAACACGTTCTCTTCAGTTACTGTCCAAAAATTATTATTGCAGATCTCTGGCAGCTTCGTCTTGAAGTCCGTATATGAAGTCCTCGTAGGGTTAGTGAGTGGCTTGGTGACGCGGGCAAAGTTTTTGACGAACCCCGTGTAATAGGCGCACAGGCCGAGAAATCAACGCATGGCGTTCTTGTCGGCGGGCGGCAGAAATGCAGCAATGGTAGCTGTCTTCTGCTGATCAGATCTTACTCCGGACTTGCTTATCACCTGGCCCTAGAACACAAGTTCATCGTACGCAAAGCGGCACTTTTCTGGCTTCAGGGTGAGCCCGGAGATCTTGATGGCTTGAAGTACAACTTCAAGGCGCTGAAGATGCTCGTCGAAGCTCGAAGAAAACACGACGACGTCGTCCAAGTAAACGAGAGAAGCCGGCCACTTCAATCCTGCTAGCACTGTGTCCACAACGTGTTGACAAGACGCAGGTGCCAAGCAAAGACCGAAAGGCATGACCTTGAACTCGAAAAGGCTGTCTTGTGTTATAAACGCTGTCTTCTCTCGGTCTCTATCGTCGACTTCGATTTGCCGGCAGCCAGTCTTGAGGTCCATCGACGAAAAGTGCTTCGTGTTTTACACCCGATCCAAGGCGTCGTCTATTCATGGAAGAGGATAAACATCTATTTTTTTTTCGTGATTCTGTTGAGCCGATGATAATCGACACAGAAACGAAGGGCTCCGTCTTCCTTCTTCACTAACATCACGGGTGACGCCAACGGACTGTTATGCCGAATTTCTTAGGGAGGGCAGGATCACTCAAAAGTACGCTTAAAGTGCTCTCTTCAGAGCCGGCGTGTTTCAGTGGTCGAAGAGGTGCAGGAGCGCTGTCATCCATTCGTAGAGCGAGAGTGCTTTTGCTGCGCCTGAAAAGCGAAGTAGCCGCATTGCGACGAGCCACGTGGTCCTTGAACGTCACAGCCTCCAAATTTTTTTCAGCTGGCGAGCGTAGCGCAAATGGTAGCAACCATGGGTAGTTTGAAAACGCTGTTTTGTGCGAATGGCCATGATGAGAGCTTGACGTTTGCCGAATGAGTAATTGCACAAGCGTACTATAGGTATTAGGATTGTGAAGAATATGTAGCTGACCGATTTCACGCGTATTTCGCCGCTGCCCCACAAAGAATATGCGGGGGCTTGGAATGTTTCAGTCACATGGTCTCCCTACTCGCCACCTTCTCACCTGCCCTCCAGGAGCGTGGCGCGCTCCAGTGGCAGGTTGAGTGGCCCTGCTCACAGTGCTCTGCCCCCCCACTCCTCAGTGCCCTGCCCCTCCACTCCTGTTCTCTCAATAGAATTAGCCATTAGACTGTTGGATTATGTCATCGTTTGACATTCCGTGGACTTGTCTGTTAGCGGTCTCGAGTTCTCGGGTCAAAACTCTGTAGGGGCTCTGCCGTAGTGGTCTGGCGCTTTCCTCGGTTATGATGCGATGTTTCGTGACTGGGGTCTTTCGAATTTTTGACGAAGACGAAAAGCAGTTCTGGTATTGCATGAGCAGGGTCTTGAGCTATTCTTGTTTATGCTGCTGAAGGCTCGGTTTGACGTCAAAAGCTGGGTGACGAGCTTCGTTTCTCGGAGTAGGTTCTGTAGAATCGGCGATGGCAAAAGCATTGGTGGCTTCCATAATTTCGTCGATGAAGGCGATCGTTGTATCTTCATTCACGTACTTTTACTCGTTGTTGATATTCGTGAGCTTAACTGTACGTCGCTTTTCGTCCCCGCAGCTCGGCGATTTCTTTTTCAATGCAAATATCGCGGTTGACCAACAGGTGCTGATTGCCTTCAATGGCAATTTCGAAGTCTTCTGGTTTCAGAGTGCTGACGAGAAGGATGACGCTTGAGCGATGAGGGACGGTGACTAGTTCTTCCAACACATTCAGGGCACGGCTTCCTGATGGCTTGCGTGGCGGTAGTGCTTTTTTCTGTGGATAGTGTTATCGACTTTGTTCTGAGGTCGATGACCGCACCATGGAGGCTCAAGAAGTCCATTCCAAGAATGACATCTCTCGAGCAAGGCTGTAATACGACGGAGCTTGCGGGATAAATTCGGCTTTTAATGGTCACTCTTGATGCTGTGAAGAAGATGTGCCTGCAGCGAACAGCATCGCCAACGCCCGGCTCTCGTGGCTCGTGCTTCGGTTCGCTGCTGTGCCGGTCTCTGCTGGACGGTTCTTCACGCGGTCTTCCCGTTGTCGTTAATGACTAATAAACCTCTTCACATTTGGTGGAGGGTGCTGTTTATCCCCGTCACTACACCCTAGAGCTGCGTAGTCGCACGCTACCGCCCGTCATGACTGACAACGTCAACCCATCGGCGTCTTCGCCCCACTTCATGAACTGCCCTGGCCGTCCTACGCTACGGGACCCGAAGGTCTTCAGCAGTGTGGATGAGACTGACGTGGAAGACTGGCTCGAGCACTACGAGCTGGTGAGCGCCAATAATAATTGGGATGAAGCCGACAAGCTAGGCCACGTCATGTTTTATCTCACTGGCGTCGTCGAAATGTGGTTTAACAACCACAAACACAACATCTCCACATGGAACGTCTTCAAGACGTCATGTTCTGAAGTGTTCGGTCGGCCGGCTGTCCGCTAGCAGTGGGCAGAACAGCGCTTGCGCGTCCGCTGTCAGCAGACTGGTGAAAATTTTACCAGCTATATTGAGGATGTCGTCGACCTTTGTCGACGCGCGAATGACACCATGCCTGAGTCGGACAAAGTCAAACACATCCTGAAGGGCATAGACGATGGTGTATTTCAAATGCTTTTGGCTAGGATTTTGAGCACCGTTTCCGAAGTAGTCAGTTTCTGTGAGAGCTACGACGAGTTGAAGAACCAACGCACTCTGACTCGACAGCCTCAGCGTGGTGGTGAATCGCTGTCCAGTTTTGACACCATGCCTGACAATTCACCGTTGCTTTAGCAAGTCCGAGCCTTCGTCCGTGAGGAAGTCGCCCGCCAACTTTCCCTAGTGCCCTTTACTCACGAGACCACCACCCGTCTACCTGCCCCGCTTCACACTGCTATTTCGGAAGAGGTTGCACAAGCTGTTCCCCTTGCGCACTACGAGCCGCCTCCATCTAGCCGTGTTCACTGCCCGCGTGTCGCACAGCTGGTAGGTGCTCCTGTCGCCTATCCGCCAGCCGTTCAGCCTTAGAGTTACTGTATATGCTACTTTTAGGTATAGTTGCTGCATATGCTACCTTTACCTAAAGGTAGCATTTACAGTAACTCTACCCAGCCTGTGGCCGCGCCCCTAACAAATGCCTCCTAGAAAAATTATGCCTGGAAGGTGAGCCGCGAACGTGCCGTCCTACCCTCGGATTTTACCCTCTCCCTCCGGTACGGAGGCGAACCTTTTTGGCGGCCACCCCTTGCGAACGCAGCAATGCTCTCACAGTTGCCTCCGAGCAGCTGTGATGTCACGTGACAGGGCGGTGAGGTAATGTCACGTGACTGAGCGGTACGGAGGCGAGCGGTTTCACGCGGCGGACGGTTGCAACACGCGACAGGAGGCATGGCCTCCAAGAAATTTTGCGGGCACGACGCTCCCAATGTGAAAGAGAGCGACGTTCCAGGCATAGTTTTTCTAGGAGGCGTTGCCCTAATGTGTGCAGCGCAGCCTGTGGCTCCTTCTGTCGCCTGTTCGCAAGAGATGCAGCCCGTAGCTACAGTGCACTAGAATGGGGCAGTGGAGTGAACGAGGTGGCCGCGCCGTATCTCGGCTGATTCTCCTGTGGGTGACAGTTGCGGTGGCGCTGGAGTCACATGGTACTGAAGATCTCAAAAGCGCCTGCTGTGGGAGCGTGCGCGAGTAGCCGACGAAAGCGTGTATTTGCTTGTTTTGTGCGCGTTTTATGCGTTTCAGAGCCTTTATCAGTGTATGCACCCCTGCCAAGCGCAATAGTGCACGAGTAAATATGCGGACACGCAGAAATTGCGTCGGGACATTCACTGTTTCAAGAGCCTGCCGACAAAAAAAAAACATGTAGTGCAATCAGAACTTGCACAGATCCGCCTAGCTTTTCACTCAAGCAGCGCTTTGAGCGGCGCTACATCATAAGTGGCTACTGGCGAGCTACAAAGAGGGAAGTATCAAAACTGCGAATAAATAATATGCTCGTTTTGTCGGCAGTTTCTATACCCAGAGCACTCTTCCTCATATAAGTCCACATGCCCTCGATTGTTTCATGAGAAACCCGATTATAAGTAATGCTGTCACCACATTTATATCGGTAACGACTTAGTTTTATCAGCCCAGTTTTGCGGAAGATAATAATTAATGCTTTCCGAAAGGCTGTCTTGTTTTCGTGCTCACTTGGCTTCTTTTATGCAAGCTCCAGGAGGCCAATCCATGGAGCAGAGTTGAAAGGACGCCTGTACCTCCTAGTCAAGAACTTTATGCGAAAGTGGTTATCTTGAACATAATTAAGAGTGCCAGTTGTATAGTTTACATAGCTATTTACATAGCCCGTCTGTTACTATTCACTGTAACCAGTTCTCATTATATATATATATAAAGTCACCAGAAGAAGCGAACAAGCAAACGAAAAACGATGCTTTATTGCCAACGTTACGGCCGGGGACCGGTCTTCGTCAGGGCATGACGAAGGCCGGTCCCCGGCCGTAACGTTGCCCTGACGAAGGTCGGTCCCTGGCCGTAATGTTGGCAATAAAGCATCGTTTTTCGTTTGCTCGTTCGCTTCTTCTGGTGACTTATAACTCGACCAGAATTCAGGAAGACTTTCAAGAAATATATATATATATATATATATATATATATATATGTATTGTGAGCATCATTTATGCGTCCCATCTTTTCATCTGTACATAATCATCATCACCAGTCAAGTTTAGGTTGTGGGGCACATACTCGAGTCAATAAAGGAGAGTCTTGAGTGTACTCGATGCCATCTTACAAGTGGTGGAGAGTGCTGCCCGGTTCCTGCGTCTTCTCGCGTTCTCGGACACCGCAGTGTCTTCTAGAACACATTCCTGGAGCTCCATTCAGGCCGCCGCTCAAAGGACCTCGGTCCGGTAATGTCGCAAGCCGCCCAGCCCAGCGTGCCAGCTTCGCCACCGCTCCCACCGCCAAGAAACCCTTCTCACCTGGTCACCAGCCCCCAAAAGGATCCTCCGCTGTTCGCAGGGCTTCCGGGTGGATACGTTGAAGACTGGCTCGAGGAGTATGACCGCGTGAGTATTATCAACAACTGGGATGAGCTTGCGAAACTCACCCACGTTGCATTCTACTTGAGCGGCGTCGCAAAAACGTGGTTTTTCAACCACGCCACAGATTTTCCGACATGGCCCGCCTTTACATGTCAGCTCCGCCAGATTTTTGCCAACCCGTCAGTGCGCTCGGATATTGCCAAAAACAGGCTTCGTGCACGTGTTCAACGCCCTGGCGAGTCTTACACTTCTTACATCAAAGATGTTCTCGCCCTTTGCCGCCGCATCGAGAACTGTATGGCGGAAAACGACCGTGTGAGTCACCTGCTAAAAGGAATTGAGACTGTCGCTTTTAATGCGCTTGTGGTGCGAAATCCCCAAACCGTAGCCGATGTGTTCGCTACCTGTCAGCGCCTTGAGGAGCTTCAGACCACTCGGGTACAACCTGATATGTCTGATCTGAGCTCAAGTCATGATACAAACGAGCTGCGTGCATTGATCCGCTCTATCATCCACGAGGAACTTCATGCACAGGGGTCACCTCGATATCCGAATGACGCCACCCGCTACTAGTTTACGCGACGTCGTGAGGGAGGAACTGGCCTTGATGACTGGTACACCAGTTCAGAGTTCACATCTAATGCCCATTTCAAATTATGCTCACGTTGCTGCAACGACACCTACGCCACACCAAAGCCTGGCCTCGATTACTGTCACACCTGTCCCGAGCTCATATCCTGTGGCCATGCCAACGTATAGGTTGCAGCTAGGACACCTGCACCCCAGCAAAGCCCAATGCAGCTACCAGCGCCCGAAGTGCATGGTTCGCTCAACTCACTCGCACCGCGACCATCTTCCCAGCCTTACAACGCCTGGCGCAGTTCGCGGCCGACTTGCTTCTATTGCGGCATCCGTGGTCATATTTCAAGGTTTTGCCGACGCCGTAAGCAAGACGAACGACGAAGCTACGATAACCTCGAACGGGACGACTTATACGCCACTGGACCACTCTATCGTCGGCTGTATTCGAACAGCACACGTCGGTCGCCGTCTCTGCAGAACTTTGAACCAGTTGGCAGTTCCCGGTTATCACTTTGCTGCCATTGCGGGGCCGTTACACAAGCTTCTGACGTCAGGAACGGATTTCACGTGGACTGACGAGTGCGAGTGTGCTCCAAGCCCTTAAGCGTGCTTTGACATCAGACCGCGTCCTCCGTAACTTCGATGAGAGTGCACCCACGTTCCTGCTCTCAGATGCCAGCGGCCACGGAATCGGTTCTGTTCTCCTCCAGCGCGACGACGCTTCACGTGAGAGAGTAGTTGCGTATGCCAGCCGTGCACGAACACCTGCGGAGCAGAACTACTCTTTAACAGAGCAGGAATGTGTCGCTGTCGTTTGGGCCATCCAGAAATTTCGACCTTATCTGTATGGACGCCACTTCACTGTGGTTATCGACCACCATGCCCTATGCTGGTTGTCCTCGCTGAAGAATTTTCCTGAGCGCCTCGGTCGCTGGATACTGCGTTTGCAAGAGTACACTTTTGACGTTGTGTACAGGTCCGGCAAACAGCATCAGGATGCTGACGCTCTCTTTCGCTGCCCTCTGCCACTTTCATCTCCAACCACGCATCCTCAATGCCCCTCAGGTGATGAAGCGGCTTCCTCTTCACTCATATTATCACCCCTGGCAGTTGCTGGGTCACTATCTTTAAACAGCAGCGCCCAGTTTGCCACGTACCAACGTGACGATTCCTACTGTAACCGCATCATCGGATACTTGAATGGCTCGCCTTCTCCACCTAATGCCAGACTACGTTGTCAGCTGCGGCTGTTCAAGCTAGAGAACAATGTCCTGCAGCACTATACTTACAATGCGGATGGGCATCGGGGGCGCCAGTACTTCCCCGTTCGCTGCGAAAACAAGTTCTCGAAGCATTGCACGACGACGCATCAGCTGGACACTTAGGATTTCAAAAGACCTAGAACCGCGTTAGGAGCCGTTTCTTCTGGCCTGGTCTTTCTACCTTTGTGGCTAATTATACCGCTTCTTGCGCACTTTGTCAACGCCGGAAACGACCAACTTCAGCTCCTGCTGGCTTATTACAACCCATTCCATGTCCCGACACACCTATTGTCGATGTCGGAATAGACATCGTTGGGCCACTTCCCGTAACGCCAGCGGGCCACCGCTGGATCGTCACAGCCGTCAACCACCTCACACGATACGCGGAGACCGCTCCTCTACGCACTGGCTCTGCCTCAAACGTTGCCGCCTGCTTTTGAGAAGCCATTGTGTAGCGTCAAGGTGCACATCGCGCGTTGTTGAGTGACCGAGGCAAGGCCTTCCTGTCAACAATTCTCGACGAAATTCTAAAAACTTGTGGCACAGTTCATAAGACCACATCCGCTTACCACCCGCAGACAAATGGGCTGACAAAGCGATTCCACCGGACTCTAATCGACATGATATTCATGTATATCGGACCGAACCACGATAATTGGGACAATATCTTGCCGTTCGTAACATTTGCACACAACACCGCAGTTCAACGAACCACCGGGTATTTACCTTTCTTCCTCTTCTATGGTCGTGCGCCGACACTCACCAATGACTTCTCTTTCTTTAATGTAATGACAAAAACGTCGTTGACTACGCCAGAACATTTCGTCTCCAGGCTCGCTGAGACACGGCAACGTGCTCAACTCAACACGGAGGCCAGTCAACAAGACCGCAAGCAACGCTATGACAGCTTTCGTCGAGACGTCACCTTCCGTCCTGGAGATGAAGTACTACTTTGGACGCCTGTTCGCACACCCGGATTGAGTGAAAAGTTTCAGTCACGCTTTCTAGGACCTTACGTGGTTTGTGAACGAACATCTCCTGTCAATTACCTTGTCACTCCCGTCAAGGGTTCCTCGGACCGTTGTTACCGTGCCTCCGAGATAGTCCACGTTTCACATCTTAAACCATTTGTTCGCCGTGCTTTTCCCGTTTAAGTCTCGGCCGGGCCGGCCGCTCAAGTGCGCGGGGAAATTATGTGTGAGCATTATTTATGCGTCCCATCTTTTCATCTGTACATAATCATCATCACCAGTCAAGTTTAGGTTGTGGGCACTTACTCGAGTCAATAAAGGAGAGTTTTGAGTGTACTCAACGCCATCTTACAATATATATATATATATATATATATATATATATATATATATATATACAGACAAAATAGAACTGGCAGAACTTTCGAAGTTGATTAATAGGCGTAAGGTAGTAAGGCATACGATGTAAGAAGGTATAACATGAAGAGAATTGTACACACTCTGAAAAACGGAGGAAGCATCAAAGCAGTGAAGAGGAAACTTGGGATAGGAAAAAATCGAATGTATGCACTAAGGGACAAGCAAGGCAAAATAACTACCAATATGGATAGGATAGTTAAAATAGCGGAGGAGTTTTACAGAGATCTGTACAGTAAGTAGCCAAGACAACCACGACCCTAATACTATAGGAACATGGAGTAATCCACATGACACCCCACCAGTAATGATAGAAGGAGTCAGAAAAGCTTTGGAGAGCATGCAAAGAGGCAAAGCTGCTGTAGAGTATCAGGTAACATCAGATCTGCTGAAAGATGGAGGACAGATTGTGTTAGAAAAACTAGCCACCCTGTTTACGAGGTGTCTCCTGACGGGAAGAGTACCAGAGTCTTGGAAGAACGCTAACATCATCTTAATACATAAGAAAGGAGATGACAAGGACTTGAAGATATACAGGCCGATCAGCTTGCTCTCTGTAGTATACAAGCTACTTACAAAGGTAATTGCTTACAGAGTAAAAAAAAGCATTAGAATTCAATCAACCAAAGGAACAAGCAGGATTTCAAACAGGCTACTCAACAATGGACCACATTCATACTATCAAGCAGGTAATAGAGAAATGTTCAGAGTATAGCCAACCACTATACATAGCCTTCATAGATCACGAGAAGGCATTTGACTCAGTAGAAATATCAGCAGTCATGCAGACGCTGCGAAATCAGGGCGTCGACAAAGCATATATAAACATCCTCGAAGAAATCTACAGGGGATCAACTGCTACCATAGTGCTTCATAAAGAAAGCAACAGAATACCAATCGAGAAGGGTGTAAGGCAGGGGGACACAATCTCCCGAATGCTATTTACCGCGTGCTTACAGTAGCTTTTCAGAAACCTAGAATGGGAACAGTTAGGGATAAAAGTTAATGGAGAGTACCTTATTAACCTGCGCTTCGCCGATGACATTGCATTGCTGAGTAACTCAAGGACGAATTGCAACTCATGATTACGGAGTTAGACAAGGAGAGCAGAAAGGTGGGTCTTAAAATTAATCCAAAGAAAACGAAAGTAATGTACAACAACCTCGGAAAAGAGCAGCGCTTGGAGATAGGTAATAGTGCACTTCAAGTTGTAAAAGACTATGTCTACTTGGGGCAGGCAATAACTGCAGAGCCGAACCACGAGATTGAAGTAACTAGAAGAATAAGAATAGGGTGGAGCACATTCGGCAAGCACTCTCAGATTATGACAGGTAGATTGCCATTATCTCTGAAGAGGAAGGTATATAACAGCTGTATCTTGCCGGTACTTAGCTTGAGGACGACGCAGCAAGCAATGGAAAGAAAAATGGTAGGTGTAACCTTTACAGACAAGAAGAGAACAGAGTGGATTAGGGGACAAACGGGGGTTAAGGATTTCATAGTTGGAATAAAGAGGAAATGGACATGGGCCGGGCATGTAGCGCGTAGACAGTATAACCGCTGGTCATTAATGGTAACAAACTGGATTCCTAGAGAAGGGAAGCGGGTTAGGGGGAGACAGAAGGTTAGGTGGGCAGGTGAGATTAAGATGTTTGGGGGTATAAATTGGCAGCAGCAAGCACAGGGCTGGGTTAACTGGCGGAACATGGGAGAGGCCTTTGTCCTGCAGTGGACATAATCAGGCTGATGATGATGATGATATATTCATGCAAGTACACGCATTTAGGTCACACGTCACCGCCCCTTCACAATATCCATGCAATGCCCCTTAGAACAGCCGCTACTTTTATGTCGTGCATTTTTGCCCAACTACGTTAGACTTGAACTAGTTTTGAGAGCTCATACAGCCGAAAAGGTGAAATTTACAGAGCGTATTAGTACAGAGGCAGACTACTATGAGCGTCCCACCGTAGGTCACATGACCTACGGTGGGATGCTCATATTCATTACATTACATCATTTGCACTGAAAAGACTGTTATTTATAAAAAGGCGATTACAGCAAGCACCACCACACAAAGTTACTGGCCTACAATACACTTATACGACCCATCCTGGAGTACGCAAACACTGCCTGGCTCCCGTACACACAAAAAAAACAACTAAACAGCAAGCTTGAAGGTGTTTAACGAAAAGCGATTAGGTTTATCTTTAACAAATCTAACCGAACAGATTCACCTACGGAGCTGCTTAAGAAGGCTGGGCTACTAACCATAAGAAACCGGGCGCTATTGGCACGCCTAAAGTTGATGTACCAACTGTTACATGGTCAACTAAACATAGAAAAGTCCCGCTAAATAAAGCTATCCGCAGCTAAAACTACCCGCCAAAAATACTCCCATACCCTTGCCCCTTACAGATTTCACACAGATGCCTTCAAATTTTCGTTCTTTCAGCTTGCGATCGGAAAATGGAATAACCTGTCCGCCTCCATTACCAGTAGCACATCCTTAGCCACTTTCACAAAACTAGTAGAAAGCGACTTGATAGTCTCGTAAACATAATATGGTGCTATGTGATCTTTCTTGTTATTTAAGTAAAGTGCCAATATGATTGTACTTTGACAAATGTGCTTATATGTTTTTTTTTGTTGCTGTTTTGTTAATTTTTTCTTATTATTTTTTCCCTTTCTTTTGACTGTACCTAATCACTGCCTTATATTGTCCACCTCTTATAATCCCTCTGGCATTGACAGTAAGTATAAATATATAAATAAGTATATTCAGCTTCGCCAACTGTAGACGTTCGGCGCAGGGCTACCCAGGATTTTTTTTTGGGGGGGGGGGGGGAGTGCAACAAAACCACTATCTTTGGCGATTGGTTGTCGTTGTAAATACGTGTAAATATTTTACTGTACTCTGAAAAGTTAAATTACGAAAACATTTCGTGGTGTAGGGGTTCAGATTCCCTGCCTCGCCCCTCAACTTACGGCCTCCTGATTCGGCTTGCGTTTGACACGGTATTTTTTTTTCAGCCCACAGCTTTCTGAGCGCAGCTAACGTCCAATAAATTGACTCAGTTATTCTTAATATTGTAGATGCCTGCTCAATTTTTATTTATTTTTATTTATTTGCAATACCCTCAGGGCCAAATGGCATTACAGAGAGGAGTGGTTGCGAAAGAAAAGACAAACATTTTTACAAATGCAGCGGCGAATCTTACATCGAGCAGAAGACCTTAATTATACAGGTTAGCTAACAGGCTTTATAGCAAACAAAAACGCGGGAATGATGAGAATTACATCAAGACAGAAAAAAACGACAAGAAAATAACTACTGTACACGAACAACACAGCATCGGGTAATAGAATACTTTGTTGGCTGTAATTACACATAATTAGCTAAGACACTTTTGAAATGAAGGTGATTTACAATGGTTGCCACTGATGCGAGAAGCCGGTTCCAGTCCTCGGAGGTGCGAGGTATGAAAGACTGAGAAAAGGTGCGAGTCCTGCAAGAAGGCAACCCGACCTTATGGGAATGATCCAGCCGGGGTGAGATATAACTAGGAGGCAAGATAAGACCGTCCCGCAGCGATGTGTGATGAAACAGCTTGTGAAACAAGTGGAGACGAAACATTTTACGACGGGATGAAAGTGAAGGTAAGTTGAGGCTAGATTTCATGGCTGTTATGCTAGCTGTCCTGTTGTAATTAGAAAGTATAAAACGAATTGAGTTATTCTGTACCATTATTCTGTTATTCTGTAATGAAGAAAGAGTTGAGAGAGGAAATCAGAATAAGACACGCCCTTTCTAAATAATTTTCAATCTTTCTTAAGGACTTTTATGGAGCTCGAATTCAGTAGAATGGCGTGTCATACTTCAAGGGTTATGACATCATGTGCAAGACATGAATGATGGGCAGATATAAAGAAATCTGCATCAAAAAAGTGCACCGAAGCCGGAGCACATAGCAGTTCCTGCGCCCAGCGCGCGGCTCTTTCAGTACTAGTCGACTGCAGCGCCGCCCCTACGGGCAACACGGAAGGCATGAGGCGGCGAGACGCGGTCACGCCACTCAACACTTCTAGTAGATTCTACCGTAGTCGCGCCGCTCACATGTGTAGACGCTGTGCGTAGACGCTTCCGCAACCGCCGTACACCACGCGCTCACAGCCCGCACACCCGGCTGCTTATACTGCCCCTTGGGCGGCACCAGCAGTCGCCAATTCTTGGAGGACGCCCGATAACCGACCGATTTGCTACGCCTACTTCACTCCCAGACACGTTGCCCGCTACTGCCGCCGTCGACCGTAGACGTTCTGCAGCTATGCCCGGTCGTCGCAAGCTGGAAGCCAACCCTTCGCCCAATACGGGCCGGTTTCGTCACCTCGCAATGCCCCTGCTGACCACCTTGACTTGCAGCCGCAGCGCGCGCCCTCTCCTCATTGGCGATCGCCCTCCCCCATGCGTCACCGGCTCGCGCCCTCCGACCAGGAAAACTAAGCACCGCAGTTCAAAAGGCAAGAACTGCGCAATTTTCGGTCTGTCTAAGCCCTCGCTCCTCTCCTGCTAACGTGGTCGCAGTAACTGTTGAAGATTATTGTACTTTCGCCCTTGTGGACACCGGCACCGCTGTTTCTGTTATTGCCGCTAATCTTTGCCGTTTATTACGCAGTCATCACGCCGCTTTCGGGACTGTCGCTCCACACCGCAAGCGCACAGCATGCACTGCAAGAGTGTCCATTGAAGGCATTCTTTACATCGTGGAGTTTGTTATCCTCGCTGTCTGTTCGCTTGACGTCATCCTAGGGTGGGACATCCTATCCTGCCATAATGCCGTCATCGACTGCGCACGTGCCGAAGTTGAGTTTTCATCCTTGTGTGATGTCCCATTACATTACCAGCCGCCGAGGTTGCTCGTTCATGAAGACACTGATATTCCACCTTGGAAATTTCGCACTTGTTCCCGTTTCATGCAACGCCTACACTGACGCTACATTCCTTTTTATGCCTTCCGATATCTTCACGAGTCGTCGAGCTCTGCCGCTGCCTTTCGCAACAATTGACCTTGCCGCCGGAAGAAGCGATATATTCGTAAGCAATCTGCTTTCCACATCTGTCACTTTGCTCGCGGAGGAATGTCTCGGCCGCGTGCAGGATCTCTACCCTTCGTCTTTGGTTGATGTCCCGCCCCGCCGTGGTGGTCTAGTGGCTAAAGTACTCGGCTGCTGACCCGCAGGGCGCAGGTTCAAATCCCGGCTGCGGCGGCTGCATTTCCGATGGAGGCGGAAATGTTGTAGGCCCGTGTGCTCAGATTTGGGTGCACGTTAAAGAACCCCAGGTGGTCTAAATTTCCGGAGCCCTCCACTACGGCGTCTCTCATAATCATATAGTGGTTTTGGGACGTTAAACCCCACATATCAATCAAATCAATTTGGTTGATGTCCCGGATGACTACGGCGAGCACCCAAAAGCACTGTCGGCACTCGGGGAGTCGTCCAATGATACGTTTTCCAGCGCTATCGCCGACACTCTCACTCCCACCGAACATGCCGACCTGCTGGATCTTCTGCATGAGTTCAGGAGTTCTTTCGATGTGTCGCACCCTCAACCGGGCCGCACGTCGCAAGTCAAACATCATGTTGACACCGGCCTACACCAGCCACTGCGTCAAAGACCATCATACCGTGTCTCCGCTGAAAAGCGCCGTGTCATCAGCGATCAAGTCGAAGATATGCTTCGTAGAGACGTCATTCGACCATGTCACAGTTCCTGGGCGTCTCCTGTCGTCCTAGTGCGTAAGAAAGATGGATCTATGTGATTTTGCGTGGACTATCGTTGTTTGAATAAGATAACCCGCAAGGACGTCTATCCTTTGCCGCGCATTGATGACGCCATTGACACCCTTCAGGGGCCGGAATTCTTCTCGTCGCTAGATTTGCGGTCTGGCTACTGGCAAGTCCCAATGGCTGAAGCCGATCGCCCCCCAAAAAAACTGTATTTATTACATCAGACGGACTACAAGGGTTTAACGTCATGCCCTTTGGGCTTTGTAACGCGCCTGCCCCGTTTAAACAACTTATGGGTAATACGCTACGTGGCCTCAAGTGGAATATGTGCCTCGGTTACCTCGACGATGTCGTGGTTTTATTCCATGACTTTCCTACGTACCTCCTTTGCCTCAGGCACGTTTTGACTTGTCTGGCCAACGCTGGCCTGCAGCTTAACCTGAAAATATGCCGCTTTGCTGCACGCGAGCTCGTCATCCTAGGCCACATCGTGTCCAAGCACGGTGTATTACCTGACCCAGCAAAACTTCGAGCAGTCGCAGAATTTCCCAAGCCGACGACCATGAAAGAACCTCGCAGTTTTGTAGTCCTATGCTCTTATTTCCGGCGCTTTGTTCGCAATTTTGCATCCATCATGTCACCATTAACCCAGCTTCTACGCGGTGACGTGAACCTCTCCTCCTGGTCCCCTGCATGTGACGTTGCCTTCACTACTCTGCGTTGTCTGCTCACCTCCCCACCTATTCTTTGCCACTTCGACCCGACGGCTCCTACCGAAGTGCACACCGACGCCTGCAGCGTCGGGCTAGGCGTTGTCCTCGCTTAACGAAAGCCCGGCTATTCAGAATACGTTGTAGCATATGCTAGCCGCACTCTGACGAAAGCCGAAACTAATTACAGCGTGACAGAAAAAGAGTGTGTGGCTCTGGCGTTGGCGCTTGGAAAGTTCAGGCCGTACTTATACGGCCGCCCATTCGATCTAGTAACTGATCACCACGCGCTTTGCTGGCTCGCTACGTTGAAAGCTTTATAGCCGCCTTGCGCGATGGGCACTCCGCATCCAGGAGTACGACATTCACGTCGTATACCGCTGCGGACGCAAACACTCTGACGCTGATGCCCTGTCCCGCTCACCATTACCACCAGATCCGACATGCGGAAACACTTGCCTCCAGACCTTGTCATCTCTGAATCTCGACTCGAATGCCACCGAACAACGTCGTCACCCGTGGATCGCATCTCTTCTTAAACATCTATCTGGCACGCCTTACTTTCCAGTATCTCGATCCCTCTGACGTCAAGCTTTCCATTTCGCCATCGGCGATCAACTTCTTCATCGACGCAACTACGCTCCCGATGGCCGCCGGTGGCTACTGGTCATTCCACACACTTTACGATCGCAAGTATGTGCCTGCCTTCATGACGATCCGCAATGTGGCCACGCCGGGGTGTTCAAAACATATGAACGCCTTCGCCATCGCTATTACTGACGCGGCATGCACAATTTTGTACGCAAAGTCGTGCAGTGCTGTACTGACTGCCAGCGAAGCAAATCAACACCACCACGTGCGACTGGCACATTGCAGCCACTTCCATGCCCTGCCAAGCCATTTGGTCGCGTCAGCATTGACCTCCACGACCCCCTTCCATTGACACCAGATGGTAATCGGTGGGTTATATTGGCGGTTGACCACCTGACACGCCACGCCGAAACAGCCGCTTTGCGGAGGGCTACAGCTCAGGATGTCGCCTCTTTCAATTTACGTCGCTTTATCCTTCGACATGGTGCACTTCGAGAGCTGCTTTGTGACAGAGACCGTGCTTTCTTCGCCGAGGTCGTCGAAACTCTGCTTTCGGAATGCCACGTCATTCTTCGGAAAACGACAGCATACCACCCGCAAAATAATGGGCTAACGAAATTGTTTAACCGCACGCTGGGTAATATGCTTTCAAAAAACGCGGCATCTGATCATAGCAACTGGGACCGTGTTCTCCCATACGTCACATTCGCATATAATACCGCAACACAAACCACCGCGGCATTTTCACCTTTCTTTCTTCTTTATGGACGCGAGCCTTCCCATACATTCGATACCCTATTTTTCTACTGTCCTGATGCCTCCGAGTGTCCACCTATCTCCGATGCTGCTCGACAAGCCGAAGAGCGCCGCTAGCTCGCCCGTATCTTCACCTCGGAAGAGCAGCAACGCCAGAAAGAGCAGCACCGTAGCACCGCCCTTTCAGATCCCAGCTATGCCCCTAGGATCTCTTGCGTGTCTTGCCATCCCATATCAAACTCTGGGACTCTCCTCGAAACGTGTCCCCCGGTACGAGGGGCCTTACACCGTTTTCGAGCAAAAACCTCTCCGGTTAACTTCTTAATTAAGCCAGCTTCCCGATCGGACGACATGCGGCGGCGTGCACGTGACATCGTCCATGTTTGCCGACTGAAATCGTACAATGAGCCTCAGCCTGAAACTTCTTAGGTCACCAGGATGGCTCCTTTTTCAGCGGGGGTGAAGAAGAAGATGTGAAGAAGAAGATGTGCCTGCAGCGAGCAGCATCGCCAACGCCCGGCTCTCGCGGCTCGTGCTTAGGTTCACTGGTGCGCCGGTCTCTGCTGGATGGTTCACGCTGCCTGGCCGTTGTCGTTAACGACCAATAAATCTCTTCACAATGCGCAGATTCCCGCTGGTGTCAGTAGGTGACCTTCGGCTGTAAGGATTTCAGGGCCTTCCTAAGTGGTCATAGCTTTCTTCAGCTTCACGGTGAAAGTCCCGCTGATCCCACGGAATAGACGGCTCCGGTGTCAACGAGAGCTAGGACGCTGTGGCTGTCGATGAGAATGTTGAGGTCGCTAGTTTGTCGCCTGGCGTTGCGGTTGAGTCACAGCTTCGGATCACGGCTACTATGTTTGTACCACTGTTTCGACGTTGCTTCATTAGGTCTTCCTCTGGCTGTGAAGTTTTGACGTCGGGACTACGTTGAGGTTGCGGCGGGTTCTTGAAGTTGCGTAGCGGCGTCGTCGGTGGCGGCGGACGATCTTCGTTTTGTTCGTCGTACAGCAACCGCACCTCCATCAGTTGCTGCTCTTAGTTTTTCGAATGCGGGCTAGGCGACCAGCCCCGGGTAGGGCCAGTGTACGGCCGGCGGGGAGGTGACGTGTAGCGACCGTGTGAATGCGAAGATTCTCTGAGCGTACACTGTATTGCTGCGAGGTAGTCGGTGATGTCGCATGCATCTTCCAACCAGCCGTGGACACGGCGCGTCGATGGCGAAACCACGCAGTCCCATTTGGCGGTACTGGCAGCGGTGGTAGGTGTGGCCAGCTTTTCTGCGGTGGTAGCAGAGAGGTCGGTCGTCGGGAGCACGCCACACGTTGATTTTCCTTGGAACGTTCCGCAGGCCAGTGAGTGGACGGTATGGGGGCGGTGGTGGATATCGGCAGAACGGCGGTGGGGCAGTGTCGTGTCGCGGGGCGTGGAAGAGCTCTGCGTCGAACTGCGTAACTCATAGATTGTGGCCGACGCAGCGGTACTTCGGGAATTCGAAGCGATTGCAGAACATCCTAGCGGATAATGCCAGCGATCGAATACACTTTAGGCTGCGCCGATGGTAACAGATTGCGCAGCTTCCCCGCACGATCGCTCGGATGGTCTTGCGCATGTCGTCGGAGCAGATTGTCTGAACGTCTGCGTACTCTGGCATAAAGCGGCAATTGAACTGAAGAGTGCGATTCTCCAGCGTCTTCTCAATTGTAGCCGCTTCTGAGAGGAATTCGTGACGGTTTTCGGTGAATTTCTCATCAATCTCCCGAAGAGCTCACGTTTGACACTACGCTCGACGAAACGAACTTTCTTCTCTTCAGGCATGTCCAAATCAGTGTGACAGAACAGGCGGGCAACTTCTGGGAAAATGGTGACATTTTCATTTGGTAGCTACACCCGGGTCTCTAGCAAAGCAGCGGCCCTCTGTTTGCGAGCGACGCTCGTAAGCGTTTGCAGGAATGCGCCGCAGCAGAAATCCCACGTTTGTAGCGAAGACTCCCGGTTTTCGAGCCAGGTCCTTGCGGCGTCTTCCAAGTAGAAGTACGCACGACGGAGCTTCTCTTCCGTGTCCCAGGGGTTGAGCACGGCCACGCAGTCATAGGTCTCCCGCCAAGCCTTTGGGTCTTCAAACGATGACCCACGGAAAGTTGGTGGTTCCTTTGGCTGATGCATGACGATTGCGGGCTGGGACGCTGCGGTTGTCATTGCCGCCGCATTCGAGGTCATGGCCTTGGTGTTCCGAAGCTTGTATTGTAGAAGCTCGTACTCCGGTGGTAGACCTTGCTGCCTACGGCTTGTCGCTGCTCCTGGCTGGCGTCGGTGTCTTTTATTCGGCTGAATTTGTGGCCTTTAAACTTAATAAGGTCATATTATAGCGATGCCCACTGGCACTGATAGCGGCAAACAGAGCGTCGGCCGCGGATCAACTGACTAGCGGCAAAGTGTGCCGGCATTCATACACTTGACATTGGAAATTTAGTGTTATCGCTACCGGTGATGTAGGTTCCAGAATAATCTTTAAGCTTCAGTAAGCGGGCGTAATCTTAACAAAATGATCTAATGCAGTCGTGAAGGTTCTCGAATACTGTAGGTGCAGTTTGCGCTGAGAATTACTGACATTGAAACAAAACTTGAAAAGGGAATGTGGCTATATATATATATATATATATATATATATATATATATATATAGCTCAGTGGTTAGAGCATCGAACGCGTTATTCGAAGTTCGTAGGTTCGATTCCTGTTCACGGCTGGTTATTTTTTCATCCACTTTTCTTTCTTCTTATTTACATTCCATTGGTTCTAATAACTTCCCCTGTACATTCCTTGGCATTACTGTCTGTTAGATCTCATTAATATTGTGTTAAAACACGGAAAAATGAGCCCTTAGGTATACACTTCTTTCCCTTATTTCTTTGAACGAGGGTCTCGTACTGGCAGACTTGGTGTGTTTAGATTGTATAAGAGGGACAATTAATCAGCTGCCCGCTCATAATAAGTTCACGTGCTACGTGACACCAAACATGCGCATAAGAGTGTTTTCACACTCGTTGTTTGGCTTATAGATGGCGCTGACTGTCACTCCTACTTCTAAATTCACATATGAACCCAAAAAAGTGGATGGAGGGAAGGCCGCTGTGATAGCTCAGTGGTTAGAGCATCGAACGCGTTATTCGAAGGTCGTAGGTTCGATTCCTGCTCACGGCTGGTTATTTTTTCATCCACTTTTCTTTCTTCTTATTTACATTCCATTGGTTCTAATAACTTCCCCGGTACATTCCTTGGCATTACTGTCTGTTAGATCTCATTAATATTGTGTTAAAACACGGAAAAACGAGCCCTTAGGTATACACTTCTTTCCCTTATTTCATTGAACGAGGGTCTCGTACTGGCAGACGTGGTGTGTTTAGGTTGTATAAGAGGGACAATAATCAGCTGCCCGCTCATAATAAGTTCACGTGCTACGTGACGCCAAACATGTGCATAAGAGTGTTTTCACACTCGTCGTTTGGCTTATAGATGGCGCTGACTGTCACTCCTACTTCTAAATTCACATATAAACCCAAAAAAGTGGATGGAGGGAAGGCCGCTGTGATAGCTCAGTGGTTAGAGCATCGAACGCGTAATTCGAAGGTCGTAGGTTCGATTCCTGCTCACAGTTGGTAATTTTTTCATCCACTTTTCTTTCTTCTTATTTACATTCCATTGGTTTTAATAACTTCCCCTGTACATTCCTTGGCATTACTGTCTGTTAGATCTCATTAATATTGTGTTAAAACACGAAAAAAACGAGCCCTTAGGTATACACTTCTTTCCCTTATTATATATATATATATATATATATATATATATATATATATATATATATATATATATATGACGTTATGATGAATGGGTGACGTGGCCCAGCTCATACTCCATGTTTACTCTGCTGTCACTTCTTCCTCCTCTACCTCTACAAACCATCACTTGATACGTCACACAATTCCCCCTCCCCCCGAAAGATGGCACCGTTTATAATCTACAAAAAATTGAAGAAGCCAATAAACAGACAATTTCCAAATTCGCAGTTTCACGTCCCGACGGAGTTCCATAGTCTCCTTAAATCTTCAAGCCCGAGGGAGCAGTCTGGTGAACTCTATAACAACTCTGGTGGGCGAGGCTGACTGTTGCGTTCCGGACAGAGCGGGATACACGTGGATACTGACAGTACTGCTAGAACTCTTGTTCGGGCTGACCAAGGTTGAAACGCCTTGTTGGATCGGCAGTTCGGATGTCGTCGGGGTTGTATTTTTCGCCGTGAATGATGCAATCCCGATGCTTCTTGCTTGCGTGCTTCTCGACAGACTGTGATGGAGTGCCTAAGTGCTTGCGGTTTGCAAGCAGTGCTTCCGCGTCTTTCTCGGCGCTTCCTGTTGTGTTGCAGTCGGCGGAATAGCAGGTGCTGGGAGCATTTTTGGCGACTTTTCTTTGTCCGAAAGTGTCTGATGTCTTGTTGGTTTGGAGATCTTATTGTTCGATGTTCTTCAACTGGTGAACGCGCTTCCATTGAATTTGGCGTTCGTCGATGCCCTCGTTGCAGTCTCTCGCGTTGTTTTCTGAGTTTGTGAACTTTGTTTTGCTTGCTTTGCCGGTGCTGCTCAGGAGATGGCTGTAGTGGCACCCGTTCCGGAATGGGGCATTCATTTTGTTCGGTGTTTGACGCGTCCTGTAGACAGGTGATGAATGGTGAACTGGTGTCTTGCTTGTCGGGGATAGTTGGCGATGCGTCATCATTGCTAGCATGCTCTTTAGAGGCTTCGGTGATGGGGTTCATTAAGGGTGCTTCCGAAAGACAACTGTGTACAAGGTTTGATGTATCATGCACTTCTGAATTTGTTCGATTCTTGGATTGGTGACCACTGCATAAGGGTACCACATGTGACGTCGCATCACCAGGTTGAAAATGCAAATTTCGGCAAGTCTGCGGTGTCGTTGAAATGAACTCTTGCGACAAAAAACATTCAGAGTTGACAGATAGTTCATAAGGAGCTTCTTCTTCGCGGCTCACTATGAGTGGTTCTTGCACCTGGTAGCATGCGACGTTCGATGCGTCTGAGCCTTCTGTGTTTGAGTTTCTGGTGGCTGCGCACTGGACGGCAACATTGCAACAGGGGCAGTTCAGTAAGGTTTGAGTTGTGAATTGCGCTCTTTCTGTGCAACTAACGATGCGAGCTGTTCTGGCGCATGAATCTGGGTGGTAAGTCCAGGGCTTGGCGTAGCATCATCCGAGCTCCGCAGCTCTATCTCGACCATTGTGAGCGTGCTAGATGTGAGATGGACATTGTGAGCGATGAAAGAGCCATGCGATGGAAAACCAAGAGGCGGGCCAAGTCTGCGAGATGGGGAGTAAGCTGCTCCAATGCGTGAAGACTAATTTTCACTCTTTGAGTCATCTTGGCGTTGTTTGGTATTTTCCCCATATGTCAGCTGGTCTACCATGAACAAGGCGTCCTTATGACACGAATAGTGACCGTTAGGAGCCTTTGAAGAGCTGCGTCGTAAAAAACCAGGTGGTGGACCATGTAAGCAAGACGAAGCATGAAAGGCATCAGTAGGGTGAGCGACGTCTCGTGTCGTATGTTGGTGCCACGACTTTGGAAATGCCGACTTTCATGAAGAGAAACCTGGTGGAACGCCACGTTTCTTGAGAAATAAGCGTGAACTGTGACTTTCGAGTGTGGTTGTATGCAGATGGTCGGTAATGAGGAAGTCCTTGTCGTAGTCATTAAAACGGGCAATCATCTCTTCCCTGATCTTTTGCCATGATTCGTCGTTTTCGAATATGTGTGTCAGGTAAAACTTGAATGCCTCACCGGAGATGTAGTCAGTGAAGTTGGTGATCATTTCCCGTTCCGACCATGATGCAGCGGTTGCGTGGTGCTCGAACAGATCGAACCAATCCTGTACAGGTCCATCGTCTGCTGCTCCGGTGTACTTGGGGATGGCAAGGTCGTCTGATAATGCTGTCATAATGCTGGTCTTGGTGTAGTGTTGGGATGTACTTTCGTGGTCCACGTTCGATCACTGCGTCTTGCTGAGACGTTCGAAGATGGTGGCCGGTTGATGAAGTGGCCGCCAGGTCTTCATTCTGCCGACTCGTGTGACGCTATGATGTATTGGCGACTTTGCCCGGCTCATACTCCATGGTGACTCTGCTGTCACTTCTTCCTCCTCTACCTCTACTACCCATCACTTGACACGACACACACACACACACACACACACACACACACACACACACACACACACACACACACACACACACACACACACACACACATATATATATATATCATGAGATCTAACAGACAATAATACCATGGAATGTATAGCGGAAATTATTAGAACCAATGTAATTTAAAAGAAAAAAGTGCGTGAAAAAATAACCTGCCGTGAGCAGGAATCGAACCTACGATCTTCGAATAACGCGTTTGATGATCTTACCACTGAGCTATAACGGCGGCCATCCCCCTCATCCACTTTTTTGGGCTTATATTGTGGGGACAGGTTTGCACAAGGCTTACCTACTATGCGAAACCGTGTAGGGATGCGACGTCCTCCACTGCCGCTGTGTACGAAGACGTTACGGCCGGGTTCGTTGTTTTCTCCGGCACGGCGAAGAAACCACGCATGAGGCAGGATAACAACAACAACGGGTTGATTAACCCAAAATGCAGCACAGTGCGACACTCACGGGCTTGCAGGCCGTATAGGGAACTCCGCAAGACCGAGCAAGTACGCTTGCCTAGGGCGCTACGACTCCCGCACAAGGGCCGAAGTCGAACGCTCGGACGAGAAGCCGCCTGCTAAGCAGCGCGTCAACCTCTCGTGGAGCCCTGAGAGCATCTGCCGCGACGAGCGAATCGTCGGGCGCAACATAGCTCGTAGGAGAGGAGGATGTCACGCGCGCCCAATGGGAAATGGCGCTGCGTTGTGACGTAGGCCCGCGCAGCACGCCAGCGTAGCGTGCCCAGGCATGTCAGCGCGGGAAGGAGCCAACGGTCGACTCGCCCAGAACAAGAGGCGCCCTGGCAGCCATCTTGGCGGATGCCGGTGCTTATGCGCGCCCAGGCTACGCTGTTGGCGCGCGCGTGGCAGCTGGGGAACGAGGCGCCAGGCAGGAGGGCGCTCTCGATTCCCACATCCCCCTCCTAAGACCAAGGCCGCCCTAAAGACGCCGTAGTAACAGCATCCACCGACACCGAAAAAACTGAGGTCCAGCTCTGTGCCGTCCACGAGATCGACGGGGGTCCCGGTGTCTTCGTTCGGCGGTGTCTCAGCAGGAACCAGGGGCCGCGGGAGGGCGGCAGACACCGCAGCAGCAATAGCCGACTTGAATGAAGAGCCCGTGACGAGCGCCGCCACAACCGCCTGAACAGAGTCGGTCGGCGGGGCAGGTTGAAGGCCCGGGCCAGGCGGCACCGCCGGAGTGGACATGACCGCAGGTGCACCGCCGGACTTCGCTCGGAGAATCTTCGAACGGAGTTGGGTAGCCACGTGCACCAGCAGGACACCACAAGCGTCACAGTAGGAGGCCTCAGGCAGCATCGAGGCACCTCCGGAAGCGTCAAGCAGGTCCGAAAAGGTGCGTCCGCGGAAAGAATGCAGGACGGACTCGGTGTCTAACCGTACCCAGACTTTGCGTTGCTTGGACCAGCGACGAGTCGACACGAAGGCGACCGGGGCCTCAGTTCCATGTTGGAACGTCCACGTAGCGACTTCACGACGAGGCGGTGTCTTGTTAGCCGGGGCCAGGGAGCATTTGACGGAGGCGGCATGGACGCGACCGGTGCCTGCGGTACGACCGAGCACGCGGCTGGTCTTCCGGGTTTTTTTACTTGGGGGAACGGGTCACCGAGGAGTACATAATGAAAGCTGGGGTGTCGGTGAAAAGCCGAAACGCAACTGAAGGTGCGGCGCTGGAGGCGCGACAGGCCGGCCCAATAAAGAGAGCCAACTCCGTTGGATTGAAGGTTGCGTCAGCCAATAGGGCGCACGCTTCCCTTCTCCCGCCGACTACGCGGAAAATACCCAGTGAGAGAGTGAGCCACCGGGGAAAGGGCTTTTCTCTGTCGAGCAGCCGGGAGCGCTGGGAACTGAGTGGATATTCCATGCGCAGCGCGCGTAATGTTGTTACCAGGGAGAAAGCTCGCCAGGTAGCCGTTACTGTTGCTTCTGGATGGGCGATCGCACAGTAGCTATAATCTCCGCTCCCTTACATTGAGGGGATGACGTCCCGCTACATGCCGGGGGCGAAAATCAGCCTAGGTGCGTTTTCGCAGGTTGTACCGGTGGCGTGGTTTGGAACCAGCCTTATCCCGGTTTCCCTGCTGTTCGGTGACCGCCTCCCCCTCCCCGAAGTCGTTGCTGCGGGCAACGAAAGGTTTGAGGTCGGAGACGTTAACTGGACCGTCGACTGCTCTCCCTTGGGAGTCAGCCAGCTTGTATACCAGGGGCGACACTTTGGTGTGCACTCGGTATGGGCCCAACCATTTGGCCGAAAGGGAGGATGAGATGCTTTTGGCGGCGTCACTCAAGACGTGATTGCGCCCGAGGACGAGATCACCGACATCGTAACGGACATCCCGATGCGACCGGTCGTATTGAGCCTTTTGAGCAGCTCGCGCTTTTGCCAGGTTGGAACGCGCCAGGTTGAGGGCCGCGTCCATCCGTGAGCGCAGTTCCGCCGCGTTGCCAGGCGGGCTAACCTTCGCGGCGCTTGCCCCGCCTCCGCCCCGTAGGACGTGGTCTCATGGGGTTAGGCAGCTTTTTCCCAAAGTTGAGGAAAGCGGGCGTGTACCCTGTCGAGCGATTGACCGTAGACCGCAAGGAGAAGCCGATCTCTTTAAGACAAGCATCCCAATCCCTGTGTTGCTGCGCAAGGGCTTGAGGTTCCGGTTGATCCGCTCGGTCGGGTTGGCCTGTGGGTGATATGTGGTTGTTTTATGGTGCTTAATGCCAAAGGCAGCACACGCATCCACAAACACCTTGGCCGTGAAATAGGACGCATTGTCCGTGATCAACTCCGCCGGAAAGCCAAATTGGGTAAAGACATCATTTAACCATATGGTGTAGTAGCGCGAATTCGACGGGAACGAAGAAGACAAGAAAACACGACACTCGCTACACTCGCAACTAATTTTTATTTTAGAAGCAGCACTTCATATATAACCCATATCCCTAGCGACACAGAAAAGAACTACAAACACTGAATCATTGCCAACAGAATCATTGCTAGGGATATGGGTTATATATGAAGTGCTGCTTCTGAAATAAAAATTAGTTGCGAGTGTAGCGAGTGTCGTGTTTTTTTGTCCTCTTCGTCCCCGTCGAATTTGCGCTACTACACCATATGGTTAAATGATGTCTCACCAACTAGCCCAGCTCTCAACCCTACTGGGTAAAGACCTCGGTCAACTTGTCCCAGATTAGGCGTGCCGTTAACTTCCGAAGGGGAAACAGTTCGACCCACTTCGTGAAGTGATCTGTGACAGCCAGGAGAAAAACATGGCCTCTCTGGCTTCTTGGGAAAGGTCCCATAATGTCACAGGCCGCAACCTGCCAAGGCTGTTGGCTGTCGATCGGCTGCATGAGCCCGGGAGACTTGCCCCCACGAGGCTTCACGCATTGGCACACGCGGCATGAGTGGGCGTAGTGAAGGGCGTGGCGCTTCATGCCAGGCCAGGTTGCGGAGCGGCACAACTTTTGAAAAGTCTTAAGGCCACTCGCGTGTCCGGCCAACCGCGAGTCGTGGAAATAACCTAAGGTGGCTTTCCTTAGACTGCGGGGTATCACCACCTTTAAAGACTCCTGGAGAGCTGCTTCAGATGGGACGTAGCGCAGGAGAACGCCGTCGGCATCAAGCAGGCACGAGTCCAACGTGCCCCCAGCAATACCAGCCTGCGTACGGCACTCGGCGCCGACAGCAATACTAGCTATCTGTCCGCGCCCGGCGGCTTGACCGCCCCGCTCCGCTCTGGAGCTCAGCTCTTTGAGCTCGACAACGATGTGTTGACAAAACGGATCGTCCTGCTGTGCCTTGAGCAGCTCCTCTCTGCTAAAGACGATACTGGCGGACGTGACAGGGTCTACCAGGTATGCGTCCTCACCCGAGGCTGTAGACTCGAAAGTCACTTCGGCATCGGATTCCTGCCTTTTGACCCTTTGGAGCCAGAGGGCCCGGGGTGTACTTGATGCGATTGCTCTGGAGATTGGCGGACACAAGTGCCGGACACCAAAACGGGGGCACATGACAAAGCGTCAACCACGACGTTCGAACTCCCTTTCCTGTAGCGCACAGCAAAGTTGTACCGCTGCAAGGTCAACGCCCAGCGCCCGAGGTGGCCCGAGGGCCCGCGCAAGCGCTTAAGCCAGGTGAGTGCTATGTGGTCCGTTTCCACCACGAATGGCACGCCGTCGACATAGCAGTCGAACTTCCGGAGAGCAAGAACTATAGCGAGACATTCCCTTTCTGTGACGCTATAGTTACGCTCGGCGGCGTTAAGTGACCGGCTCGCAAAGGCGACTGGCCGGAGGACGCCGTCGTGCTCCTGAAGGAGTACCGCGCCGAGACCCAGGTCGCTCTCATCCGCTTGGACAACGAACTCTTTGTTCAGGTCGGGCAGCTTTAACTCGGCTGTGGCCACTAGAGCTTCGGAAAGCGTCTTCAAGGCTCGCTCTTGTTCTGGCCCCCAGCTCCATCGTGCCGACTTTTTCAAGAGTGCAGTCAAGGGCGCTTGGAGGGCCGCACAGTTTGGGATGAACTGTTGATAGTAGTTCCCCATGCCCAAAAAGCGCCTCAGGCCCTGAATGTTTGCCGGCGTCGGGTGCTCCACAATGGCACGTACGTTCTCCTCGCATGGCAGAACACGACCGCTATGAATGGTAAAGCCTAATAGTGAAATGCGAGTCTCAGCTATTTGAGCTTTCTTCGGGTTCAAAGTCAACTCGGCGGCATGCAATCTCCCGAGGACATCCTCCAAGTGGTGAAGGTGTTCCTCGAACGTTCGAGAGAAGATGACGATGTCGTCGAGGTACGCCATGGCGTGTTGCCATTTAGCGCCCCTAGAACGCGGTTTATCAATCTCTGGAACGTAGCTGCAGCTCCAGAACAGCCAAACGACATGCGGGTAAACTCGCACAAACCTCTGTGAGAGGTGCACGCAGTTTTCTCCGCGTCAGCCAGCTTCATCTAAACCTGTAGGTAACCGCGACTAGCATCCAAGGTGCTGAAGTAGCAAGCACCGCCTAGAGCAGCCACGATCGAGTCAACGTTAGGCATAGGATAAGCATCCTTTCTCGTGACCTCGTTCAACTGGCGGTAGTTCACACAGAGCCGATAGAGGAGAGCCTTCTCTTTTGGGGACCATTATCACCGGTGAACCCCAAGAACTGTTTGAGCGTTGGACAACTCCGGTCTCAATCAACTCATCCAGTGCCTGGTCAATTGCTTTCCTCTTTGCCGCGCTAACGGGCGAGGATTGCATTTTCATGGTTGTGCGTCGCTTTTGTCAATCCGGTGCCTCACCGGAAAGGTGCAACCCGGGCGTTCCGTGAACGTGTCGCTGAAACGTGTCAGCAGCGACGACAGGCGTACTTTCTCGCGTTTCGACAAGCTGTCCGGCAAAGGCGGCAGCGAGCCATTCGAGTATCTGCTTAGCGGGGGGGGGGGGGGTGTCACCTGAGACCTCGTTCACCGCGGCAGCATTATGCTCGAGGGAAAGCTGTACGCACGGACCGTTTTCCGCGGCGCCGGTCAAATGACCAGTCTTGGCGTCGGAGGGCGAGACGCGGGCCGCAGGGGCAACGCTTAGGGCCAAACAACGAAACCTTCCTTTCCTCAGTAAGGAAACCTTCATTTTTATGAGGCCGCCTTATGTCACTCTGAAAGCTTCCTCACTAAGGAGCCCTCGGTAAAGGCTTCCTTGGCGCTTCCTCAGCTTAAGGTTGATTTAGGGCTACCTTCGTGCGCCCTTAGGTCCGCTCCTTGCCCTGAACGAGCGCTTCGCCTCACAGCTAGTCCACGTGATGTTTTCGTTTTCGAGGCAACCCTCTCACCCCACCCCTGTGGGAAGACGCGAGCGGCGAGCGTGCGTGCACTGCACCACAGAGGAAGGAAAAGAAACCTTTTTCCTTCCTCCGTGGGGCGTTTCAGTGTTGCTAGAATGCACCACGTTTTGCGCTCAACTACGGTGGCTTTTCACATTCAGTAATTGTAGTTTGAAGAAAGCGTACACGCGTCTTTATATAAACACTTCAATTTTGGAAGTGATGTGGTGGGCCAACTTTTTTTTACAGAATAAACGCTTGTGAGCAAAGCTTATATTCGATAATCTCGAACGCAGGAGCGCGGCAACCATTCCTCCCGCGAGGACGGGTTAAGGGAGCTTTCAGAGTACGCTTGCTTCCTCCGTCGGTACTTGGTTGTAAGGAAGCCTCACGTAAGGAGAGAACGCGGTCAAAGGAAAGGAACGTTTTGTTGTTTGGGCCTTAGTCTCCTTTCCTCCTTCTTCCTCGTGGCGTCCGGCGACTTACTGGCAGCCGAGACCACGGGAGGTGCAGCGAAAGGCCGTAGGGCGCCGGAAGGGCCGTCCTTGTAGCCTCCGCTTGCGACGTCAATCACGATACCTGTGCGCGCGAGAAAGTCGCAACCGAGAATCACAGGCACGGAAAAACTAAGGAGATGCACAAAGCGCTGTCGGCGTGCGCGATTCTCCCAACGCACAACCAACCTCGCAGCGCCGCACGAGGTGGCGGTACCACTGGTGAGGTGGAAGGCAGTTTTGCAAGCTCGAATGCGGACAGAGCGGTCGCGCAAATGAGCCCTAACCTTTTCGCCGAACAGCGAGATAGAAGCCCTGCTATCCAGCAACGCCACAAACTCTCAACCAGCGATCGTAAGGGTGATGAACGGCGCCGGCGTGGCTGAAATGTCATGTCCAGCGCGACACGCCATCGGTGCCAGAGGTTGTGTTACACTCCCGTGCTCTCTTACTGCTGCAGCCGCCGGCAAGGGGGAGCTCACCGACGGCTCACCCCGTTTCCCGACGGGCGAGGAGGCCCTTGTGTCGGTTGGGGCGCGTTGCACTCACGCGCGGTGTGACCACGCTCGCGGCAACGAAAAGCATACAATGCCTTTTCCTCCAACAGGGGGGGATTTTGGCGATCCTTTCGAGCTACGAGGTGTCCGTTCGCTAGCCGCAGTGGGGGCTCCGCGATCGAATATCCCCTTGTGCACTAGTGCACGGGGTTTCCGTTCTTGTTCACGCTTCCGGGCAACGGTGGCCGCCCGGCCGTACGAGTACGGGTCCAGAGCGCAGTGCAACACGTCGAGCGCGTCTCGGTCTCTCGCGGCAGAGGCTGCCTCATGGTTCGGGGAACCCCAGTGTGACGAGGCACGACCAGCCCACGCGCAACGAGGCTCGAGAGACGCGGACGGCGGTGGGCGATAGGCTCGCGCCGCCAGAATGTCGCCCTAAATACGCTTCGCACCGGATGCCAGCTCGTTCAGGTCACGATAACGGGCGCTCTGAAGGTAAGCGGCGAAGGTTGGATGAGCCTGGCGTATGGCTCCCTCCACCTTCTCGGCTTATGATGCCGTAGGATCGGCAAGGAGGTAGAGCTCCTGCAAAGCCCGAACGTACTAGAGAAGAGATTCGTCGGTAGGCTGTGTGCGAAGCTCTAACTCGCGACGCATGCGGCGCTCGTATTCAGGAGGAAGGAATTCGCTACGAAAGAGCGCCTGAAACTCTTCCATTGAGGGAGGTTGGTGGCCGACGAGCCGGTACCACCTTGCCGCTTGGGCTGTCAGCGACACGGGCAAAACAGAGCCTAGCATAACGCTGTCGTTCAGCCTCGTAGCCTGCTGATAGCGGTGCAGCGCATCGAGGTACTCTGTGGAACTGATGCGGTCCGAATAACCGCTGTATTCAGGCAGAGGTACCCTTAAGCTACTCGGAACACTTGGCTGAGGGGACTCGGGGTCTCCCTTTAAAGCACAGGCGACGAGCGCACCGCATCCAACAGAACATTTAGAAGCTGCGCTGCAGTTGCGTGCAGTGGTGACTGCTAAGACGCGGTCGCGGCCGTAACAGGTGCGCGCGCCTGTTCCCCAACATGCGTACCCGACCGAAAAGGGCCAGTACACGGCAAGGAGGAGGGTAGGGTTTGCGCTCCGACTGGTGCTTGAGGCCTCACGCGACTGGCAAACGGGTCGACAGCGGAGAACGGTGGCCCACGTCCGTCGAAAGCGTCGCTCACGCGAGTCTCAGGCCAACGAGGGTCGGTGAACGCGGCGACGTTGTCAGTTAAGCGAGCAGGCTCGCGACCACGACGGGTCAGTAAGCGCGTTCCCGCCAACACCTGAGTGCCCCCGGTAGGAAGGACTGGGTGCGGCGATTTCAGCTGTCAACCGTGCTGCTGACGGGGAAAGGCCAGCGAGCGGAGACTGCGCCGAGGACGGGCCCGTAAGCGCGTGAGTCTCGAACAGCTGATACAGCCCGTTACTGGCTTGGCTCGGACTGTGGTCCTCGTTCAAGCGACTCGCATCACCGTAGGGGGCCCCGAAAAAGGGATCTCTCCCGGTGAACGAAAGCAGAGGGTCGCCGAGAGGGCCGTACCCCGTGCTGTTGCAGCCGTCCACCTCGAACGAGATCAAGTCCGTCGCCACAGGATCGAACAGGAACGAGCGCCTCAAAGGGGTCTGCTCTGAAGCCATGCCGAAACCAAGTTGGGCGCCAGTTATGTGGAGATAGGTTTGCACAAGGCTTACCTACTATGCGCAAACGTGTAGGGATGCGACGTCCTCCACTGCTGCTGCGTGCGAAGACACTGCGGCCGGGTTCGTCGTTTTCTCCGGCACGGCGCAGAAACCACGCACGGGGCAGGATAACAACAACAACGGGTTTATTAACCCAAGATGCAGCACAGTGCGACACTCACGGGCTTGCAGGCTGTATAGGGAACTCCGCAAGACCGAGCAAGTACGCTTGCCTAGGGTGCTCGACTCCCGCACAAGGGCCGAAGTCGAACGCTCGAACGAGAAGCCGCCTGCTAAGCAACGCGTCAACATCTCGCGGAGGCCCGAGAGCATCTGCCGCGACGAGCGAATCGTCGGGCGCAACATAGCTCGTAGGAGAGGAGGATGTCACGCGTGTCCAATGGGAAATGGCGGTGCGTTGTGACGTAGGCCCGCGCAGCACGCCAGCGTAGCGTGCCCAGACATGCCAGCGCGGGGAGGAGCCGACGGTCGACTCGCCCAGACAACGCCTCCTCTAGGAAGATGCCTGAGGAATGGCTCGCGCTCCCAGCGAAGTTGGCCTGCCTTCAGTTTTAAACAAGCCCCGCGCGGTGACGCTCGCGACCGACACTATTTTTTTGGATATCAAGGGAGCGTACGATAGCGTGGTTCAAGAGGAATTGTGGGGAATACTGGACACACTAGGCGTGGAACATGTAGTCACTAATCTTTTAAAGGGTATCTATAAAGGTAACAAGGTAGTTATAAAATGAGAAAAACAGGTATCCAAGCCTGCAGAGGTAAAACGGGGGCTTAGGCAGGGGTGCCCCCTGTTAACCTTATTATTCATAATGTACCTACAAGGATTAGAGGCAAAAATAGAGGGAAGTGGACTGACCTTCAACCTCTCTTTAGTCAAACAAGGGAAACTTATCGATCAGGCACTACCAACATTAATTTACGCAGATGATATAGTGCTAATGGCCAACAACAAGGAAGATTTGCAGAGATTGATGGACATCTGCGGTAATGAGGGAGATAGGTTAGATTTTAGATGCAGTAAGGAAAAATCAGCAGTCATGATTTTCAATGACAACGAAGGTAGTGAGCTTAGAATACAGGAGGTCACGCTAGAGATAACAGATAAATACAAATATCTGGGCGTATGGATAAGCAATGGGACCGAGTATCTGAGGGAACACAAATTATACGTGACGACTAAAGGTAACAGGAATGCAGCAGTCATGAAAAATAGGGCACTGTGGAATTACAATAGGTATGATGTTGTGAGAGGAATATGGAAAGGGGTCATGGTTTCTGGGCTGACGTTCGGCAATGCGGTCTTGTGCATGAGATCAGAAGTTCAAGCAAGATTAGAAAATAAGCGATGAAATAGGTAGGCTTGCTTTAGGAGCTCACGGGAATACACCAAATCAGGGAGTACAAGGTGATATGGGATAAACATTATTTGAGGGCAGGGAAGCTAGCAGCAAGATAAAATTTGAGAAGTGATTGAGAGAAATGGGGGAGGAGTGTTGGGCTAGGAAGGTTTTCACCTACTTGTACATGAAGAATGTCGATACAAAATGGAGGAAGCGAACCAGGAAATTGAGTGGTAAATACTTAGAAAACAGCAGGTGGCCAAACCAAAAAGAACTATTGGTTAAGATGAAAGTGAAGGAAACGGAGACTGACATGTGGAGAATGGGCATGATTAAGAAGTCCTCACTAGAGATCTATCGAACTTTTAAGCAGGAAATTGCCAAGGAAAGGATCTACGATAATACTCGGGGTAGTTCTCTACTGTTTGAGGCCAGGACGGGAGTACTGCGAACCGAGACATATCGGGCCAAATGCGAAGGGCTAGACACAGTATGCAGTGTGTGTGGAGAGGAAGAAGAAACTTCCGAACACTTGATAATGTTCTGTAAAGGGCTTCACCCTATAGTTCAGGATGATGGCGCTGAGTTTTTCAAAGCACTGGGGTTTAGGGACCGGGAGGGCGAAATAAACTTTAAGCGGGTAGACTTAACTAGAAAGAGGTTATCTGATTTGTGGCTAAAGTCAAGGTACGAGTGAAAATTAAACCCTTCACTGGAAAGTACGATTCCTCAAACTCACTTTTTAAGGAAAAAAAAATATAGTTTTTGGTTCATTAGGTATAACGGCTTGGTGGCGCTAGCCACCGCCCGATCTAAAGGGTACAGCCATATCCACCTATCCATCCATCCATCATGGTTAAGTTCGGGCTGTCACGGTGGATGGACGTGTTACTTGAGCGCTCCGGATTGACTGCACAGATAAGTGTTTTTGCATGTTTTGAGCTTGTGTTTATAATTATAAGGCAACCGTTGATATCTTCGTAGCACTTATTTTATGGTACGGCTTTTTTCGGGGCCAGTCACCAGGTATTTATTAGTTAGTGTGGGTGTGTGTGTTAAAATTTTGTGTTGGTTTTTTTTCTTTTGCCAGCCCGTGGGGGAGGTGCCCGTACATTGAACACGCAAATTTCTGTAGTAGAGCTCATACTTTCTTTTTTTTCGTAGTGCAGGGCTCGAGTTTAGTAATTATCGAGTATAGGGACAATTGGTGTCAGAAAGACATGGTTAAAAAGACTGTAAAATGTTAAGGATGTGGAGTGGGTTTGAAAGTGGACCCAAGCGTAGAAGCGGATGGAGAAGAGGCTGACGCGAAGTATAGGCAATGTGAAGTCGAGGAAAAAATGGAGAAAATGATGGATGCCCAGAGTGAACTCTGATGAGAATCGCTGAGCTCGAGACTGCGTTGGCGACAGAGCAACAGAAAAAGAGGGCAATGGGAGAAAGACTGAAGTCCGCCGAGGAAGCACTAGCGAAGCTGAACAAAGAAGCGGCCTATGGAGAGAACAGTAGGGAACCGGCAATCAGAACAGTGGAGAAGGAAGAGCAAGCAAGTTTGGAAAAAACAGGTTCAGCCGGTTCAATTGTCGCAAGGCCCAGCTTCAGCGAGGTAATGGTGGGGCTGAGAGGGGACAAAGCAGCCGGCGTCACAGGTGCAAGTAGCCCCCAGGTGCAGGACGCTCCTGCTGAAAAGTCACAGCATGTGATAATCACCGGGGACTCGAATTTAAATCGATGCACAGAAGCCATCAAAGAGAGGGTAAGAGGTGACAAGAGGGTTGCAGTAGAGGCGTTCTCAGGACGCAAGCTTGGAGCAGTCATGAGGCAAGCGAGCGCAAAACTCAAAACTACGGCTGATAGACGAAACCTCGTGATAATTTCAGGTGGTTTAAACGATGTCTTAAATGAAGATACAGCAGGACTAGCAACCACACTGGCGAAAGGCGTCGATGACATGCGCGCCACTTCTCCTAAGGTACAGGTAGTGATATGCACGATACAGGAGGTACCGGTGCGTGATAGCAACCTGCAAAGAGCGGTTGTCAACGCAAACCAAGAGATATGGCGGATGAGTCGAGAGAAAGGCTTTGAAATGGTGGGAAGAAACTGAGGGGTGCATAGGTGGGGTGGTTTTCAACGAGACAAAATTCACTTCGATGGGCGGCTAGGTCATGAGGTGGGTTGGCGACTTGCAGGACGCGCAGTAGCTTTTTTTCGGGGTAAGCGAGCCCTTCGGAGTGCAGGACAGCTAGTAACGCGGAAAACAACCAGGGAGACTCTTCGACAGGTGGTATGGACAGATACGATTCCAAAGTGGCACCAATATCTAAGATAGCTAGAGTCCGGGGCATAAATAGACGTAGCCACGAGCGCCGAGCCAATTCAGACATAGGGTATATTAACATGCAGGGTGGTAGGAACAGGCTCAAGTGGGAAGAGATAGAAGAACAGCTAAGGGAAGAGAGGCCGATGGTATACGGTTTTGTAGAAACACATCTCAGGGACATGAAACAACCCCCGAACAATCCGGACTACGCGTGGGAATATTGTAATAGAACAGAAGGCAGCAGAAAGGGGGGTGGTATTGGGGCATTCATTCATAAAAGTACAGACTGGCAAAGGGTCAAGCAGGAGTGCAGGGAACATTTATGGCTAAAAGGGAAAGTGGCAGGTCAAATGACACTCCTTGGTTTCGTGTACTTGTGGACGGGAGCAAAGGCCAGAGAGGAAAACCAGGCAATGGTAGAGTGTATATCAAAGGACATTCAGGAGTTAGGAAGAGAGTGCGATATAATTATACTAGGAGACATGAATGCGCACATAAAAGATATAGATGGGTATACCGACCAGACAGGCAAAATGATCATGGATATGTGTGAAAGGCTTGATTTGATCATTTGCGACAGTACCGAGAAGTGTGAAGGGCAAAGAGCGTGGGAGGTAGGAAGGCTGCAGTCAACGATAGATTATGCACTGATGTCACATAGGATGTATGATAAGCTCAGGGGAATGCACATAGATGAAGGTGGCTCCAGAAGTCTGGGTAGTGATCACAAACGTATCAAGCTAAGTTTTGGAAGAGCAGTGAAAGTGGGAAGGAGGCACGATGAGCAACTACAGGAAAATTTTTATCCAGAAAGGCAAATTGAAAAAGCCACTAAACAAATTAAGAAAGTAATAACGCAGTATAATAAGACAGTGTGCACATACACGAATAGAATTAGACTGTTTGAGCTAGAGCTTGCTAAGAGGCGTGACAAGTCACCACGGAAAAGAAGACACAAACCCAAAAGTTGGTGGGATGAGGAAGTTATGAGAGCCATAGCAAAACGTCAGGAAGCATCTAGGGAACACAGACATGCTAAGCAGCGGGGTGATCCGACAGATGTGTAAAGAAAATGGGAAACCTTTATAAGCTGTAGAAGGGATGCATCTCTTCTGATCAATGAAAAGATTAGAAGAAAGGGAGCTCAGTGGCTGGCAGAAGTACATAAAAAAGATAGAAAGGCAGCTGCGAAATTTTGAAACCATCTAAACTCCCTAAGAAATGAGACGAGCCTAGAGCAGAGTTTTATAACTACTGCCCAAGGTGCTAGGCTAGAAGGGGACGAAGCTATTGAATATATAAGAACAAGGGTGACAGAAAAATTTCAACAAAGAAGTACTTTATGCACCACAATAGACAAGGACGAATCAAGTGGCGCAATGGCTCCATTTTCACAACGAGAGTGGGAAAGGGCTGAGAAAAGGGTTCCTAGTAGTACATCAACTGGCCCAGATGGCATTCCAATTATGCTGATAAAGACATTAGGTCCGAAGTCTAAGCAGGCTTTGAGAGAGGCAGTGAGCAAAATAATAATCGATGATGAAGTTCCCGATGGATGGAAACTTAGCAGGATGAGCATGATCTATAAAGGAAAGGGGGACAGAGCTGACATAAACAACTACCGTCCTATAACAGTGACATCAGTGGTCTACAGGCTGGCGATGCAGATTATAAAGGAAAGACTGCAGGCATGGATAGAGGATGAGGGGATGCTGGGGGAACTGCAGAATAGGTTTCGGAAACACAGGAGGTTGGAAGACAATCTGTTCTCACTGACGCAGTGCATCGAAATAGGAGAAAAAGAACACAGGCCCCTGTGACTAGCCTTTTTGGATATCAAGGGAGCGTACGATAGCGTGGTTCAAGAGGAATTGTGGGGAATACTGGACACACTAGGCGTGGAACATGTAGTCACTAACCTTTTAAAGGATATCTATAAAGGAAACAAGGTAGTTATAAAGTGGGAAAAACAGGTATCCAAGCCTGCAGAAGTAAAATGGGGGCTTAGGCAGGGGTGTCTCTTGTCACCCTTATTATTCATGATGTACCTACAAGGATTAGAGGCCAAATTAGAGGGTTGTGGACTGGGCTTCAACTTGTCTTTAGTCAAACAAGGAACACTCATTGATCAGGCACTACCAACATTAATGTACGAAGATGATATAGTGCTAATGGCCAACAACAAGGATGATTTGCAGAGATTGATGGACATCTGCGGCAATGAGGGAGATAGGTTAGATTTTAGATTCAGATAGGAAAAATCAGCAGTCATGATCTTCAATGACAACGACGGTAGTGAGCTTAGAATACAGGAGGCCACGCTAGAGATAACAGATAAATACAAATATCTGGGCGTATGAATAAGCAATGGGACCGAGTACCTGAGGGAACACGAAATATACGTGACGACTAAAGGTAACAGGAATGCAGCAGTCATGAAAAATAGGGCACTGTGGAATTACAATAGGTATGATGTTGTGAGAGGAATATGAAAAGGGGTCATGGTTCCTGGGCTGACGTTCGGCAATGCGGTCTTGTGCATGAGATCAGAAGTTCAAGCAAGATTAGAAATTAAGCAACGTGGAATAGGTAGGCTTGTTTTAGGAGCTCACGGGAATACACCAAATCAGGGAGTACAAGGTGATATGGGATAAACATCATTTGAGGGCAGGGAAGCTAGCAGCAAGATAGAATTTGAGAAGTTATTGAGAGAAATGGGGGAGGAGTGTTGGGCTAGGAAGGTTTTCACCTACTTGTACATCAAGAATGTCGATACAAAATGGAGGAAGCGAACCAGGAAATTGACTGGTAAATACTTAGAAAACAGCAGGTGGCCAAACCAAAAATAACTATCGGTTAAGAAGAAAGGGAAGAAAATGGAGACTGACATGTGGAGAATGGGCATGATTAAGAAGGCGGCACTAGAGATCTATCCAACATTTAAGCAGGAAATCGCCAAGGAAAGGATCTATGATAATACTCGGGGTAGTTCTCTACCGTTTGAGGCCAGGACGGGAGTACTGCGAACCAAGACCTATCGGGCCAAATACGAAGGTGTAGACACAGTATGCAGTGCGTGTGGATAGGAAGAAGAAACTGCCGAACACTTGATAATGTTCTGTAAAGGGCTTCACCCTATAGTTCAGGATGATGGCGCAGAGTTTTTCAAAGCACTGGGGTTTAGGGACCGGGAGGGCAAAATAGACTTTAGGTGGGTAGACTTAACTAGAAGGAGGTTATCTGATTGGTGGCTATAGTCAAGGCACGAGTGAAAATTAAACTCTTCACTGCAAAGTACGAATCCTCAAACTCACTTTTTAAAGAAAACAAAATAAATCTACCTAGTTTTTGGTTCATTAGGTATTACGGCTCGGTGGCGCTAGCCATCGCCCGATCTGAAGGGTACAGCCATATCCATCCATCCATCCATCCATCCATCCATCATCACGGCGACGGGCGGTACCAGCTAAGCGTTTTTCATCTGCAGCCCATAGGGGCGCGTCAGTAGAGAGTTGTTTGAGACCTGCAACTGTGCATCACTGTTTCGGAGGCTATGCAAAGTGTTGCGTTGTTGCACCATCCGCCACAGCTGACGTTAGCGACCGAGAACATTTTCAAAATAAAGGAGGGAAAGGGTATGGCAGCTGTTCTTTTTTTCTCATGCGGCAGGCATCTTCCTGAAGGAGGCGTTGGCCCAGACCAAGAGGCGCCCTGGCAGCCATCTTGGCGGATGCCGGTGCTTATTCGCGCCCTGGCTACGCTGTCGGCGCGCGCGTGACAGCTGGGGAACGAGGCGCCAGGTAGGAGGGCGCTCTCGATTCCCACAATATGTGAATTATACGTGGGAGTGTCTGTCAGCGCCACAAGTAGCCATGGCGGCGAGTGTGGCACAGTCTTCTTGAGCCTGTTTGGCGTCACGTAGCTCGTGAACTTGTTATGAGTGGGCAGCTGACTAGTAGTCCCTCGTACACGACCTAAAGGCACTCAGTTCGCCAGTACGAGACCCTCGTTACTGAATAAGAAAAGAATTGTATACCTAGGGGCTCGTTTTTCTGTGTTTTTACACAATGTTAATGAGATCTAACAGACAATAAGGTCAAGGAAAGTATAGGGGAAGATATTAGACCAAATTGTGATGTAATTATGACGAAAAGTGGCCCCGCCGTGCTGGTCTGGTGGCTAAGGTACTCGGCTGCTGACCCGCAGGTCGCGGGATCGAATCCCGGCTGCATTTCTGATGGAGGCGGAAAGGTTGTAGGCCCGTGTGCTCAGATTTGGGTGCACCTTAAAGAACCCCAGGTGGTCAAAATTTCCGGAGCCCTCCACTACGGCGTCTCTCATAATCAACAGGTGGTTTTGGGACGTTAAGCCTAACATATCAATCAATCATGAAAAAAAAGAGGGTGAAAAGATAACTTGCCGTAGGCAGGATCCGAACCTGCGACCTTCGAATGACGCGTTCGATGCTGACGCGTGTGAAGGTCGCAGGTTCGGATCTTAACGTTTCCGCTTAACTGTCTTAACGTTTTCGCCATGAATTCAAGTTCTCAAATGCTTTATATAGCCAGTGAATAAGAAAATTCGGCAGATCTCACGTACCTGGAAATCAGCGTTATGGGAAGCATGCGGAGGGAAGGTGACCGTGTTGCAGTTTTTTATTGTTTGACACGTCATGAAATGGTGCTAAATATTCGTACAAACGTTTCACGCACAGATACATGTTGAAGAGTTGCAGATGTTTATATTACCAGTTGTTTGCACTTGCGCAACCATGCCAACTGGAACCTACGTATTAGCAACACCAGAAGCTGATATGAAGCGCTGATGCTTGCGAGGATCCTGGCCCCGAACACTCACATAAATCAACTTCAGCGCAATGAAACTAACCCCAATTGGCGGTAACCCGACGTGACGGATGTGTGAAAGGAACACATGTGTAATGTTTATAAAATTGAGTAGGCGGCACTGCAACCACTATTGACGTTTCACGAAGATTAACGTCTATTTAAAAAGTAGTTCCGAGACCTGTCGTAGCTCTGTGGTAAAATGCTTCATTTCCACGCAGAAGGCTTGGGTTCGATTCCAGCTAGAACCCTGCCATTTATTCTTTGCATTCGTCTGGTTAACGCTACCTATTTCGGTTATTTCTCAACGCTTACACGTTAAAATTGCCCATGTGTGTTCTCGTCGTTCCTGGGTAGATACTGTGTCAATCACCTGTGGCACATACCCGCAAACCAGTGGCCCATACCCGCCCAGAGGTATGTGCCACTGTCTGGCGGGACGTGTTTGACGACGTATGTGACGGCATTGTGACATTATTGAGGTCTTGAGCAGAGCGTCATACTTGTCAAACCATCTTACCCTTCCATGCTAATTTTCGTTCCCGCCAAGTTAAGGAGGTGACCTCGAAAGCACCCAAACGAAAGCGGCTAGATAGATAGATAGATAGATAGATAGATAGATAGATAGATAGATAGATAGATAGATAGATAGATAGATACGCTCCAAGTCGCCGAAGTTCGCTAAGAAATGATTCGCATTTAAAAGCAAAACCGATGAGCACTACAGAATAAAAATGTAATCACGTTTCGGGCCCCCAGAACGGGAGCATTGTTATGTGTGTCGAAACGTCATATTTTATTCTTTTGTGTTCGGTGTTTTTCGCCATATTACTAAATGATTCTTTCCGACCAGACGGGCATCCGTTGAAGCCTTGATTTTATATAACCAGTTGTCATTAGTCCCGTAACAATGTGAAGAGCAACATGGGTATTAGCAACACCAGATGTGGTAAACTGGTAAATCAATTGCACCGGATGCCGCTTAACTAAATTCACGCTAATGCGACGTGACAGCTGTATCATAGAATACATATGTAATATTCTGGGCATTCATTAGGCACATCTATCTTCGTCACGCATGTTCATCGTCATGAAGGGTCGTCGTCTTCATCTGGTGTAGGAACTTGGTTTGCCTGTTTTCTGTGCCTCGGGTGGGGTCGCGTAATCGTGTCTCAGGGACCTAATAAAGTTCACCTTCACCGTTGCGTTAAAAGTGGTGGAGAGTGCTCAGTGATCTTCCGTCCTCTCCCACCCGCTGTACCTCCTGGAGCTCCGCTCAGGTCGCCGTCTGTGTCAGGTGTTAGGTACCATGCCTCTGGAAGAGCAAGCGTCGCTCCTGTGTCCAACTCCACGGCACCGGCTAGTGCGGCCTATTCATCGTGGATTATCACTGGGCACCAGTGTGATCCGCTCTCGTTCTCCGGGCTTCGAGGCGAAGATGTGTAGGATTGGTTGGACCCGTTCAATCGAGCGAGTTCCACTAACAACTGGGATGATCCTGCTAAGCTTTGCCGTGTGTATTTCTATCTTACAGGCGTAGCGAAAACGTGGTTCTTCAATCATAAAATGGATATCACAAACTGGACACATTTTGAGCAATAGCTTCGGCAAATCTTCGGCATTCCGGTGGTTCTTTCAGCCCTCGCGAAGAAGACCCTGGACGCTCGCAAGCAAAAACATGGTGAATCTCACACCTCGTACATAGAGGATGTACTTGCTCTCTGTCGCCGTTTCAGCACTTCGATGTCCGAATCAGAGAGGGTTTGCCATCTACTGAAAGAGATTGGCACTGTCGCGTTCAATGCATTGACCATACACTCTAAGGCAAAATGGTGTTAAAAGGGTGTGTGGTTAGTCCTTTTGGGGACTAATGGGGCTGCCACAACCATTGATTCCTTTAAGGACTAACGGCACCGGGTCTAACAGTTAGTCCCCATAAACGAGCTCAAGGGACTAACATTTAGTCTTCACATTCACACCTTAGTGAGTAACCGTTAGTCTCACAATTCACCCCAAATGACTAACATTTAGTCCTCCCATTTACACCTTAGTGAGTAACCGTTAGTTCCACACTTCACGTCAAATGACTAGCACTTAGTCCTCACATTTTCACCTATAGGGCAACCGTTCATCCCCACATTTACACCTTACCGGGCATCCGTTAGACCTTACAGTAGCACCTCGCCGGACGAACGGTTGATCCACTCAAATACTCCAATCAGATGAACTTTTTATCCCCAGTTCAAGCAATTTTTTAATTTATTTTCTACCAGGCCCAATACTTTTTCGCCTGTTTTTCTGCGCAGCGAGCAACAAATAGCGCAGGAAATAACACGCGAAAAAGTAGTTAGCCACTTATGTGTAACTGCTTTTGTTGTCACGGCAACAACGAAAGACAGAAGTGAGACATCGAAATCTTTTATTTTGCTACATACTCATAAAGTTTCTCCATTCTGTTATGATAATTCATGGTGAAGCGTACAAGTCCAGTCTCATTGTCACATCTTGTTCACTCCATGTGGAGCTCATCTGACGGAAGCGATAGATAACAGGCATTGCAGATGTCAGCGCACGCAGCCTTCTGCCTGTTGTGTTCCCACGGCTGTACTTACAATAAGGTTGTAAAAATAGATAGACACACGTGACAGAAGATGAAGATTTACGCATATTACAAGTACGTGCAAGTTAATATAAAAATGCGTGTAAAGTATGACACACAAATAACTTTACCTTCACATCTCGTACATTCCTTCTGAAGCTGCTCTGACGAAAGAGAGGAATGACAGGCATCGCAGACGACGCCGCACACAGCCTTCAGCACGGTGTCTGCCCACGGCTACACAAATAATATGTAAAATAGTGAGTCACACGTGACAGAGGATGAATACGAATGCATATGAGAAATACATGCAAGGTGAAATAAAAACATACGTAACGTCTTTATGCGGTGCGTTCCTGTTACCATTGGACCGTTTCACCCAGCCGAGAGCGGCAATATCTACACCCTTTCTGGTGGGTGGACCCAAAAGACTTCGTCCCCTGCTCTGTAGCAAGAGTGGTCACCGCCTCCTTCAAACAGCGGTGACGGCGGGCCATAAAAGCCGAAGCATTTTTGTGAACAGTGCTGAATTTTGATTGGAATCATCAGCTGAATCATAAACTGAATCGCTGTTGTACATAATGCGAGTTCTGGATCCATGTACAGTTCTTTTCTTTCTTCAATAATGTGAATAAATCTTCGTTCTATCTCTCTTAACGCATCCTCTCACAGGCGAAGATCGGCTACGCGGACGACGGCGGGAAGCCAGCTACAGTAACGAGATATCCGCCGTGCCTACCATCGACCTTCAAGCCCTTTACAACTGGTGGCAGCTGTGGGATGCCATCATCAACTTCCTTACCTTTACAGCGTACACACAAGCACCACGTCGTTATTCCTAGACCGTCGAATCCAGGCGGCCCTGGTCGAGCACTCCGAGCGTGACGCAACGCGAACCCTCGCCAGGAAAATACGGGGAAAGGCTGAGCCAGGAGAGGAGGAGGATGGCTAGTGACCTTGGCAACACTTGTCGCACTGCCTGCAATTCTCGGTTGGTTCATTCCTTTGGAGCGTGTTTGGAGACTGAGTGGTTTGCACGCAGCACGCTTTCCTCTGTGGTTGTTCCTCAATGGTCTATCCGTTCATCGCGCGCGCCTATTGGGCTCCTTTACTCCTTTTTCGGCTAATTTTGCCTAAGAGTCTACAAAAGCCGACCAGAGTAGCCGACGACGTTGTTGCCACGTGCCAACGCCTAGAACTTGAGTCCCAACTGTTACCGCCGGGCAGCCCTGAAAACACCAGCACCTCTCATCCATCAATACGTGCTATGACCCGGGTGAATATAGAGGAAGAGCTGAAATATTTCGGCCACTCAGTGACCCTGAGTCCACCTCCCCCTCCAGCACTCTTTTGCGCGACGTCATGAAAGAGGAGTTGGCGCCCATGACCGGGCCAGCGTATGTAGACTTACCGGTACCTCGACTCTAGCCGACGCACGCACAAGCCCTCGCTGGTTCACCAGCTGTCTCGCAACCGATGTATGCACACTCTATGCCTGTCACCCTGGCTACGAGTACACCTAGCCAGCCCTTTCACCCACAATGGCGGCCACCTCGTCCCATCTGTTATTACTGAGGCTATTGGGGCCACATTGCACGCTTCGGTCGGAAGCATCAGCAGGCGAGCGTGGTAGATTCGACCCCTACGAATAGGATGATCGGTCAAGCGGGGCCACTTTCCAACGCCGTCTTTACAATCCGCCGCCACGTCACTCTTCATCGTCAACTGTAACATCCGAGACAACCCCTCCTTATAGCTCTACTAGACGCTGCTATCCATCACACTCTATGTCTCTATTGCAAACTGTCTCGCTGTTCACCAACCAACGTCCGGAAAACTGATGTGATGTGATATGTGATGTTTAGCGTCCCAAAACCACCGTATGATTATGAGAGACGCCGTAGCGGAAAGCTCCGGAAATTTCTACCACCTGGGGTTCTTTAGAGCGCACTGAAATCTGAGCACACGGGCCTACAGCCTTTTCGCCTCCATCTAAAATGTAGCCGCCGCAGCTGGAACTCGATCCCGCGACCTGTGGGTCAGCAGCCGAGTACCCTAGCCACTAGGCCACCGCGGCCAGGCACGTCTAGAAAACTAAACTCAGCAGCTTGTGGAGGAAAAGCTGAATTTAACGAAAATACATACATTCAGTGCGTCAATATAATATGATATCTGTTTTAATAGGTGTCTGCGTGGACGACTTATTAGACACTCGTGCTTGTTTGTCTGTGATTGATCGTTCCTTGTGCTCACGTCTGCGAAAAGTCACCACCCCTTAAGATGAACCTACACTCTAAGCCGAAAAGAACTAAAAGTGGGGTATGCCATTGGTCCTATAGGGGACTAAATGGGCTGCCACAAATTTTTGAACCAACTTTGGACTAACTGCGGGAATAACTGCAAGGGTTCAACTGTTACCCCCTAGCACTTACTCCACTTGGTTTAAATGTTGGTCCTAGTGGAATGGTCCAGTGGGGCGAACTGTTAAACCGTCTGGACAAATGACAAAAAAATGGCGACCCTGCACTTGTTGAGTATATTTTATATTTATTATAATTTAATCAGCGCTGAATAACGCAGCATGTTGGTCATGTAACACCCACACGTATATATGCATACGCACTATTATTTCAAAGCAAAACACCGCAAATACTGACCGCCCGCGCTACTGAGAACGAACTGTCAGATATATATAGCACAGTATTTTGACCTCTAATGTAGTGCCAGTGGGCGACTTTTACTCGGCTTAAAAAACAATAAACATTGGCACTGTAATGCGAAAATTTACATGGGCTACTTCGTTGCATCGAAGCGCACCGATCTTTTAATATGGATCCATCTAACCTTCAATATCCCTCCAGCCAAAGGTTAAGAATTATCAGCATACATTCGATTATGTCGGCTGAACCAGCGTTCGCAGTGCTGGTGCACGAGTCCGGAAACACAAACATAGCAGCGGCGTTTATGCAGCAAAGCTGTCGAAGCAGCCGATGCTATACCGTGTCGGCTTGCGAAGGCGTCGCTAGGCTTACGAAGAGTACGACCAAACGACCACCGGCGATCACAACATGCGGCTTGCGTGGAATTTTCGTCGTCGCTATTTTATAGTCACAAATGAACAATAGGTAGGTGTTCAATGTTCGCGGTGTCTTACGGAGTGGTGTAGATAACTGTATACTTTCAGCAACGAGACCGTTCGCAGGCACGGTTTTTTCTTCGTGCTGATAAGTCGCTGTGCACTAATGCTGTGCACTAATGCTTGCAAACATAGTTATTTTCCCAGAACAGTTGATGACTGCAGTTCACTTACTCGTGAGATTTTTTAGACTGACAATTTTGCTTTGTCGCTGGAACATTATCTACTTGGTGATTAGAATTTTTAAATGTAATATAAATTTTATTGCTGTTTCATAGGCATGTGACCTCTGTTATCGTATGTATACATGTTTTTTTTTTTGCTGTTATGAATCGCCTAACGTTTCTTATGCCCCTCCTGCCTGGACCAAACTGCTGGTCCACAGTGAGTATAAATAAATAAATGAAATAAATAAAAATATTCAGCTCAAACTTCACCTCGCACGCACCTCGGCAATCGTCGAAAAATGCACAACTGTGGTTTCCTTTTGCTGCGAACAATGACCTGATATGACACAGCTTCTCGATTGTACTTCTCTGACTGTTAAGATTCGTTTACAAAAACATAAAACAAATGAATCGATGAATAGAGATGACGCTGATTGGTGCTCGTTTCTATAAGCGTATTGATTTTGCTACTTGTTTTTAGAGGAGACGAAAAAACACAGAATAATCATGAAATAGATGTGGTTCATCGAAATAAATAAATACAGAGGTGCAACGAAAAGAAAATGCTATAGCATGGTGCTAGCAAGTTAGCCAATTTCTAGGATACGGCGGCCGCAATTGTTTTAGTTACTTCTGCATTAGCATGTCTTCCATTTCTCCAATAAAAAACTATATTATCTTTTATACCAGTGTCATATGGGTACGTCTGACCAGGATCAGCCATTCCTGATTAGGTTTTTTGGTCGCTATGAACGCGCAGATTATGGTGAAAATCCTGGTGCGAAATTCCTTCTCTCACAAGTAACCCAATCGCTAGTTTCTTTGATAAAAACGTGAGAGCACAGTTCTAATTAGTCATTTCCTTATGTTTCTGTTTTCTTGATAGATTAGTCACTATTGGTGACACTTAATCGCATTGACATTGCTTAAAGGCCTTCTTCAATTTGGAGACTATTGCCCAAAGCTACTCTCATGCCGAGAAGATGAACACATGGCTAAACGATTCACCATCCGCGAAGTCATTTGAACATGTTACGCTGCAAGTACCTGTGTGGTATACTGGCGCACAAGCACGAAAAAAAAAATGCAAACACAGATGGACATGCCACAAGTGTAACTACATCAGATGCAAATGTACAGCATCTTATCATACGGGAGAAAAAAACATCTGCATCGAAGAACTCCCCATAAAAACTTTTATTAAATTAGCATGCCCCACTTATACGACCTTTTGAAAAAGCCTGTCATTTAGTAAACAGTTGTCTCAGTGCTCTAAATTTTATTATCCCCTTTTAAAGAAATTTCAGCACTACTGTGGTGCGCAAGCTACCACGAATAAACTGTCTTCAATTAATTCTGTGGTGCGCCCATGGGAGCATCGGTGAAAAATGACACCTTGGGCCGTGAGTACAGCATGCGTGCGAGGAGTATCGAGGAGGAAACAAGCGCGTGGAGGAGAGTGTCATTACTTTCCTAAGATCAAGAGGTTTTAGCATAATAATGCACCTAACCCAATAAGGAACAGAATATATGCTTCTATGTACGTCTGACGTTATTTCAGCTTGAATTATGGAAGTTCGACAGACAGTATTTATATGTGCATTCTTTCCCGTTCATCTTAATATGAATGTGCAAGACATTTAGGGACGCAAACGACTTAGTGAAACATAACAAAATTACAGCATATCCACGGAGTGACTGATGATGAGTGAGGCGAAGCGTTCGTTTGTCTGTCCGTGCGTGCGTCCGTCTGTCCATGCATTCATCCGTCTGTTCATTCGTGCACGCATCTGTCCGTCCATGCATGTGTCCGTGCGTGCACCTGTCTGTCTGTCCATACGGCTGTCTGTCTGTCTGTCTGTCTGTATATGCTGTGCTGGCTACGCCAGAGGGATGAGGGACTGCCCAAGACCATAAGGAGCTTCGTCCTTAAAATGTGAAGACAGCGCCCGTAGATTGGACGGTTAGATTAGGTATGAAGTGGTAATAAGCTAAAATGGAATATATTGGAGCACGACATTTCCGTACCATTCCTCATTGCAGGCTCGCTCAGGCAGGTTTTGATTTTATTCTGGCTAAGCTCGCTATTAGCTAACAGGTGCACATGCACCAATGACATTCGAACCCATTTTAAGTCAGCTTAGCTATAACTATGCATATGCACAGTAGATTTTGTGCAGCTGTAGGCAGGCGATCGTACGGTCTTGTTGCCACTATAGGTCACTTTAAAGCAATCACAGAACCTTATGCGGATGCGCGAAATACTATCGGAAACGTCTGTACGTTCAGTGCGCTACCTGTTCCGTCACCCTCTCCTCGTTGGCGCTGTGGGATCCAATGAAAAAAAAAAGCATAAAAATGTCGCCGCTTTTGACTACAGTCAAATCCGGAATACTACACATGTCTGATCGCAGCATAGTGCCCCAGCATATACATAGCTTAAGATACAGACGGAAAGACGCGTGCACAGATCGATGAACGGGTTGGCGGACAGATGGACGCACGGACTAGCGACCAAGTTCATACCACTCAAGCACCAGCCCAGTAGTGAGACTCCAGGAGCTTCCAGGTTTTCTGCGGCGTGCCAGCTGCACGCGTGAGACGTCACTGGTGCTCAGGCATGCGCATCACGACTCTCAACAAACCATGCTGAACTGCTCAACTTCGGCCAGTGCAGCTGATGCTACAAAAGCAATACCAAGCATCATTTCAGAATGCCGACATGATGATGAAACTCTACAGATTCTAGATTTTTGGGAATGTTGAGAATTGACATTGCTTTTACAGTGGTCATACATGAAGTGAGGCAGGTCTTCCAGATTTGAAAGATCGGCATCCGGTAATCTCTAAAAATTGTAGGAATGAAAATATTGCTTTGGCGCAGGCGAACCAGTATCCATAACGTTTGATTGTTGAAATATCACTGTGTGCTTGTTGTTTATCTTCAGCACAACTGCAATGCCACCGTGCCTTTGGGCCCCCTTTTGTGGCGAATAACCTCACACGACCCTGGCATGACAACCTCATTCGAAATATTAGCATGAAGCCACATCTCTGTTATTACTGTCATATCTAAGTTATACACTCGAGATCAGCAGATTCAGATATGATGCTGCTTGCATTAACATTCACGACAGAAAACGTATTTCGGATAGGGTGGCGCACGGCGGTGTATAGTGACATTGTGCCATTTTTTTTAAATGTGCGATAATTAGACAGCAAGAAATCATGTAATTCTGGGTATAATGGAACCATCATACTGCTTCCTTCATTCAACTTGAATAGTTTTGGTGTTATTTTTTGCTTTATCACTCTTTTCACCTTTCGATTTCCTTTCTCTCACATACTTTTCCGGACACGAGAGAAATAATGTTCAGAAATACTGTACTTTTTGGCTTCCCCCAGTTTTTCTGTATTTCTGCCTTCTCTATCCCACCCACTAGAAAATTACCGGACAGCACTTGCTTGCATTCGGCTTCCCCAGTTGGTGGATTCATCCAATTTCAACGTCATCAACATCCAAGACATGATGAAGTATATTTGTGGGTAACTTTGTCGAGGTGTTCTACCCGAGACCCCATATTATTATATTTCTTAAGGTTGTTCCTTCTACTTTTCTATTCTCTAGGTCGTCTACCTTTAAAATTAAATCATCAATTGTTTTCCGCAGGTCATCAACTCTAGATGTGTCATTGCACACACTGGACGAAAGAATGTCCAGTTTCGTTTGAATTGATGTCAGCTTTTACGTTGTTTTGTTCAACTCAGTCACGCTACTAGTACCGATGGCCATTTTAATTTCATCGATGAACACAATAATGACTTGAGAATTTCTTCGGTGTTAGAACCCGGGTTTTCTTGTACGTCACCGCAACCAGTCAGCAAATCAACAAACAATTTGCGGCAAGCAGTCATCAAATTCAAGATTATTATTACAGTAAAAGCTCGTTAATTTGGATTTCACGGGACCGGAAAAAACTGTCCGAATTAACCGAATGCCGAATTAACGAATTAAGAGGGAAAACAACATTTAAAACCAAGCTGCAGAAGCATACTTTTATTTGTTGAAGTATTTTGCAATTGTCGTCTGCAATTTCGCGCAGATTTTGGTTGACATCACAATTTTCTTAACTGTTCCAAATGGCCAACAGCACGCAAGCTGTCGAGAGTGTTCAGGCAAGCGTCCTCTAATATTAACAGCGCCTCTGAGACTTCTCGTGAGGTGCGATGAAGTCGCGGCTGTATCTCCTCGCATGATTCTTCGTCGGATTCGTGGTCTTCATGGGCGCCCGTGACATCATTAATAATCTCTTGATCGGTCAGGAGACCACTCGTGGCGACACCATGATCATTCATTCATTCATTTTATTACCTCAAAGGTCCCGGTTGGGATATTACATGAGGGAGTGGGTATTACAAAGGCTAACAATATAATGGTAGTTATGATGGGATAGTTTCGATGAGCCGTTTAAATGCTTGGGTGGCGATGATGGTGGTGACTTCGGTGGGCAGGTCATTCCAGTCCTGGGCTGTGTGCAGGAAAAACGATTGATGAAAGGTCACAGTATGGGCTTGTGGTGGATATACTGCGTTACAGTTACTGTTGCGGGAAATGCGGTGGGCTCTTTTGATGTATGGGTTATCTAAAGGCAAAGAATGGAAGAATTTATGATAAAGGTTAAGACGTGCGATTTTGCGGCGCTTAGCCAGATCGGATAAGTTAATCTCTGCTTTTAGTGCCGAGATGCTTGATGTTTCAAACCTGGTTTTGTTTGGCATTCAGGAGGGCAGCACTGAAACTGAGACAACTCTTCGCGCTGAGGTGATTGACAACCTTTTTTGGGACAAGCTAAACGTAAGATGCAGCTCTGTTGCAAGAATCCACCGCATTGGAAAGCCGGGTAAAATGAGGCCAGTAATTGTATCCTTTCAAAATTATAACGAAAAGCAGGAAGTTCTTAAAAATGCACGAAAGTTAAAGGGAACAAAAATTTCCATTCAGAATGACTATTCGGTGGATACTCTAAGGAAACGCAAGCTTTTATGGCAAAGTGCCAAAGAGGAAAAAAAACAGGGCAAGAAAGTGATTCTTCTGCATGATAAACTGCGAATAGATAACGAACTATACGTATGGGATGATGTCACACATTCGAGGGTAGAACTGGTTACTCGGCGAAAAGTTTCCTCCAGGGATTGACAGATACCTTCTCGCCTTGAGGAACTGCGCCTCTTAAATATCAATGCGCGTAGCATTGTGAACAAAAGTGATAATCTTGAAGCTTTAATCTTGGGATACAGCCCTCATGTTGTTGTGATCACTGAAACTTGGCTCCGAAGTGAAGTTCACGACAACAGTATATTTCCGCCTTCGTACCAAGTATTTCGTCGAGATAGAAGTTCAAAAGGAGGTGGCGTTGCCGTCCTGATTAAACAAAACATTTCAGCAGCACTTTCAAAACAAATCAATAACCATGAAACTATTACCTTGAAATTGTCATGCTGGGGCTTTTCCTTAGTACTAGTAGCCATTTATCGCCGTCCCGATGCTCCACCGGAGTTTTTGCAGGATTTATGTGATCACGTCTTGGGTTTTAGACAACAAAAAATAATTATTGCTGGTGATTTCAACCTTCCTGGTGTAAATTGGGAGAACCCGTTTGCTTCTAATGAACCCAGTGCCCATGTTCACAGTGTACTGGACTTATTGATGTGCTGTAATTTGGAACAGGTGGTTAGACAACCTACTCGTGTTCAGGGTAGTTCCTCTTCTATATTAGATCTTGTTTTTTTGAGCCGATGCATGACCGACTTTTCTGTGACAATTGAACCTGGTCTTTCAGACCACTATATGGTGAAGTGCGTATGTCACTTCTTGACAAAGAAAAGTGCTCCTTCTAAAACTGTCGCAGTCAAAGATTACCTTCATGCAGCGGATGAAAGCGTCTTAGACTTTCTTGACATAAACTTGAGCAATTTTGGTGGGTCTGATGTTTCTGAGCTATGGGAGACATTTAAAAGGTTATGTCTATACTGTATAGATCATTTTGTGCCAAATAAAATGAAAAGGATCGCGAAAAAAAATCCGTGGATCACCCGTGACATCTTGCATCAAAAAAGGAAACTAAAACGATTACGACGTCACCGCGCATCTCAGATAACTATTCACACAAACCAGACACTTTTAAACCAGTCTATCCGATGTGCTAAGCAATTTTATTTTCAACACACTCTACCAGACTTCATACGGACGGCTCCTGATAAATTCTGGTCGCAATTATCTCGCAAGAAAGAAGGTACTCTTCAAATAATTCACAATGATACAATCGTTGCAGATGAAACAAGCATAGCGACACATTTCAATGAGTACTTTCAAAGCGTTTTCCAAAAAGATTGCGACAGCGCACGGGCTTCTGCTACCTCTCCTTATCTCGACGCAGACATCGTGTCCCTATCTGGTGTTGTATCTATGCTTCTGAATTTAAAGACTAAAGCTTCGCCTGGTCCCGATAACATTCACAACGCGTTTCTGCGTCGATACGCTGAGATGGTTGCTAAATTCCTTGTGATCATTTTCCGCGCCTCCCTGTCTTCTTCTTCTGTTCCGATAGATTGGAAAATAGCGCGAATTGTACCAATATTCAAATCAGGAGATAAATTATTGATTACAAATTATCGCCCTATATCTATTACTTGTTCTTGTTGTAAGCTTCTCGAGCACGTCATAGCTAACTACATCACTAATTTTCTTAATGAGAACAATATATTAACCCCATTTCAACATGGGTTCAGAAAAGGTTTGTCCACTGTTACTCAACTGGTCACAGTCATACATACTTTCGCATCTGTTCTTGATAAATCCGGGCAAATTGATGTTATTTTCTTAGACTTTAGGAAGGCTTTTGATTTAGTTCCCCACAATAAACTGATTTTCAAACTTAAAAATATTGGCCTTCCAGAGTTTATTGTAAATTGGGTATCCGCGTACTTGTCAAATCGAACACAATTTGTTGATATAAATGGTCACTGTTCATCCAAACTTCAGGTTACATCAGGTGTTCCTCAGGGAAGTGTTTTAGGGCCCCTACTTTTTTTAATCTATATAAATGATATTGTTGAAGTTGTACCTGAATATGTCGGAATAAGGCTATTTGCCGATGATTGCGTGCTGTACAAGGAAATAGTTACCATGAATGATCAACAGCTTTTAAATACCTGCCTTGATAACGTTTACCAGTGGTGTAAGCAATGGGATATGAAGCTAAACTCAGACAAAACAGTGTACATGAACATCACTAGAAAGAAAAACTTCTCTTCTTTTCCATATGCGCTACAAACTCACGTACTCAAGGAGGTCAGTGTGTATAAGTACCTTGGCGTAACGATAACCAAAAATCTAAGTTGGAATATGCATGTATCGAACATTTGCGCATCCGCCTTCCGAAAGCTATGCTTTCTCAAGTACAAACTTCGTTTTGCCCCGTCATCAGTGAAGCTGTTAGCCTATAATACCATCATTAGACCTACTCTCGAGTATGCGTGCGTCATTTGGGACCCATACACTAAAAAAAACATTCATGCCATAGAAATGATTCAACGTAAATGCATCAGGTTTATATTTTCTAAGTACCGCATGACAGACTCCCCTACAGCTATCATGAAAGAAAATAATATACAAGAACTCCAACTTCGTCGCAAAATTCTGAGATTAAAATTTCTTTTTCAGTTAAAACACAAACATTTCGCACTAGATGCCTCTACGTTTATACAACCACTGACGTCACGAGAAACTAGAAATCGCCATGCTGCGTCAATAACACCATTCCAGACACGTACCAACACATTTAAGTTCTCTTTTTTTCCTAGGACCATTGTAGACTGGAACGCTCTGCCGTTTGAGTCGTTACAGAACATTGAACACTTTGATTTTATCACTTCATAACGTTAAGCCCCAAAATGCTCCTATCGCTGCGCCATATGTTTATTGCGAATATGTATTGGTGTGTATAGTTTTGTGTAAATATACTTAATTTGGTCACGAATTGTTACCAATTTATGTGGTGAAAATTGCTGTTGAATATTAATTGTCATGCGTACATTTATTAATTTTGTGTGCCTTGACTGCTGATTGCTTGTGATTTTTTTTTTTTTACAAGTGCTCATTTCCACTCCTGCATGGGCTCTGAAGTGAGCCTGCAGTATTCTGTAAATAAATAAATAAATGTGTATGAATAGTTAGACAGTATAAACCGTGCCGCACGGTTCTGGACAGATACGAGGGCGTAAGTGAGGTTATTGTGGTGAAGGTCGAAAATCGCGTTAGCATATTCTAGCTTTGGCCGGACAAAAGTTTCGAAGGCAACTTTTTTAATAGAAGGAAAAGCGAGCGAAAGGTTACGGTGTATATACCCTAGAGTACGATTAGTAGAATTGATTATGTGGTTAATATGACAGGTCCAAGTTAGGTCACGCGAGATGTACACACCAAGATATTTAAATTAATCGACTGTAGTAATCTGGTTGTTATTGATGCTGTAGTTATAAACAACGTGATGTTGACGACGGTGAATAGACATTAACACAGTTTTAGTTACATTCAAGGACATGAGCCAAGTGTTACACCAGTTCTGTACGCGGGTGAGGTCACATTGTAGTATGGAATGATCAGAGGGGTTATTAATTGCGCGGTAAACAGCACAATCATCTGCGAATAGACGGATGTGAGAAGAAATATTACAGGGGAGGTCATTAATGTATATCAAGAAGAGGAGGGGACCAAGTACGGTACCTTGCGGTACGCCTGAAAGAACGGGTGTTAGAGATGAAGAGCGTAAGTTAGCATAAACAAATTGCTGACGGTTGGTTAAAAATCCTCGTATCCAGTTTAAAACACAGGGGTGGATGTTAAGATGGGATAATTTTAATAAAAGACGACCATGAGGGACCTTGTCGAATGCCTTTTCGAAGTCTAAGAATATTGTGTCAGAATGTTACGGTCTAGGTTTACGTGTAAATCATGCAGAAAAAGAGCAAGTTGAGTGTCACAGGAGTAATGTTTGCGAAAACCATGCTGACTTGGGTGAAAGAAATTTACAGATGTTAAGAAGTTAGCAGTATGCGAGTATATGATATGCTCCATTGCTTTACAAGAGACGCTTGTTATAGAAATCGGACGGTAGTTACTCGGCGATGCTCGGCTTCCTTTCTTGAAGACTGGGATGACCTTGCCCACCTCCTGCCAGTCATGTGGAACTGAACCGCTGTCGAGTGATTCCTGAAATATGAGCGACAAAAACAGGCTACACACATGTTTAGTATTTTTTAGCACTTTAGCATTGATGCCATCTACTGCCGTGGATGATGAGTTATTCAATGATTCAATGACTTTGGCTATGCCGCATGAATCAAATGTGATGTTTTGCATCAGTGGTGTTGCGGAAAATGGAAGATCGGGTAAATTGTCGGGTGGCTCATTAGTAAAAACAGAACTAAATACTGTGTTAAGAGAAACAGCAATTTCATTCTCATGAATAAGAAGGCCAAAGCTATTATTAAGTGAAATCTCACTACATTGAGAGGGATTGTTTTCCAAAATCGCTTCGGGTTATTTTGCAGCATAGCTGGTATGGTGTTAGAATAGAACTTGTGCTTAGTTTCGATAGTTAGTTTATAATATTCTTTCTCCACTGCGTAATAATTCTGCCATGTGGAAGCACAGTTAGCTCGTTTGGCAGCTCGAAATAGGCGTTTTTTCTTATTATTTAGTCGTTTGAGGGATACATTGAACATGGGGAATTCATTTTCTCTGCTATTGTGATGGTAGGAATATAAATACGTATAAGATGATGCATCTCTACTTTGAAAAGCAACCAATTCGACTCGAGAGAATTTAGCAGAAAATTAGCGGAAAAAGTGTCAAAGTATTCTGTTAATTCTCGATTTATGCTAACGTAGTCTCCTTTATCGTAGAGGGTAAGTGTTTTTCGATTTTTTTGTTTCTTTAGTACGTTGCAATAAAACGAGGCATGCACTGTTAGATGACCACTCAAGCCGCGCAAAAGGGTGATAGGCGTGAAGTTATCAGGATGCGTTGTTAACACAAGGTCCCAAACGTTGGACGAGTGATCAGTGATGCGTGTGGGATCAGTGACGAGCTGCGTTAAGCCGAATGTTATGCATGTGTTTAGGAAATCGCTTGCCGAGCTGCTGTTAGATAGTGAAGAAGCGGGATCAGACCAGTCAATGGAGGGAAAATTAAAATCGCCGAACAAAAGGACAGGGCTATTAGGGTACTTGTTTAATAATGTGTTCAGACCTTCATGAAATAAAGGCGTAAATGAACTGTCGGAATTAGGGGGCCGATAGCAGACACCAATGAGGATGTGCGGGTGTGTGGCTGTGCATCGAAGCCAAACCATTTCCAATGGTGAAGGAAGGTTTACAAGTGAACAATGCAGATTTCGGTTAGTGGCGATTAATACACCGCCGCCGCGCGAGTAATCGGCTCTATCTTTCCGGAATATGTCAAAGTGTGAAAGAAAGGGGAGAATCTCGAAATTATCGACGGATGTGTTAAGCCACGTTTCTGTTAATAGTAAGACATCGCATGAAGATAAGCCTATTAAGCTGCACAGTGCATCGCGTTTGGGGATTACACTACGAGTGTTAGCCAGTAAAAATGACAGGGGCTGATTCCGTGAAGAAGGTTTATTTCGAGATCTCAATGATGGCTATTGGCGTTCTTCAACTACCCTATTAGTCATGTGGTCGTAATAGTAGGTTTTATCATTCGTGATAAGCTTTTCATGACGTAACCTGTATCGCATGTTCTGGGCCCTTCCAAACTCGAAGAGGCGTTTATGGGCAAGGCGCGTGCTGGGGGAGAGGTCTTGCGCGACGGCATAGCCTGTATCTTTGAATTTGCGCCCCGAAGACAAGATGCGCTTTTTATCTTTAAAGTGAGCGAATTTCAAGATTATAGGCCTGCGTTTCCCAGTTTGGTAAGACCCGATGCGGTGTGCACGCTCGATATCGCGCGGTTCTACCTGTATGTCTAGGATTTGTTTACAATGCTCGATGACAATTTTTTCGGAATCAAGCCATGTTTCCTTAGGTTTATCTTCTATGCCATAGAAAACAAGGTTATTTCTTCTAGATCTATTTTCAGCCTCATTCATCCGGGTAGACAGTACATTTATCTGTGCCGTATTTTCGGTACATGTCTCATTCACTTTAACTAATTCGGCCTGCATGTCGTCGATACTAGCACAAGATGTCTCGATTTTGTCGAGCCGTGCTTTAATTTCACTGAAAGTTTTATTATGATCAGCCAATTTCTTTTCGATCGACTTTAGCTGTGCCAGCATCACCGTCTGCCCGGATTGCAGTTCATTCAAAACTTTCAGAATTTCTTTGTCGGGGCCGGGATTAAATTCAACATCACCAGCTAGCAAGACAAGGCTTAGTAACATATGAGAACAATCACTCACAATGGAACAAAAACGCAGTGGGCCCGGCAGCACCAAGAGTGCTCGGATACTAGTTGGTTTTGCGTAAAGGTAATAGGAGTTCATTACCTGCACCAGGAAGAAGCGAGGAACGTTAGCACGGGCCATCGTTAGCATGCTGCCGGACCCACAGAAAGGAGTTTTGCTCTGAGCTTGCTTTTTAACCAAATCCCACGCATGCATAGAATGTGCAGGGAAGGTTCCGGTGTTCAAATGGCCGACTGAAAGCTACGATGCTTATTGATACGGTCGACGGCTGTGCACGAAGTGCGCAGACCGGGATGCTCTGAAGACAGGTTGATTTGAGGACCAGGACAGTCCCACCGCATGATCCTCGGGCAGCAGAGGCGTCGCGTCCGGACAGCAGATGGTGCGAACGGGGTACGGGAGCCGGAAGGCTCCAGTAGCTGCAAACTCCAGAGTCCGAGAAACTGCACCAGGAAGAAGCGAGGAACGTTAGCACGGGCCATCGTTAGCGTGCTGCCGGACCCACATCGCGATGTAGTCCTGAAAGGCCACATCTGTGGGAAGGCATCGAAAGTCGGGCAGTCATCGTCGATGGACTCGGCTGACACCTCCTCGATGCCATCGTCAGCTACTGCTGCATGCTCGGGCCTCACAAAACCGCTGTGCCGAAAACAGTTGGCGATGACTTGCTGTGGAGTGTTTTTCCACACGTGGGCGATGATGTGCACTGCGCCGAGTAAGTCCACTTGATACAACTTTCCAGCTTCTGAGCATAGGATCATTCGCTCTAGCAGGTGCTTGCGGTACTTCGACTTCACGTAGTGAATGATACCCTGGTCCATCCGCTGAAGAGCAAACGTAGTGTTGGGCGGCAAAAAAACTACTTTGATGCTCTTCAGTTCGGCTGAAAAGTTATGGGCACTGTAGTTGTCAACAACCATAATTATCTTGCGGTCCTTCGACGTGAAGTGCCGGTCCAACTGCTGCAGCCAGCCGCGAAAAATGTCCAATGTCATCCATGCCTTCCTGTTCGCTGTGTACTCGACAGGAAGGCTTTTGACGTTCTTAAAACAACGTGGCTTAAGCGCTTTCTCGACGACAAGTAGTGGCAAGCACTCCATGCCAGTCATATTGGGGGCAAGAAGCACAGTTATCCTTTGCTTGCACTTCTTGCTACCAATGCACGCGTCCCCTTCGAAAGTCACCATCTTGTCGGGCAGAGCTCTGAAAAATAGAGCAGTTTAATCTGCATTGAACACGTCATGTGGTTCATATGCGGCGATGTGCTCCAGCAGCTTCACATTTCTTCACTCGGTGGTCACGCTTTCGTCAACACTGGCCTTTTTGCCGCACACACTCCTGAAGACAAGTTTGTGTCTCTCTCGAAACCTCGCAAATCACCCTTCTGACGCTTTGAACGATTCAACGTTCATCATTGCAGCGTACTTCTCACCTTGCGCCATGGTGAGAGGTCTGCTCAAAGGCAGATGCGCGTTGCGACAGTCAGTACTAATCCACCGGAGCAAAGCTTCTTCGAGCTGGAGATGAGCTGCGGTTCGCAACCGCTTTATAGAGGCATGAAACTTCTCGCTTTCGAAGGCTTGTCGAATCTGTTGTTCATTTTTCACATATGTTGCCAACGTGCTCCGCTTCACGTTGCACTTGGTCATAACCTGCTGTCGCGATTCGCCGTTCTTCAGTGCTTCCAAAATTTCCACTTTAGTCGCCAAATTCTTCGCGTCGTAGTTCTGCCGCTTTTTAGCGTTGCCATCACTGTAGCACACGATGGTGGTGGCATGCAAATACGGTCACAATGGAAGAAAAAGAGAACTCCGCAGAAAGAGGTGGTTCCGACACAACAACGCAAGGGAAAATGGCGTCGGAGGCGCTGAGTGGAGAAGAAAGAAGATGCCGACGTTCGATGACGCTGTGATCGCCCCCACTAGTTGATGATGGCAATGCCACTCAGGTTTCGGTTTCACTCCAGTGGTACCAGCGCTGCTTTATCACACTTTTGTGTAGCAGCAGCCGTCAGCATTTGTCCGAATCAAGCGGTGCGGAGCCGAATTCCGACGAAATAACGAAGGTTTAGTCCCATAGATTAACATGAACTTTGGCCGGGACCAACAGAGCCGTCCAAATTATCCTAATTTCCAAATTAACGGGTGTAGCATTAATGAGCTTTTACTGTATAATCATCAAAGAGGTGATACGTTACAATTTCTTACGATATAAGCGAAGAAAAAGTTCCTTTTTAGCACGTGTGAAATAAGGTTCAAGAGTGTAAGCACGTGCACGCCCAGTTTGTCTTGAAATTGGGTGCCTAGTGTAGTACAAAGTTTCCAGACTAACGTTGAATTGGCAAAAATAGATTGAATGTAGATACTAGCAACTGCCCTAGCAATGCGCCTTAGTTTGCTTAACAGAAACAAACATCCAGGTTTCGTGACTAATGCATTTGTTCTCTCGCAGATGCGTCCTCGTCCAATGAGGCGGTGCACCTGCAGCAGAGGCTCAAGAGCCTCAGCTGCGAGCTTGTGACCCTGCGCAACCGGCTGCACGTGACTGAGGCCGGGGCAGGTGGTGCGCCGCCGCCGGCCTCGTCAGTGCTGCAGGATGCCACCAAGGCAGCTCGAGTCACACCGGGGCCCGGCGGCCTGCCAGCAGTCGCAGCCATCTCTTCTTCGGCCACCGGGGTACGGGGCTTTTCCTTCAAGTGTACCGCTATGCCGTCACGTAATATTCTGTTCTGATCTAAATAAGCACAGGGACACTTGAAGCGATTGCAATTTGACAAGTGTAGTGTGCCTAGCTAAAATGAAAAGGAGTTATATTTCTCATTCACTGCTTTCTCAATACACTGGCTGCTTGCTATGGAGTGTGTTCGATGAGGCGTCTCACCAAGAACGTAGACTTGGCATGATAATTGATAGTAAGGACAAGAACAAAAGACAATTGACACAATTCTGCCCTTATCCTGTGCTACCATCACTTATAATGCTATACCAACAAGTGCACTCATCAGTTGGACTTGCCAGCCACCGAATAGTGGCGAGGTAGCACTAATTGATCCGCCTGACTGAGTATGCTATATGTCGTGCAGGATTCCTGCATGCTGCCCGTCGGAGAAAGCGGTCACTCGCAGGGAGGCCCAGTGCTCAAGGATGCCAAGCCTCAACCTTACGTGCCAGGTAAGGTTTGTTCTCGTCTCACGCAAAACAGAGACTCTGGTTCGGCCTAATTAATTTTTTCCAGCATAAATCATCGTACAGTAATATTGTGATCTCATGACCAGACTTCTAGTATGTAAGCTAAGACATGCTCCTAAAAATAATAATTGTTGAAGTTCAGTGTCCTGGAATTGCGAGAGACGCCGTAGTAGAGGGTTCCGCCAAACTCGGTTGGATGCGAGTCTTTAACGTGCACCCGAATCAAAGCACCTCAAGCACTTTCCCCTCAATTGAAAATGCAGCCGCCGCTTTTGGATCCCGCAAAGTGTGGCTCAGCAGTCGAGACCACCATGACGGGGGCTTCTGTTCACAATGATTACTTCGCAATTGTCAATTTGCAACCAGTATTAGAGAGTTGTCAGTCAGCGTCAAGAAAATGTAGGGCCCTGACATTGGGGCCTTTCAATAATTATATTCCCGAGTGGTATAAGTGTCACCAAGTGTTGCTGAGAGTGTGACATTCTGCACAAGTTTTTCTTCTCCATCGTTTGCAACTGTGATGAATGGGAAGGAAAATGGAAGTTGCGCCAGACCAATTCCACTGTTTCCGGGACCTTTCTATAGACGAGAGACGCCTATCTCGCACCCAAATGCCTTTGGCGGTGCACTCTTGCTCCCAGAGACGCCATAATTTACTTGGAACTGCCAAGGCGTGCCTCGCTAGCATGGCATGCAGTGGCTAAATGTGAGAAAGCGTCTCTTGACATTGCACCCGCTTATAAAATTTCATCGGGGTACCACTGCGCTGTCATCTGATGTGACAACAACCAGCCCAGGAAGAAGAGATTGCTGAGCACTGCCTGTGAAGTACACAGCGCATCGCGGGAATCGTGCCGGTGCGGTGTTATGCGATTTCACAGATTTCCATCTACAACGAAAAACGCTGAGCTCCGCCACCTTAGCATATGATCACAATCAGCAGGAAAAACTACGAGCCCAGTGACGTGTACGAGTAAGTATACTTATTGTGTTTATTCAAGCGCGACTCCAGCTGTTTCATTTTACGGCAGCGATCTGCGTACAGTATGCCGCAAGCTATTGCCGTACTCTTTCGCAGGACGCATGTCAATGATAGGATATACGTATTACGACTCGCGCGTGAATGCACGCACAGCGCATGTTTAGTACAACTGTAAAAGCCCACTATCGCGATGCGTGAATGGCGTGGAAAGCACGACTTTAGACTCGGTCAAACTGCGAGATGCCTTGTCTGTAGTTAGGGGAATGTACACATGCTTTCGGCCGGCGTCACCGCAGCATTTTAAAATCTTATTCTGGCTAGCACTTATGCACCGCTTGTGTGTTCCGAGTGCCCGGCAGTACTGGCAATCGGTACACATGCGGTGCATGAGCGTAAGTTGGAGCCAGATTCTAGCGCTATGTCGACGCCGGCCCACTCCACAAATTCTGCCGTGTCTCAGCCAAGGCACGCCGCAATTAGACCAAGTCGAAAGCAAAGCTTTCCGCTGTTTCCTTTTTTTTCAATCCCAATAGTACGTACCTCATGAAGCTGCTTCCGTATTCTCCAATGCACGTGCTGTAGACATTCAGGACTGTCGAGGAAGGTGTCCTTGACCTTTAACACGAAATCAGCATAAAATTCCAGCACAGGTATAGCGCGAAACATGCTTACAGCCGGACTCGGGTTGGGAAGTTTCACATTTGATTTGCAGAGCGTCTGCTTGCGTGGCAGTTCAGAGTGTTGCTTCGCCGCGCTTGCAACAGATAGATCCACACGATTTTCAATATGGCAGCAAGCACTGAGCTCCCTGTGTTCTGGTGTATACAATCTATACAATTCATTCTGCCTGGCAAAGCGTCAATTCAGAAGAGTCAGAAGTCCAGCCAAGCGTTAATTTTGCGAAAGTGCTGCAATATAAGTGAAGCAATATGACGGATCGTTAATGCGAATGTCTGCTTCATCAGCCACAGAGAGAGAAACAAGTTTATTTATACCCGTGCCACACGGGCAGAAAAAATGGCATTTACCCCCGAATGCCTTCAGACTTATTGCCATTCGCGCGGTGCCACACGGGCGAACAAAATGGCATTCATCCGAATGCCATTCGAATGCCATTCGCCACCAACTGCCTTCGCCAGAACTCGGTTGACTGAGAAATGCCTACTCTCGACGACACAGCTCGCGAAGTGCGATTTACCTGAAAGTATATAAAATAAATCATATTGAGCTAAAAATGAAATTTCCCGTATTTTATTTGCACTAAAGTCTTAAAAAGATGCTTTGAACGTTATACGAAGAAAATAAAGTATTGATAATGAAACGCTTGTCAATTTTAGTGTCTATTTACGCTGTGGATCTGACTAGTGTTGGCTTAGGTTGCTACGGTCGGCTGCAACGTTGTAAAACAAAGCAAGAAACTAAAACTTAGGACAGCGTAATACGCTTATTTCTACATTTGATGATTATCTGATGTGTATGAAGCTTGTAAATGCTTCTTAATTTTTTTATTGCGATTCACTCAACGCTCACTTGGAAGGTGCTGTGATCGACATCATCAAGTCAAATGTCATTCGCTTTGGACGTGTAGCAGCGCCGGCGAAACGAATGTCATTCGGGAACTGAAGGCCTTCGCCACCAAATGTCATTTTCTATGCCCGTGTGGCACGGGTATTAGAGAAAGAACTTTATTTTCAGTTCAATTGTCCTTCAGTAGCAATTCTTGATGGGAAGTCATGCACAACACTTTCAGACATTTACTGAATTTTCAGAAACACAAGCGTGACTATGTTGGCGTTTCATTTCAGCCTTTCTTTCGTGCCGGTCCTCGTCATGCATTGTGCTTTTAATCTGAAAGGGACAAACTGGAGCAAGAAAAAAATAAAAGAGCACAAAACAGAGCACCAGAGATTTTCGGCCATCATCCGTGTGTGTGTATATCCCGATTTCCTGTCATCTTCTTGAATATTCTTTTCTTCGGGCATTGAAAAAGGCTGTCTTCATGAATGAAAACCTATATAGGAAGCGTTTATTTCCTGTGGAGCGCAACCCATGAAGCCTTCTGAAGTTCACTTATATTTGTTTGAGTTATTTCTAGACATTGGTTTCACCTCCATAAATATATAAAAATATGATTTTTGTTTAGGGGCATAGCATAATTAGGATACAGTCGAACCCCGATACAACGAAACTGATAGAGTGTGGGAAAAATTTCGTTGAAGCAAAAATTTTGTTCTAGTGTAATCGAAAAAAATAGCTGAGCTGAGCTAGTAAAACAAAGGAACGTTTATTCTCAAAATTTTAAAAATGTTCGCTGCTTCCTATTCTTTCCCAACAGCGTCACGACGTGATTCTCATCCATGCATAGCAAGGCCATGGTAAAAAGCATGCTGAAACAACGCCTAAAACCACTTTTGAGAAGGAACCAAACAGTTGCAATAACACGTTGACACATGCAGCTGTCTGCCATCAGAAGTATCCGACATTGCCGAGATGGAGGCTGGTTATCGTGGAGCGGCGACTTTTGCATTATTCTATGCCAATCTCATCATCCATTACTTGCGGCTAGCTGATTTTGCTGATAATGCGGACGAACGGCAGCTCTGATTACCTCACTGGCCAATCACGAACTTAATTATAAGCATCAGAATAAGAAAAGGCATCGTGCCACGGTTGCCCCCAGCAGCTGCGAGAAGGAAACCATGAACTGAGCGACTGAGCTTTAGCTTCGGTGCGCCTGCGGCTCAAAAGCAAGCCAGTAGCAAAACAAAAGCAGGGCAGTCTTATTGCCATCCCCGTCGAGCAATGGCGGTGCCTATGCTTGCTAAACAGCGTTGGTATAGCGGCAGTTTTTGGTGGTGCCGACGCGTGTTTTAGACTTCGTCGACGCATTTTGAAGCTCTGAAAATTTATTTAAATGTTAAAGATTGGGTTTACTACATATCAATATGTATCTGAGCCTGGAATTGCATTGTAAAATTTAGTTGAAGCTGGACGATCGAAGAAAAAGTGTTCGCTGTGGCGACAATATTTATGCATTGACTCCCATGGACTGCTGATGGGGAATCGTGAATTTTTCATTGTAGCGGAAATTTTGTTGAAGCGGCGTTAGTTGTAGCGGAGTGTCACTGTATAGGTTTTTTTTGTTGTGTGTTGTTCGGCACAGCACATACAAGGTATTTACTGTACGTCTGTCACAGGTCCCGTTGATTAGCGAGGAGACCACCGGGCTAACTCCAAGCGCCAAAGTATTGGCCCCCCGAACTGCACCTCAAAAGCGCGGATAATTTAAAAGAGGTCCTATTTGGCGCGCTAGCGGACGCCGGCTGTGGTCCAACGAACGAGTCAAAGCCGAGAGTTGATAAAGAAAACGAAATTATATTCTTAAGTATGGCAGATCAAACGATACACAAACATGCACACTCGGCAGTAGTTCAGTGCAATATTTCACCAATCAAACAATGCACTACCGAATACAATCAGCTACACTCGAAACAACGGACACAAACAACAATACGCGCTACAATGCAAACACATGCATCAAACAACTATGATATTTAAAGACTAAAGAGTTCGAAAACTTATTTAGTCCAAAGTCCTTGGAACAAAGCCTGAATGATACTCTTCCAAGAATCACTCACTCTAAGTCCAGCGATGTTGTCGATTCACTGCCCCCCGAAGTTTCTCTTCCATGAAACCTCGCGTCTTCATTTGGCCGCTATCCAAGCACCAAACTTATTCGCCAGTAACACGCCGGCTTCCCACGCGTTGCGACTGCAGGATGCCTGTTCGCTCTCTGGCGGTAGACTCACACTATTCTTATGCTGGTAGCACCAGCCTTCACCCTTCAGGTGGAAACCCTCTTCATCACCTGCTTTGTCACTGGCGACAAAAGCTTTCGTCGACGCGGCGAAATGACCCTACGCTCACTTGCGCAAAAATTTCTTCATCTCCTGCCTACGCACACTGGTGTAAATTGTCTTCATCTCCTAATCTCCCTTCTCCACTGCTCGCTTAAATACCTTTCGTGCTAGATTCCAGAAAATTTTAATCATTTTGTCGGCGCGATGCACAGCCAAGGCTTGGAAAAGAGCGAGGACCGTCCGCGACTCGTGACGAAACTCTACATCAACACGCCCCTTTCCTTCCAGATCTTTCCAGGGCTTGCTCGGGGGCTGATGTGAGGAGGTTGGTCGGCAAAACTACGCTTTCGAGGGGGAGAGATGGCGCGCTGGGGGAGTCTGGACGCTTGTTTTCTTCTTTAGCATTGACCTTGAGGCGTCTCTGTGGCACTTGGTATCGTCACTGTCGCGAGAATTCCGCAGTGCGCTCTTTTCTGAGCGCTCGTTTGTGCTAACGTCATTACTATGACAATGACGCTGATGGCTGTGAAGAATAAGTGTGTTCCAGACCACAAATTTTCTTTCTGCCATGGATGAAAATGATCGCGAAAGCACCTTCACTTGTGAAAAGCAAAGTGGCAATGCTGGCAACAAACGTCTACGCAGAGAGCAAGCTACCAAGGACTAGAGCTGTTCACCGCCACGGCATCGTTGTTAGCTGCTCTCAAGGTGGTTTTGCCTGCTTATGCCAGGGATACTTTCTTTTTTTGATGGGGACATGCTGAAACCACCCACATCACCACGTCGTTTTATTCTCCCCGTCCATGGATCCACCTATTTGAAAACAATGCGGTCAGTGTCCACGAAACTAGAGCGGACATAGTCTCAGGAAAACGGTAAGTTGGGCCAGTTGATTAGGATCCATCGTGAACTTATTTACAGTGCAACACCAGAAAACACAGACAGGGAATGAACAAACAGTGCTGTCTTTTCTTTCTCTTTTGCTCCTTCCCTCTCTGTGTTTCCGACAGCCGAACTAGCTGTTTGATGTTGATGTTAAAGCGGCATAATGTGAAAAAACAAGAGTGACCATCTCTTACGTATACACAACTCACGACTCTTGCCTGCTAGTATGGAGGTAACTGTTTTAACGGCAGAGAACTCAAGCGCTTCGGGCTGTCGTATGCTGCCACCGAATAATTTTGTAGCTTGGAAAACACAGACAGGGAATGAACAAACAGTGCTGTCTTTTCTTTCTCTTTTGCTCCTTCCCTCTCTGTGTTTTCTGGTGTTGCGCTGTAAATAAGTTCATGATGGATAGTCTAAGGCACTGCCCCGCTGTGAGGCTCTATAGTTTTTTTTATGGAATTTAGGTGGACCTGTTCTGAACTGATGCAAAATAATTTTGATTTAACGATGCTACAATCAATTATATGATGTGTTAAAGCATTTACAATTCAATCTCAACATTACCAGACACAAAGCTACAAATTATTGTAAAAAAAAGCCGGAAACAAAACTTGCGCTCTCAGAGTTTTCTTAATGGGAGATGAGAGCATAATCATAGCATAGCATAATCATGGTGTCTTTGACACTCTACATTAGGCGCATATAAATATAACAGATGAGTTGTATATATCGAGGGTTTAATGAACTTTTGTGTTTCAAGTTTCAGTCGAATCATTACAAAAGTAGAGGCAATGAAAAACAGGATAGCCGACAGCCGAACTAGCTGTTTGATGTTGATGTTAAAGCGGCATAATGTGAAAAAACAAGAGTGACCATCTCTTACGTATACACAACTCACGACTCTTGCCTGCTAGTATGGAGGTAACTGTTTTAACGGCAGAGAACTCAAGCGCTTCGGGCTGTCGTATGCTGCCACCGAATAATTTTGTAGCTTGGAAAAACACAGGCAAAAGCTCATATAGCATATTCGTGCCAAGAAGGCCTTTCCCCCTTAATCTTTGAGTGCATCGAAGGGCAGAGCATTGTAGGGACCGAGGCCATCGTGTATACCGCTTAAGGGTAGCAGCCCGAAAAACTGGACAGGCAGCATTGTCCTTTCCGGACCATCGTTTTGAAAATAAGTTCGTGGTTAAATATTATTTCAGAGAACTTGAAAAGGCGCCTCATGCTGCTCAAGTTGGAGGACGCTTTCGTGGTTGCCAACTTTAAGTGCGTAGTACAATTTCTAGAGAATAATAACCCTCGGATCTGCTTATGATTTAGCATAGGCACAGAAGACCTACAATATTCCTTGTGACACACATAGCTATTGAAATTCATGAAAGACTGCATCCAGGGCCAAAGGAATGAGTTAAACTTCATGGAAAACAGCAAAATACCAGTTGCTATAGCTTCCTAGAACTTATGGAATTTATTTGAAATGCACGTTCGTAGACTGGCAAGGGAAGACAGCGATCCAATGGGCAGGAGTTTGTATAGGTTCCAGCGTAGCTACTGCACTAAGCAGTATCTTATTAATTATCGCTTGTGGAACTTGTGGCTAAAACTTGTGGAACAGAGCTAGAGAGGCAATGCGACGACGAAGTGCAAGAGTTGATAAAGATGATTCTTCCCTCAACGTTGACACACTGATATGACACGAGTAGGGTGAATGAATAAATCGTACGATACGGCTCTGCGATGCCTCAAGTGAATTTGTTAGATACGCCTGAGGCAGGCTCCAAGTGGCAGCGGCATACTCAAGCTTTGGTCTGATTATGGACTTGTAGGCTATAAGTTTTATATGTTTGGGAGCATGACACAAAAAATGTTTTAAACATCTAAGTGATTCGTTAGCTGCCGCTATTATGTTAGTGACATGCAGTGACACCGTTGACTTTAAATAAAATGAAAGCAATTCCAGAAAATCATGAACTGGCATACCTGACGCATTCTGGAAGTTTATCGACTGAAACGAATCAATGCATTCTTCTAAGCACTGGAGCAGTTCGTTATGTGGAAGTGAATAATAATAAATATAGATCTTTCACGTCTATTAAAAAGCCTTCAGTCCTTTGTCATTAGACCTTAAAAACTTAATGACCGCCTCAGAGTCTTTTACCAGGAAAGGATCGTCAATAGTTAGAAGGTTGAGCTGTTCTTTTAAAACCAAGGGGACCTGTTTTTGCCAGGTCCCGTTCTCAGAAACTATAACCCGTAGTGGGCAGTCAATCTTATGCGTCTTAGCGGTAAAAAAGATGTCAAGACTTAGCTTCTTTGATTTGTCAATACATTTAGCAACTTTTTCTAGGCCGAGACAGCTGCAAAGCCTTTTCGCTTTCAACTTAGCTTTTGCTATAGAAGAGTGGCTGGTTTTAAAAACAGAGTTTATAGCCATGGTAGCTTTGTCCTTAAACAAAAGGGAAGGCAAAACAACAAAGTCATCTTCTTTGTCCGATGTTAAAAGAGCTAAAAACTGGGCTTTCAAGAAAGATACAACATTTCTAGAGGGCACTGCACTGCTAGGTGCTTTACAGCGTGTTAAAACGTCCACACCATCAGAAACACACCTGTTCATCTCGCTGTCCGAGGTGCGTCGAGCAACTTGTCGTACGAGGGTCAGTAGCTCTTGTGGCGTTTTCCGAGGTTCAACAGAAGTAATCATTTGTGCTGGCTGTTTTCACCGAGAAGTGGTAAACCCCTTTTACCTTTCCACTCAGCTCATTCAAAATTGGTGAAAAGGGGTACCATTAAAGGTTGTCTGGTAAACGCTCTCAAGAGGTCATGCACTCGATGCTATGCAGTTTCAAAGCACAGGTAGAGCGCCTCTTAAGCGCTGGTTACTCGAGCGCCCTGATTTCTGCTGTTGCGGAAAAACTTTTGAAGCAAATTAAAAATCAAGGAGGGCGATCTCAGCCTCAAAGTGCCTCTGTTCCCATGAAATTTGTTGCAGTTCCGTATCTGCATAACGTGTCGCACCGGCTGAAAAAAATTGGTAAACGCGCTGGTGTCACTGTTATTTTTTCCGCCCCAGAAAAGCTTACAAAGCTTTGTAAGCTGGTGAATAATCCAGCTGCTATTAAAGGAAGATGCACTGTGAAACACAGAACACGCTTTGTACCTTGTGTTATTGGTGTCGTATATCTCATTCCGCTTTCGTGCGGAATGGTATACATAGGGCAAACCGGAAGGTGCCTTAATGACCGTTTAAGAGAGCACAATAACAATGTACACAACGTAGTTCAAGGACACCTCGGAATCCACTGCTGAGACTGCGGCTGCGTGCCAGTTTTTGAGCGTTGCGAGGTATTAAGCAAACACAACTCGCAGGCCACTCGTGAGATAATTGAGGCTTATCAAATAAACAAGTTTGACGGTAAATGTGTAAGTTGCCCATCGGTTGCGTTGTTGCAATAGAAGATTGCGTATCTTGATCTTTTTACAGTTACATATGTATTTGTTTTTTCAGCCCATTCAACAAGAGACAAGAGTTTTGCTGACATTGTACCGCAGTAGTTGTTCCTGCACCCTTCTACGCATGCCCATTTTTCTCATTTTTCGCCTATATATGTACACCACTCCGATATTAAATCTTTGTTGAAAGTCAGCATCTTTTCTGTCCTTGTTTTTTTTTTTTCGTTTCCGTAGTTATGAAGTAACTACTTCTAGGTTGCGCTGTTCCTGCATTCAGCCGGCCTAGAGTTTCCCCTCCTGTCTTTCTTGCTCCGTGGATTACACTTGTCACTTAGTTCTAGTACTTTGCCATTAAAAAGTAACCAGTTTTCTTGTACTGAATGATTTGCAGATTGCATCTCATACACCGGAAAAAATTTGGTTAGCTTGCTGTTGATAGCTTCATAATTGGCCTTATCATAAAGTCGAATTGTTTTCTTGTAGGTTTCACATACATACATAAATTAGAAGGTCTCGCTATTTGTCAGCCAGTCATCTATTGCCTTACTGGATAACGAAGTTTTCATGTTAGATAGTGGATGAGGACCTCGTGTCTGGTATCTCTGTTACGTTTAAATTAGTGTTTTAGTTTTTTATTTTTCGCAGTATTTTGTCAACTTCACAATGCAGTGTATAATTTTTTCTCGGGTGATAAGTCAACTCAGTCATGAGTTGACTTATCACCCGAGGACAGAACAACTCAGTCATGAGTTGTTCTGTCCGTATGTTACATGTGTTCCTGTTTTTCAATGAAAATTCAGTTAAAAGCCGGCGCTGTGCCGTGTCTTGTTCAAGTCCATCTCTGGTTGTTGGCGCTGTTGGCCACAATGAATCTGCACTAACTCACCCAGTGATACCTTAAGTGTTGTCGTCATTCGACGTAATGAATGCGAACCCACGTGACAAGAAAAAAGAAGGGAAAGCAAGTGAAAATAGAAAGAGCATGAAAGAGAGAGAAATTAATAAAGAGACAAGAGAAAATCAACGGAAATAAAGAGAGAAAAAAAGATGAAAAAACGGAAGCATAGATAAAGAAAGAAAAGTGAAAGGAAACAATGGAGACTGCCCAGCCTCGCACTTCCTTGAGGTTAGCCGCCGAAGCTGCCTTAATTGATTTATTATTTTAGGTGTGAAACAGGTTATGGTGAAGCTCGATCTGGTAGGCTTACTGGGCACGGACAACGGCTGATCCAAGCATTGCTAGAACACAGTGGCTACCCGCTAATGCATTCAGGCCTGCGTGAGTGGCTGTGTGCAGTGGCCTTTCCCTGTTCTCAGCAACCACGTGATGGCGTTGGGGAACGAGATTCTGCAGACTCGCAATGAACCCATGTGCTTCCGCGGGGCGTGCTAGTTCAGAGCGAGCAACAGCAACAGAAGCTACAGTGAATTCATATTTTCACAAAGTACAATCACTCAAGCACGGTCTTGCAGACAGCGCTTGTGGGACGACGACTGCGTGGTCGTTCGTGACGAAATTACGCTCAACATGGAGTTTGCGCCCTAATTATAGGGTTTTTGTTGTGCCTTCAAGTAAGACACTTATATCCTAGGAAAAGGGTGTTTTCAGGAGCAAAGCACCCCTATCACGAGGTATAGCCCATTGTCCAACACCCTAAGCACTCTTTGAAAAACTGTAAAAAATAATAGCTACCTGTCGGGGAACATGCAATTAAGATTCCCCATCACAGGTTAGCTACCAGTGAGTGGCAAATCATCTTCAGTTCTTTCGTCCGTGTCGGGATACCCACAGCGAAATCATGTTTAAATAAGAAATTGCCCAGCTTGCAGTTCTGATTTGGGGATTAGTCACCTGCGAGCTCGTAATAAGATCGTGCACGTGATACTTGACGCGAGCAAGCAGTAAACGAGTGTTCCACTCTCGCCGTCATGGCTACTAGCCGCGCTGATTACCACTCCCACGTTTAAAGACACATATACCACATAAAGTGGAGCACCACTGCTATGGCTCAGTGGTAGAGCATCAAATGCATTATTCGAAGGTCGCAGTTTCGGATCCTGCCGGTGTCAAGTTATCTTTTCATCCACTTTTCTTTCTTCGCATGAACATTGTGATTACTACTTGTAACGTCCCCTGTACTTTCCTTGGCACCAATGCCTGCGAGTACTCATTATTGTGTCAAACAAAAAAAAAAATGGAAAGTAATCGCCAGACTCTCACTTTTTTCCCCGTTGTATACTGCCCTACCATCTGGTATATGTAGCCATAGTATGCTAGGCCACTATTTTCTGCTGGTGAGAATATTTCGGTTTTATACAGATGGACGATAAACGTTAACTGAATAGGTGTACAGGTATGGTATATAGCTCTAGAAGCGATATAACATTTATTTCAAACTGGCCTAATATACAGCCAATTTTTGATCAGCGAGTCCAAGTTATTATCTGATGTACACTCAGGAGTGCCGCAAGCATCCGTGCTTGCATCATTATTGTTTTTAGTTTACATAAATGATATTTATTTCTCAGTTCAATCACCTGTGAAAATCCGACTTTTTGCGGATGATTGTGTTATTTAAGCAGACATTGCTCAGCATTCTGATCAAGCCAGACTCAACGATGCATTGCAATCCATCTGCGCCTGGTGTGGTAAGTGGGGCTTGAAGCTCAATGCATCAAAAACGGCATCCATCACAGTTACGAACAAACAAAACCCATTAGAATTCCAATATACTATTAATAACGCTTATGTTAAAAAGGCTCCCAAGTGAAATATCTGGGTGTCACGCTTACAAGCAATTTAAATTGGGGAAACTCATATATATAACATCTGTAGCAATGCGCTAAAGAAGTTAGCATTTTTAAAACGTAAACTTCATCGCACTTCACCTTCTGTAAAACTAGCAGCTTACAAAGCGCTTATCAGGCCTAAGTTAGAGTATGCAGACCTGGTCTGGGTGCCGTATCAAAAATACTTAATTAAAAAAATAGAGAGGATCCAAAACCTGGCTCTGAAGTTCATTTATTTTAGCTACTCTCATTTTGCAAGCGTCTCTGCCCTTCGCCAGAAGGCAAATCTGAAAACATTCGCTCATCGTAGAATAGTCTCTCGATTAAAATTCATCTACCAATTGTACCATGGTCACTTCAAAATTCCACCCAATCGCTACATAACCAACCCGTCCGTGCTCTTTGACCGTATTCATCATAATAAAACAGTTAGACAACCATTCAGTTATCTTAATGTTCATCAGTACTCATTATTCCCTCATGCTCTTTCATTATGGAACAAGTTACCTCAGGAGGTCGTTAATGCGGACACGACAAAATTGTTCGCCTATCTCGTCAATGACCTAACACTTGATTTTTAATATGCAATATATTACAGTCGACTCCCGTTAATACGAAGTTCACGGGAACCGCAAAAAACTTCGAATTAAACGAACTTTGAATTAGGCAAAAAGCACTAAAAACGGCACTTTTATTAGTTTAAAAGCGCGACAGTTTTTAGGAAAAATAGTCTGTCATCTTCTTCTGCTTGCCGAATCTGGCTGCGGCTAGCAAGTTTTGTAAGGAATACACGTGTCGAAATGCTTCTTCGGCGTTGTGTTCTCCAACAAAAAACCGCTGCGCAAGAGCAAGACCCGCAGCTACATCGGCAGCCCTCGGTGGTGGCTCATTTCCGATGTCGTCGTCATCATCGTCATTTTCAGGAATGCAGTCATGGGGCCGAACCATCTGCACGATTTCGCTGTCTGTTAGTGGACCGCATGTTTCGACGTTGCTGTCCACAGCGACATACTCGTCAAAACGGACGTCACGGAGAGCGGCGCGAAAGCTACCGTCGTCGAGCTCATTTGTTTGCACTTCCACTGGCGCACAAGGAGAAGCATCCCCCCGAGTTTTCCATGAAACCACAGGCCCGGGCCCGAAACAATTGGCGATGGTTTCTTCTTTCACGCGGGTCCAAGCTCGCGCTAGCATGTTGATGGCACTAAGCAAACTCACCTCGTATTGCGACGAGTTGTCCATGCACAAAAGCATGCGCTCGACGAGATGCTGCCTATACAATACCTTCACATTTTTTATTATGCCCTGGTCCATGGGCTGCAACACGGACGTCGTGTTTGCAGACAGGTACACAAGACGGATGGCACTCAAGGCAGGTACGTTCATGTGGGCACTACATTGGTCCACAAGGAACACCACCTTACGGCTTGATTGTGCGAACTTGCGGTCAAGTTTGGTGATCCAGTCCTTAAATATATCGGATGTCATCCACGCCTTTCTGTTCGAGGCATAATCCACAGGAAGCGTCTTCACGCCTTTAAAGCACCTAGGCTTGGCAGCCTTCCCGATCACAAGCAGGCGACACCGTTCTGTGCCAGTCATGTTCGCCGCGACTAGCACTGGCACTCTCTCTTTACTTCTTTTGCCTCCAGAACCGTCGTCGTCTTTAAATGTCAGGGTCTTGTCCGGTAGCAGCCGATAAAAAAGCGCAGTCTCGTCTGCATTAAAAATGTCTGCCGGCTGGTATTCTTCGAGGTACTCGCGAAGCTTGCCCGCTTTCCGTGTCAGGCACGTTTCCTCATCGACTGACGCCTTCTCCCCACACACGCTTTTAAAAATCAAGTCGTGGCGATGTTTGAAACGCGTAAGCCACCCATCCGAAGCAGCGAAGTCGTTGATGCCCAAAATTTCAGCAAGCGATGACGCTTTTGCCGTGACGACTTCACCACTGACAGGAAGTTTGTTGTTTCGTGCCTCTCTGATCCAAATCAGCAGTGCTTCCTCCAACTCGGGGTAGGCGCCGGTGCGCATCCGCTTCCGCGATGTCTTGAATTTTTCACTTTCAAACGCATCCAATATTGAGCGCTTATTCTTTATGAAAGTCGACAGCGTGTTAGGCTTAATGCCGTACTTTCTTGCAATGTCTTGTTTGGCGGTGCCTCCCTGGTCAACTTCCTTCAAGACTTCGACTTTCGTCGCTAGGTCTAGCGTTCGGTAAGGGCCACGAGTACGTCACCACCACAACACTCCAAATCAGAAGCGCGGAAACACGTGTGGAATCAACCCAGCGCGCGGGTGACGCGGTGACACACTCGAGTCTCGACAAAAGTCAACTAAAGAGTCAGTCGATGCCGCCGATGCGATTCGCCAGCGTTAAAAAGATTGCCGCTTCAAGATTTGTGGCGCTGCGGACAGTAGTGATGGCCGCTCTTTCGTTTCAAAAGAGCGTCCAGGGGATCTCCCCAGTGAGTAAAAGTGTGGCGGAGAAAGCAACAGAGGAAGAGCTAGTACTAGATAATTTCAACTGGAAAAAGGCCGAAGGAAAAATTCCAAAGCGCACTGCCGCGGGTTTAGATGGGATTCCCGTTAGCCTCATTAACGAACTAGGACATAACACTAAAGAAGCATTGTTAAAAGCAGTAGAAAAAAGCTTAAAGGACGGACAAATACCGGACAGTTGGCGACAAAGTAGAATGAACTTAATCTATAAAGGCAAGGGAGAAAAGGACAAGATTCGCTCGTATAGACCACTAACCATTACATCGGTACTATACAGGTTGGTGATGCAAGCAGTAAAAATGAAAATAGAAACATGGGCCGAACATAACGATATTTTGGGAGAACTTCAGAACGGATTTCGAGTCGACAGGCGGTTAGACGATAACCTGTTTGTTCTCACTCAGTGTATAGAAATATCTAAAATAGAGAATAGGCCCTTGTACGTGGCTTTTCTAGACATCACTGGGGCATACGACAACGTTAATCAGGAAATTTTGTGGGATATATTGAAAGGAATGGGCATGGGCGACGACTGTATACAGCTTTTGAGGGAGATATACCGAGAAAATACAGTTTGCATAGAGTGGGAAGGAATGCGTAGCAAAGAGAACGTTGAGGTTAGCAGGGGTCTGAGACAGGGATGTCCTTTGTCCCCACTGTTATTCATGCTGTACATGGTGAGTATGGAAAAAGCGCTAGAAGGTAGCAACATTGGTTTTAATCTGTCACACAAACAGGGCGGCATGATGATTGAGCAGAAGCTTCCAGGTTTATTTTATGCGGACGATATCGTCTTATTTGCGGACAGTCGAGATGATATACAGCAGCTGGCGAATATATGCGGAAGGGAAGGTGAAGCTCTTGGACTAGGATTCAGTGTAACGAAGTGTGGTTTGATGGTATTCAATGATCCCTGTGATCAGACGGTGTCCATACAAGGCCAAGAAATACCGAGGGTAAGTGAATACAGGTACCTTGGAGTATGGGTAAATGAGAGTGATAGATACATGGAGGTACAGGAAAAAGCCTCGGCAGCAAAAGGAAAGAGGAATGCGGCAATAATGAAGCACAGAGCGTTGTGGGGATACAATAGGTATGAGGTGCTTCGAGGTCTGTGGAAGGGTGTAATGGTTCCAGGGCTTACTTTTGGGAACTCAGTGGTGTGCATGAGGGCAGAGGTGCAATCGGGAATGGATGTAAATCAAAGGACTGTGGGACGCCTCGCGTTGGGTGCTCACGGGAAGACGACAAACGAGGCTGTAAAGGGTGATATGGGGTGGGCAGGTTTTGAGGCGAGGGAAGCGCAGAGCAAAATAAGGTTCGAAGAAAGGCTAAGAAATATGAAGGAGAGTAGATGGGCAGAGAAGGTGTTCCGTTATTTGTATAGGAAGAGCGTGGACACACAGTGGAGAAAAAGAACTAGAAGACTCACTAGTAAATATACGGCTGGTATTGTGAGCCATATGTCAACAAAGAACGTTAAAGGAAAAGTCAGGGAGGCGGAGAGGATTTACTGGATGGCAGCTATGGAGAAAAAACCGGCTTTGAGTAACTACCGAAAGGGCAAAAATGAAATAAGGAGGGAGGCATTTTACGACAATTCAAGGGGAAGCGCTTTACTGTTTGAAGCGAGATCGGGTTGCCTTAGAACGCGTAGTTATAAAGCAAGATTCAGTAAAGAAGAAGAACGATGCACATGCTGCGGGAAAGATAAGGAAACGGCGGAACATGTTCTGATTGAATGTGGAGATATCCACCCAGGTGTACGTTTGGGCACGAACCTACAGGAAGCCTTGGGTTTTAGGGACAACAATGGAAAGCTGAACACACCCGCGATTGAAATAAGTAAGAGACGGTTAGAGTATTGGTGGCAGAAAATTAGAGAGAAAGGACAAAAATAAATATTGGAAAAATAAAATATGGACAGTGTGCCGTAAATGGCAGAGAACTTAAGCTGAAAATTTACCTTTTTTCCATTAAGATAGAATTTATCGAAGTAGAGGCATTAGGCCAACATAAAAAAAAGGAAAAAAGATTTTTTTTTTGTCGAGCCTGGTGGCATACTTGTCACCACCCCGTTATAAAGGGGACGCTCATAGCATCCATCCATCCATCCATGGCAAAGACACCAGCGCGGTCCGGCAGATGTTTTGGCATATGAAAAGTTCCCCTTTTTACTGTAAAATTACGGTCGCGACGAGACTGTCGATTGAAAAAACTTCTAATTAACCAATATTATGGGTTTTTAACTTCGAATTATCGAGCATTTTTTTCTATACGATTGCATGCAAAACTGATGGGACCACTTGCTCATTTCTAATTAACCGAAACTTCCAATTAAGCGACTTCGAATTACCGGGAGTCGACTGTATGTTCCTTATTAGTGCTGAGATTTTTCGTATTTCGGTATGAATGCCATTATTTCTATGTATATTTTATATTTTCCCTGATGTTGAGAATTTTCTTATTTTTGTACCTAGTATTATATATTCTTATATTTTTATATTATGTTTTGTCACTGACATTTGTTACCCATTCCTGCTTGGGCCCGAACAGGGTCTTCAGTATTTGTAAATAAATAAATAAAAGACACGCCGGGGGTATTTAGATCAGCGATGACATCTTAGCTCCTAAATGGTGCTTTAACGAAAACATTAACTCTTAAATGATATTTGGGGTAAGAAAACACCCGTACGCCCTAATTTCTAGAAATTCTAGTTATGTTAAGTCATGTTTTGCATGCTTGAAACCGGCTTAAAAGTGCAAAGGGATTAATAGTGCCTGATATTGCGCGAAAAGGTGAGTCCGCATAAATACTCCCCTACGTCAAATGCTGCCACGTGGTGCTCTTATATGCTCAACATTCCAACGCGTTCCAGGTGACGGTGCTAAACTACCGCCGTGCAAAACCAGCCCCATCATTCCACCTGCAGCCGGGACGCACAACCAGGGCGGCACTAAGTCCTGCGCTGAAGTGCGCGATCTCATCCACCTAACCGGTCCACTCACTGAGGACGCTGTGCTGAGGACACTGCACGCGAGGTTCTTCTGTCGGGAGTACTTCGTGAGTATTGTCAAGTGCCCAATTGTTTGTTTGAAATAGTTAAGGCCTTGCTAGAGCTATGTAGAATATATATATATATATATATATATATATATATATATATATATATATATATATATATATATATATATATATATATATATATATATATGCAGGTTTGGTACGAAAATTTGGAAAATAAAGGCACAAATTGAACAAAAGCTAGTCTGAAGGCAAAGCTAACCCCAAACACTCATTTTATAACAAAAAAAACTGCGTTATTATTGCAAAATCAGTATATGGACACTCTCAGCGGGTTCTTGCTTTCGCCGCCACGTTCCACAACAAGTCCAAATTGACAACGTGCCCCTGCGCATTCTAACTTTCACAAGCGGGTTAAAGCGTGCGAGCGCTGCTGAAGCTAAGATCAAATGAGTCAGCCCATCACTATCGCCTAGAAAATGCATAACATCTCCCGCGTGTTAGAACTGCTATCGAATGCTCAAACAGAAAGTAATCCACCTGTCTTAAACAAGCATGAAGCAACGTGTGGAGGGGGAGGGGGTGGCTCGAGTAGCAATAATGAACTTAGATTTCAAGGGTGGGTGCGATCGCTGGCCTGCTTCCTATCTCGGCGAGTATCACTGCGGTTTCAACGCGAAGGGATTGTGTGAAAAGAGCAAAGGTAATCGTTCCGGTCAAAGTCGAAGGCCCGTGATTCTCCCCACCGAAGGATAAGCGCGCGCGCACAAGCATCTACCCCCCCCCCCCTCTCCCTCTCCGCATTAGCGGGGAAAAGTACACGTTGGAGATAAGCCTCCATTGGCACATCGTGACGAGCTGTGCGCCGAGCGCGAGCGGCTTTTTGTTTTCTTCTTGAGTTTCAGTATGTATAGGTACGTGTACATATACTACACATATACGGTGAATGAAGGTAGCGGCGGCAAAAACGCAGCCGAAACTGCCCCTATACACAATTGCTATCGCAATAAAAAAAGCAAAGCTGAACGTCGTCGGGGGACACACCATGCGAGCGCAGTGAAACTATGCACGCACGCACGGCGTCGAAATCGAAAAGCAAACGACACGGACACAGACGCGGTTACCGTGGAAACTATTCGCTAAAGCGCCCTCCATATGCAGCACGGCCCCATATTTTTGACACTAATCTAAACTGTGGCACTGCCATCGGGCAAATGTAGTTTTTTTAAATTTTATTTTGGTTTGGAGTAGGGGAAAAGGGGCACACCCGCGCACGCAACCACGGCGGCGAGAAAGGGGGCAACGCCAGCTCGTAAGGTGCATGATGATAGATGGTAGCGCAGACAACGGACACGGACAAGAGAAGGCACATGAATGTGCCTTCTCTTGTCCGTGTCCGTTGTCTGCGCTACCATCTATCATCATGCAACCATACCAACAAGCCCAAATCGCCACCCTCATCGTAAGGTGCAGTTGCACCTGCCCACCGCGTGCTCGCCGCCACCGCTTCAGCGGCCGCGGGGCAGCGGCGGAAGATGCATGCTCCTATCAAAATGCTGAAATGCAGAGCAACATTCTAAGATTGTTCATGGAGAAAAGACGTTATATGAGGGTTGTCTCCCGCAGTTACTTTATTACGTAGAGGTCACAAATACATGCGCATCTGTGTAGAGACGGCGGGGAATAGAAAAACTTCGTTATATCCAAGAATTTGTTATATGGAGGCTCGTTATAAGCAGGTTTAATATGAAAAGAAGCTGGTACAGTACGAGAAAGCTAGCAATCCTTTATAGATATGTGTATTGAGTGTCGCATTGCATTTATCAGAGAATGAATGTCATTCTTTGACGAAGGCCGTGCCACAGTCGATACGCAAATCTATGCAGGCATTGCTTGCTCTCATGTTTTGTACCAGCATTTTTTTAATTACTTACCGAACACACTGAAGTTTCCCACGATATATATATATATATATATATATATATATATATATATATATATATATTACATTGGTTTTAATAACTTCCCCTATACGTTCCATGGCATTATTATCTGCAGGATCTCATTATAATGTGTCAAAACACTGAAAAACGAGCCCACAGGTATACTCTTCTTTCCTATATATATTTGTAAAAGACAGTAAAAGAGTGTGGAACACTCTTTTACTGCCTGCTTCCATCACATAGCATGTACATGATTTTATTAAGAACTTACAGGTGACTAATCACTGCATCAGAACATGGCAAGCTGGCAGAAATTGTTAATTATATATATATATATATATATATATATATATATATATATACACACACACACACACACACACACACACACACACACACACACACTCAAATCATTCATGTCACCACACTATCCCTCAAAAGGAAGGTCTTTTACAGCTGCATCTTGCCGATACTTGTTGCCCACGAAGCTGAAACCTGGAGGCTTACGAAAAGGGTTCAGCCTAAATTGAGGACGACGCAGCAAGCGATGGAAAGGAAAATGATAGGCGTAACCTTAAGAGACAAGAAGAGAGCAGAGTGGGTCAGGGAAAAAACCGGGGTTAAAGATATCATAGTTGAAATCATGAATAAGAAGTGGCCATGGCCGGGCACGTAGCGCAAAAGCAGGTCATTACGGGTAACAACTGACTGTATTCCCAGAAAAGGCAAGCAGATGAGGGGAAGGCAGAAAGTTAGGTCGCTGATGAGATTAAAAAGTTTGTGGGTATAAGCTGGCAGCACCAAGCACAGGACTGAGTTGACTGGCGGAACATGGGAGAGGCCTTTGTTTTGCGGCAGTGAGCATAGTCAGACTGATGAGATTTGTGTGTGTGGGTGGGGGTCAAGAGAATGCATGCATTCATGACATAAGTGATTTTGGGCTGAGGAAATGCATGGGGATTGTTTAATATATGATTACTTTTCATATTGAGCTATATTTGAATTATCTTTTCAAAATGTACTTAAATATCTGGGGTTGAACATCTCAAAAGTACGATATTGGTATGAGAGATGCCGTAGTGAGGGGCTCGGTAAATTTCGGCCATCTAGTGTTCGTGCACATAAATCGCACACTATAAGCGGACTTCTAGTAGTTCTTGATCAAACAGTGACCACCGCGGCTGGGATCGAACCCGCTGCCTTTGAGTCAGCAGCCGAGCACCGTAACCGCTACACGACTGCGCGGGACTACAGTTAAAAGGGTAGCTATAAATAAGGCCTTCAGGGGGTGTATTTAGAATAGCCTTCACATGTCAGTAGGCAGGATAACTGCTGATTATTAACGGTAACTTACTGGACTCCTAGAGAAGGCAAATGTGCAAGAGGAAGACAGAAAATTAAGTGAGAAGCTTAGATTAACAAGTTTTCAGTTATAACATGGCAGCAGAAAACACAGGGCGGTCAGAAAACGATGGAACATGAGAGAGGCATTTGCCCTGCAGGGTGTAGCCAAGTTGATAATGATACGCAAGTGTGTAGGAGGCTTTTGGCGGTGTAAATGAAATAGCTTTTGCACAGGAACATGGAGGGTGGTCCACAAAAGATAGTCCTTATACCACATGAGAAAATTTTAAAAAGAGGGTGGGTGCTGGAGTTGACGCCTCAGCAAACAGGCATGTCTTTTTCAAGGCTGCAACATATTTCCTTGCATCCTTGAAAAAGCCAAGTCTGCTTGTCAGCTCCAGCACGCATCTCGTGTTTATGAATTTCTCGTCGCAAGCTCCCGTCTTCCCCTTGTGTCTTTGTATAAACAAGGTGTGGCCTTTCAGTGGTCTTTACATAAAATATTCTTTCTACAACAGTAAGGAGGAGCTTTCTGGACGATTTGCTAATATGCGCTGCCAAAGCGAAAATGTTATTAGATGACCACTCATGTCATTATATGGTTACAAAGTGTTACTAGCCATTTTTGTAAGAGGTGATCACCAACCGGGCTTAAAATTAGGGAGCTAAAGACAGTCATACATGCACTTCAGTGGCTTAGCCAGAAGTTCGCACCTACGTGCCCCTCCAGAAATTTTTCTCTCATGTACCACAATTTTAAACTGTCGGTTGCATCAGTAACTGCATGGTGACATGTGCATCGCTGTACATGTCCTCAATCGCCAAGGCGGAATGCTTTGCCATTGCCCTTGCAATTAAAGTGCAGAAACAGAGAGATAAACTGCAGACAATTATCATCTTCGACTAGCAGGAAGCGTGCCGTTTCTTTTCAAGAGGCCGCCTTCTATATTAAAATAAGCAAATTCTTAGGCGGGAGATTGACGAACAAATACAGGTTGATCTGATGTCCAGGACACGCAGGCCTGGAGGGAAACGAAATCCGGCGCTTCTGCTCGAGGGCTCACAAACCAAGCAGAGCTTCAAAAGCACCTTCAATCCTTTGAAACACTCCAGGAGGAAGCTATTGAGGAGGAAAACGACCGACCTAGAAAGGCCCCTCGTGAAATTCTTGCTAACCAACGAGCATGCAACAAAAATACAGCGCCCCCCACAAATCATTAAAAGGGGAGGATGTGATTGACCTCTGCAGAATTCAAACGATAGTCTTTCCAAATCTTCAAGGATTACACAAAATTTTTCCAACGCTGTATGGGCATGCGTGTCCATGGTGTGGCGGCCCGCCATCACTCTACAACATTTCGTGGCGATGCCTAAACCGACCACCAAATTTAGATATCTTTTTAGGTCAGTACAAGCTTTGTAATACTTTCGAGCAATGGGAGGCACAGCTCACCAGCTCTGACCCAGAGGTGCAGCTTGCACTTCTGCGTCCTGTCAGGCAGGCGGCAGCAGGCAGTGGAGCCCGGGACTTGGGGCCCCAACCATCAAGCTCATGGCCCCTGTCCCAAACCCTTGCGAGAAAAGTTTTTCTTCCTTCCTTCCTTCCTTCCTTCCTTCCTTCCTCCCTTCCTTCCTCCCCTCCTTCCTTCTCTTATGTACAGTGAACTATCACTTTTGCGAACGTCAGTTTGATGAAGATTTCAGACTAACGAATTTCGAGAAAATCTCCAGTGGTTTTTCTACATGCGAAAACGTTTCAGTTAAACGATTTCTCAATAGTGACTAGTTCAATTGAACGAATCTGATTTGTGGACCCCGGCTCATTTTTGAGATCTCAGCTATGAACTTTTGCCCTTTGCAGCACTGGCGTAGCTGATGCGTGCCACCTCGAAATCACCCATCATCGGCAGAATCGCGACATAGCTTGTGCGTGCAGTGCCGCCGAGGTGAAACGACCATGTGGTCGCATTGCCTTAGCGAAAACGATTCGGGAACGATTTCCAAATCTCATAACTATGCGCAGGCTGCTTCTCAGAGCTAAGAGATTTGGAAATTGTTTTCAGTGTTCATTCGAAACCGCAAGAAGAAAAGTGCGAAAAAGTTGAAATGGCTGAGGAAGTTGCAACCGCTTTATCTCTAGACAAGGCGTTGTGAGACTTCGCGCCACAGCAAAAAGATGTGCCGGAAGCAGTGCACAGACTATGTTGACAGCTAGAAGTGCTTTTTTTGTGGGACACATTTTGCCATCACGATAATAGCACAAAAAGGACAGCAAACACAAGAATGTGCTCAAGACAAGTGCTGTCCAACAACGGGAAGTTTAATGACAGAAACATGTCGTATAAATGCATACAAGAAGGCATACAAAAACTTTTACACCCCTCACCAAGCACGAAATCAAGTATGCTGTCAAAATTTTTTTATGCCTTCTAGTTTGCATTTATAAGACATGTTTGTTTCATTAAACTTTCAGTTGTTAAACAGTGCTTGTGTCGAGAACTTTCTTGTGTTTTTGTACTTTTTATGCGCTGATTGGGATGAGTATGCTCCAACTAGCCCAATTTGCTACTTCAGCACATCTTGCCGTCTCTGCCATTTCTTCTGTATTTCACACTGCAACAGTGGGGTCTGCTGGCCCCTACATTACGATGATCGATGTACAATCTCCGGAGATTTCGCAAATACCAGTTCAGCTATGGGCATTGCTTAGAGAAAGTGTGACCATGCGTATATAGAGAGAGCGAAGTTACCGAGCTGTACTCCGCATCAGGCAATGAGTCCTCGGAGGACCGCTGCGAACCTTTACTATACCGCAAGGCCAAACGGAAAGTCACCAACGCATCGTCAGCGCCATGTACAGCCACTGTGAGAACTGCGCTTTAGCGATGAACCCACTTCCGTCTGTGCCACAGAGCATTATTGACAATCTACGTGTCCTCAGCAGACTCGCAATGTCCTTGTACATAGAAAACGCTGTGCCGAAGGAGATTTATGACATCAGGATAAACACGACGAAAAATCATTTTGGCTGTCGACAGGATGAATCCGAGTGCGCTAAACACGCTGCAGCATGTAACACAGCTAGGAAATATGAAAATCCGATCTATAATACTAGCAAATGGTGCCACCGTAACAGGAGTTATTTTTGATATCTAATATACTGTAATCGCAATGAAGATTTTCTACTACTGACAAAATCGGCAAGGGAAAACATCATTGTGCATGCAGATTGCCTTGGCAACACACATTGCATGCGAATAAATTTTAAAGGAGCCTGTTTTCCAGGGGCTCCATAAGTATATCTGAAGTGTGGGGGTGAAGTTTGTGGGCAGGGATATGTATATATATAGTCAAGAGTATGGTGGAATCCAATCTGGTCGGGGACAAACATAGTGAAAAATTACTAACAATATATATATATATATATATATATATATATGCAGAATAACTTCGGTTGCCGCAAGGTTATAATTATGAAAGTAGATGCGCTTTCACATAACAACTGTTTATTGTGCCGACGTTTCGACAGGAACCCTGTCTTTTTCAAGGCATAATACTATTTACACATGTTCCGTGCCTTTTTATATCCTGTCGAGACAGGTGGGGAGGGGTCAATTGAGAGAGAGAGAGAAAAAAAAAAGAAGAAACAGCGAAACTGGAGGACAAACATTAAATAAAATATAGAAAATCTAGGAGAAGAAGCAAGACCGACACGGCGTAATTAGAAAGGGGCAGCATTTCAACAGAGTAGGGCAGCGGTAGATGAGGAATGTCATCATTGTCAACAATACCTCCCCCGCACCCACACTTCCCCAAGTGGGCAGGGAGCCGCCGTTTTTGCATTTCACCTTTCGGTGTAGTCCGCTGGCGGCTCGTTGCTCTTTGAAGTGTATGAAAAGTTAATGGGGAGGGCTTAAGCGCTTTAAGTGCGTGCTGGTGGCGTCGGGAGGAGCGAAAAAGCCGGTGAATGAGGCACCACCATCGATATTCATTATATGCATTGGCTCCTTGTCAGTGAAGGAACACAATGTGCGTTAAAAATAAAGAAGGGAAAAAAAAACAGGGGGGGGGGGGGGGGGGGAGATTGTACGACATCAGAGACAGTCACCACACAGTTGCGGCTCACTGGGAAGACATGCGCGCATGCACAAAAAAGCTGGCGGCTCATTCCTCTTTGAAGTGTATGACGAGATAATGGGGAGGGCTTAAGCGCTTTAAGTGCGTGCTGGTGGCGTCGGGAGGAGCGAAAAAGCCGGTGAATGAGGCACCGCCATCGATATTCATTATATGCATTGGCTCCTTGTCAGTGAAAGAACAGAATGTGCGTTAAAAATTAAAGAAGGAAAAAAAAAAACACAGGGGGGGGGGAGGGGGGAGATTGTACGACATCCGAGACAGTCACCACACAGTTGCGGCTCACTGGGAAGATATGCGTGCATGCACGAAAAAGTTAACGAAACCACCTAGCTGTTAGCTCCTTGTCAGCGAAGGAACAGAATGTGCTTTGCAACTTAAAGAAGAGAAAGAAAAAAAAAAAGAAGGGGGGGGGGACCGTACGACATCCGGGAACACTTATCTGTGCGTTCTGGTTGTGCTTGATGAGGCAAATCATGTCTATGTTGTCAGATGCATAGGCCAAAAGCTTTGTTAGCGGGTAATATTATTGTCGTAATGAAACCGGACTGATTAGAGAGAAGCGTTTGCGTCTTTTAGCAGTCGTAACGCAGACAGAGTGCCTGGGTGTTCATTTATTCCATATTTTATCGTGTTAAATTTGTAGATAAAAAAAGATTCCCGTTGTTCCCGTTCTCTGATCGTTCGGAAGTTGTTTTCTAGTAGTGTAATCCTGATGTCATCAAAGCTGTGGTCTTTTAATGTGCAGTGTTTTGAAAGTGGAAGGCCTGGCAGAGATCGTACATGTGCCCGATGGTTGTTGAATCTAATTCTAAACGGAGTGTCTGTCTGGCCCACGTATTGCTTGTTACATACCCCACATTCCAGGAGGTATATGACGTTGTCTGAGTCACAGTCTAGTGCACCTCTTATCCTGTGCTTAAAATCCGAGTGGGTGCTTTTCGCCACTGTCGTTGTCTGCATGCGTTTGCATACCCTGCATCTGCTTTTTCCGCAAGGGTGACACCCAATTTGAGGTTTCACACCTATCTTTGAATTTATTAAATGATTCTTTATATTTTTCGGCCTTCTGTATACAACACAAGGAGGAGAAGTGAAAATTTTGGACAGTCGCACGCTCTGTTCCAATATGTTAAAGTGTTTTCTTAGGACCTTGTTTATGTTCGGTGGGTTGCTCGTGAAAGTTAATAGCAAGTTTTTGTTGCGGTGTTGGTCGGCGTTTCTCTGGTGGTTGAGAAGAATCTGGCGGTCCAGATTTTCAGCTTTTTTGATGGCGTCATCGATGATAGCTGGCGGGTATTCTTGATTAAGGAGTACTTCGCGCATATGTGTGCTGTTTTTGTGGAAGTCCTCGGTGCGGGAGCAGATTCGTCGAAATCTGTGTGCTTGGGAATAGGGAATGCTGGTCTTGCAGTGTCGCGGGTGGCAGCTTTTGAAGTGCAGGTATTGTTGCCTGTCTGTAGGTTTTCTGTATACGTTAGTTACCAACGCACCATCGTCAACTCGAATGAGTACATCAAGAAAGTTTATTTCAGTGTTAGAGTAGGTGTGTGTAAAATAAATGCTGGGGTGTACCTGGTTGAATGCCTGTATGAATTTGAGGAGCTCGTTTTCCGAATGTGTCCAAATTATGAATATATCATCTAGGTACCGTTTATAGAGTAATGGCTTGATATTACAAGATGAAAGAAAATTGGACTCTAAGTGGTGCATGAATATGTTAGCGTACTTTGGGGCCATTCTTGTACCCATTGCCGTACCGCTGATTTGAAGATAGTACTGGTTGTTAAATTCAAAGCTGTTCAAATCGAGTACAAGTCTTGTGAAGATTTCAATTACTTTTTTGCTTGGATAAGCGACAGGGTTGTGTGTGCCATACAATTCAACAAGTGCCCTTACACCATCGTCATGTGGGATATTTGTGTAGAGTGAGCTAACATCCAATGTTACGAGAAATGCACCGTCTGGAATTTTCACGTCTGCTATTTCCCGAAGGAAGTGGTTTGTGTCACGCAAGAAGGACTCATGTGTGGGTGGTATGTCTTTGATTAAAGAATCAATATAACTGGAAATGGGTCCCGTTAACGTTCCCGTGCCTGATATAATGGGTCTGCCAGGGTTATTCTCTTTATGAATCTTCGGCAGCATGTAAAAACGACCAGGCGCCAAATGTACCGTAATAAGTGCCTTTTTAAGCTTTGAATTAATGGCGCCTTCACGTGTGAGATTCTCTAGGGTTGTTACAATGATTTTTTTGTGCTCCGTGGTAGGGTCAAAGTCGAGGTGTTTGTAGAATTGTTTGTTATTTAGTTGTCGCTTGCCTTCCTCAATGTAGTCCGATCTATTCAGAACAACAATCGCGCCTCCTTTGTCTGCTGGTTTAATGACGAGGTCTTCGCAGTTGCTCAACGTGAGTAGTGCCTCTTTTTCTCTTTTTGATATGTTATTCATGCTTGGTTTGTGCACTTTGTACGCATGTATAACATCTTTTGAACCGTGTCTATATAGAGATCCAGATGTCGATCTCTGTTGGCGTCTGGGGTCCATTGCCGTCCGATTACCCCATGAAAAAGTGCGTTATCTTTTTCGGGTTTATCAAAGAAATATTCCTCCAATCGTAAATTTCGTGCGAAGTTGTCTAGGTCTTTTAGGAGCGTGAATTCATCATACCTTCTGTTGCCAGGGCAGAATGTAAGTCCGCGTGATAGTATACTCAATTCTTCTTTGCTAAGTTCTTTGTCGGAAAGGTTAATAACGTTTGGCTCTTTGGGGTGTGGTGGCAAATTTTTTTGAACGTGAGATGATTTGGTATTTTTTCTGTAAGCAGCAGTGGGTATAGCTTGTGACACATTGTCCCGCCCAAATTTCTTCCTCTTAAGTTTTTCAATTTCCTCCGTTTTTTTGTGCTCAAATACGTCTAGTTCTTTAGTTTCCCACTCCGAAAGAGAAAAGTTATTTCTTAAATATCGCTCCTCGACTGTCAGTGCGTTTAGAGTCTTTCTACAGTGTTCGATGGTGACCTTCGTTAGCTCCTGTGTGGCGTGATCGAGAATTTCGTTCCACCGTTTCATTTCCCCTTCGGCAAAGTTATGCATCGATAGTGTTAGCGACAAGCGCAGCCCCTTCGGAGCCGTACCCGCCAGTACATATTGCTCGAGGCTTTGCACGTGAAGTTCGTGCCGTATTCTTTTGTCAACCACTTTTCTAAGTTTAAGAAAATTTGGACCCGTTCTATGGCCTAGTTCATCTGAAACGGACGGAGTTTGCCCACTCGCACAGCCAGTATGTCACTTTGCACAGACGCGGCGAATAGGGCCGCAAGGTGCCCGGAGGTCGTACCTGGTTTGGGTTGGAGCTCCATCCCGTTGTGCCTCCCGTGACGAGCTGGCCTGTTGACGCCTGCTGTTGGCTGCTGGTGGTTGCTGCTTGTTCGTTGATGATGTTGGCTGCTGATTTTTCCTTGCGGGTGGTTTATTCTGGCCACTCGTTGCTGTTGATTTTGGTATAGCTGGCCGTTGTTGTTGGCCCGGATTACCCTTCGTCACCGTTTCCGGGGTGTGTGTTGTAGGCGTCGACGACAGCCGTGGCAAGCGTGATGGCAGTTGTGCACTCGGTGAGGGGGGTCTCGTCGGGGTATGCTATATATATATATATATATTGTCGAAGGCAGGCCCACCTGCCAAAACGTTAGTAAAACTAGTGTTTTTTTGCACGTTTGTCGACCTCTTTTTCTACAGTATATATATATATATATATATATATATATATATATATATATATATATATATATATATATATATATATATATTGCCACATTCCTTTCCTCAAGTTTTGTTATTACCCCAATACATTACATTCAGCCCAAATGCGCCTATGATGTTCAAAAAGCTTCGAGGCTGTAGTAGATGGTTTTGTTAAGATTACGCCCACTTTGTGAACATTTTAGATTATTCTGGAACTTATGTCGCCGCTAGCGATAATGCTAAAACATTCGATGGTAAGTGTATAAATGTCAACGCGCTTCGCCGCTTGTCAGTTGATCAACTGCCGATGCTCCATTCACCGCTATCGGTGCAAGGCTTTCCGTTTACCGGGCACAGGTTTGCCCGAATTAACAGTTTATTATTAGACCTGCAGTCTGCTTCATTCGTCCATGTTATGGCTCCGTGACATCTGGCGGTGCTGCTTTCATGTACTAGACGCCCCCTTCAAGCCCTGAAGCTAGCCCACGTCGTCGAGAAGACCCCGACGCCAGCCACGAGCAGCGAGTTAGCCGCAGACATTAAGACCTAGTACTAGAGTACGGGCTTCTACCTGACAAGACAACAAAGACCAAGACAATGAAGGTGACCACGGCAAAAATGACAGCGCCTGTGCCACTTGCACCGCTCCTGCTTCGGCAACCCAAGGAGCCGCCAACTTTTCGCAGTTCGCCGCTCGAAGACCCAGGAAGCTGGCTTGAGAAGTTTGACTAAGTCGCCGCCTTAAACAGCTGGACCGAGGACGACAAGTTTCGACATGTCCATTTCGCTGCTAAGACCTGGTTTCAGAATCGGGAGCGAAACCTGACGTGGGACATTTTTCGGGCCAGGTTCCTTGCCACTTTTGCAAGTGTGGTCCGCAAGGAGAAGGTTGAAGCCCTCCTTTAAACTGCATGCAGCTGCCTAACGAAAACGTGGCGCGCTTCACGAAAGAGATGACCAAACTCTTCCGTCATGCCAACTCCCAAATTCCCGAGAACAAAAAAGTCCGCCTCCTCATGCGAGAATTTAAGCAGGAGCTTTTTGCGGGACTGATGCGGAACCCTCCGAACAGCGTTCAAGAATTTGTCTCAGAAGCGACAACTATTGTAAAGACCCTTGAAATGTGCACACGTCAATTCAACCACAGCTCTATGCCAGGCTGTGCAGAGATCCAGTGACTCTGCTCAGACTTACGTGAAACCGTTAAAGCCGTAGTGGGTGAAGAACTTCGCCAAATGTTCCCGTCGTGCCAGCCTCAAGTTTCGTCAATCGTATACGTCGCCAGAGAAGAAATTCAGCAATCGCTGGGCGTGCCTGAGTCAGCGCAGCTGCAACCCCAAGCCATGAGCTACGCTGCTGCTGCCAGACGCTACGCTCCACCTTTCCCCCACGTTCAGGTCAAGAGGCCGCATCGTCACATTTTCCTCGCCAGATACCGCCGCCACCACCACCGATGACATACAACCAACCTGTCTCCCAGCGCTACGCGCCGAGGAAGACGGACGTTTGGCATGCTCCTGTCAACCGCCCATTCTGCTACCACTGCGGAGAAGCTGGCCACACATACCGTCACTGCCAGTACCTCCAAATGGGCGTACGCGGCTTCGCCGTCAAGGCACTGTTCCTGCAGCACGGCGAGCGACTATGCGACATCGCTGACTACCTGACCACCACAGAACGGGCCCATTACCATCCTGTCCTCATTACCGGGACCTTGCAGGCTTCCTCACCGACGACAGCAGTACAGCAGCCCCAACAGGGGCCGTTTCGTGAGCACATATTCAGATAACTAAGGGCAGCAACCAACAGAGGACGGTTGCTGAACGATGAAACACCAAAGATCCTCCGTCGCCGACGCAGCGAAACGTTAACACGCCGCAAGCCGGACAGAACCCCGAAGTAGAAACTTCCCCGTCAGAAGGAGGCCTGACGATGCTGCTTCGAAGCAGTGTAGCAAACCGACATAGATACGGCCCGATGTCTTGATCGAACGGCAACGCACGATGATGAACAAGCGACCTCGACTTAATATTCCACAGCCACTTCACCGCTCTTGTCGACACTGGGGCCGACTATTTCGTCGTCAGCGGGCCTTTTGCGACGATGTTGAAGAAAGTGAAGACTGCTTGGCAAGGCTCAGAAATCCGGACTGCGGGGGTCATCTAATAACACCAGCCGGTGTTTGCACAGCAAAAGTCACCATCGGTTACCGGACTTATTCCACCAGCTTTTTAATTCTACAGCACTGCTCCAGGGATGTGATACTTGGGTTGGACTTCTTAAGTCAACACGGTGCCGTCATCGACCTGAGGTCTGAGGCAATAACGGCATCCATAGAAAAAGCGCTGTGTCGCGTACGCTGTCAGGAAGGCACGCTTTGAATGTGCTTGAAGACCAAGTAACCCTTCCTCCTCGCTCCAGCTTCAGCATTTCCGTCGGCTCTCAAGAATCAATAGACATGCTAGGCGTTGTTTAAGATGACCAGCACTTGTTGATCAACCGCGAAATTCGCGTCACCAGAGGAATAGCCGAGCTGCGGGAAATAATGCTAGAGTGATGCTTACGAGCTTCAACAATGAGTACAAGCACATGACCAAAGGTACCATGATTGCCTAGGTCGAAGGAATACTGGAAGCCAGAAACGCTTTCGCGGTCATCGATTCTGCCGAATGCACTCCGATGACTCAAGCACTTCAACCGCTTTTCGAGGTTAATCCGATCTTTCCAACGCAAAAGCAAGAGCAGCTGAAAAACCTGCACCTGAAATACAAGATCTGCCTTTTGTCGTCATCGAGAAAATGGCACACCCCTGTCTCAAAACATCGCATTGTAATAGAAGAGAATGCCAGGCCACTCCGTCAAAGTCTGTACAAAGTTTCGACGCGAAAACGCGAGGCCATAAAGAAACAAGTTGACTAAATGCTCCGCGATGTCATCATCCAGCCTTCAAAGAGCCCATGGGAGTCACTGGGGGTGAAAAAAAAAAGAATAGAACACTACGCTTCTGCGTTAACTATCGCCGACTCAACAAGGTAACGAAGAAGGACGTATACCCCCTCCCCTGAATAGATGACACGCTTGATCGACTCCACAAGGCAAAATACTTCTCATCGATGGACCTCAAGACAGGCTATCGGCAGATCAAAGTAGATGAGACCGAGAAAAAACAGTGTTCATAACACTAGACGGCCTCTTCGAGATTGAGGTCGTGCCCTTTGGTCTTTCCTCAGCACCTGCAATGTTCCAACATGGTATGGACATCGTGCTCGCTGGGTTGAAGTGGCAGACATGCCTCATGTACTTGGACGATGTCGTGTTTTTCTCAAGCTTTGACAACCATCTAGAGCGCCTTGAAGCAATAAAAACCTCTGGATTCACTCGGAAGCCAGAAAAGTGCGGCTGTGCATACGAGCAACTCTTGTTCCTGGAACACGTGATAAGCAACTTCGTAGTACGCCCCGACCGGCAGAAGACAACCTCAATCGCTGCATTTCTGTCACCCGCCGACAAGAAAGCCATGTGTCGATTTCTCGGCCTCTGCGCCTATTACAGGCGTTTAGTCGAAAATTTGCCTGCATCGCCGAGCCACTCACTAACCTGACAAAGACCGACGTCGAGTTCAAGTGGGAAACCCTGCAGGAGGAATAATTTTAAGAACTAAAACAACGCCTGCAGACACCGCCAATACTTGCTCATTTCGACGGAAATCCATACTCACGCAAGCAGTGTAGGGCTAGGAGTTGTCCTAGTGCAGAGGATTGACGGACTTGAAAGGGTCATCAGTTATGCGAGCCGGTCACTATCTAAGGTGGAAGTCAACTATTCCACAACAAAAAAGGAGTGTTTTGCCATCATTTGGGCTACCTCCAAATTTCGCTTTTACCTCTACGGCAGGCCTTTCAAAGTTGTGAGCGACCACCATGCCCTCTTTTGGCAAGCTAACTTGAAGGACCCTTCAGATCGCTTCGCACGGTGAAGTCCGCGACTTAAGGAATTCGAGATTCTCGTCGTTTACAAGTCGGGGCGAAGGCACTCTCACGCCGACTGCCTGTCTCGCGCCTCTGTCGTCCCACCGTCGCAGGACAACGAGGACGGCGACTGCTTCCTGGGAACCTTAAGCGTCGATGATTTTGCAAAATGACAGCGTGCCGACCCTGACATCAAGGGCCTTGTAGAACACCTAGAGGTGCAAGGCTGCCTGTGTTCCAAAGGTATTCAAGCGAGGACTGGCATTGCTTTTTTTGCGTAACGCATCCTCATCAAGAAAAAATGTTCACCACATCAGGCCAACTACCGCCTCGTAGTAGCTTCAGCGTTACGTCCAGAAGTTTTGGATGCTCTACACGATGACCCGACGGCTGGACACCTCAGTGTTTGGCGTACACTCGTGAGAACACAGAAGTATTACTGGCCACGAGTTGCCGCCGATGCCACTCGTTCCGTCGGGACATGTAGACACTGTCAACTACAAAAGACACCGCTGTCTAGGCCAGCCAAACTTCTCCAGTCTATCGAGCCACCTCACCGGCTGCTTCAGCAAATCGGCATAGACTTACTGGGGCCGTACCCGACGTCGAATTCTGGAAACAAATGTATCGTCGTAGCTACTGACTACCTCAACCGCTGCACCGAAACAAGGGCTCTGCCCAAAGGCAATGCCACCAGGATAGCAAAGTTTTTCGTCGCAAACATCGTCTTGTGTCACGGCGCTCCAGAAGTCCTCATCACAGACAGAGGTATGGCCTTTATGGCGGACCCAACTCAGGCAGTCCTAAGGTACAGCCAGAAAAGTCATCACCGGACCACCGCCTACCCTCCACAGACCAATGGCCTCATCGAGCGCCTCAATAAAAGCATCGCCAATATGCTGGCCATGTACGTGGGCGTCGAGCACAAGACGTGGGATGCAGTTTATTTAACAGCAATAAATAAACGGTCCTCAGTTCAAGTCGCAACTATTTGAAACTTTCTTCTTAGAGAGAAGCACTCAGCAGCTTTGCTCATCGAACTACTATCGACAAGCCAACGGCCAAGTTGAACATTTCAAAAGAGATCTGAAAGTGCAAATTCAGCTCGCTCAACTTGAATGCCGCCCACTGAAACATGCTGTTACAGAGTACTTAGGCCCGTATCCTTTTACACCTCAAGCTACTACAGGCTTTTCACCTGCATAACTTTTGCGTAATGGCCAACCACATTCTGGAATCAACATTGCAAGGTTGCCAACGTTGAATCCTGTGAGAACATGAGTATTCCATAAGCAACAGGCAACCAAGCAATGCATTGATTTAAAGCACAGAGCTAAACCTCCTAAGCTTCTAGGAGGGCCACAGGGTTAAAGCTCATTTTGCAGGCAAGCAAATTAATTAAGAGGGTCCATAAACAATTACTAGTTAACTTGAATTGAATTCATTCTGCCTGAATGGTGGCAGTGTTTATAATGCTTCAAAGCTCATACTGGTTTATGTGCCGAGCAAAACTCAACTTCACAGCAGAATCCACTTTCTCTGCCTCACTCTTCATTCATGCAACAGAATTACTTCCCACATTCGTGTTCTTCTGCAATGCCTTAGTTATTGACTCTTCTACCAACTACCTTACAGGCACCTTCACAAGAAACAACTGATGTGCCCAGCGACAGAGCCAATTTTTTGAAGGGGGAAAGATGTCTCGGGTACGAATGTGTCATGTACAGACACTCCAGAATCACTACCACATTTGCACTCTTACGATGAGCATGTAGGTGAGCCCCAAGGCTCAAAATCTTCTGAGATAAATAAGGTTCCATCAGTGAATTCTTCACCTCATTCTCTTGCATGCCGTCGTCCCAAGCGTCGCCATAAAAATCTGGCACTCAAGGATTATGTTTCTTGAGCATATTCCTGAATTTTTACATGTGATAACTATTGTATAATGTTGTTTTCTTTTACTATTTTCTGCAAGATATTTTCAGTGATTATGCCGAATTCTCATGTGCACCAAATATTTATTGCATTTCTACTGGTCTATCTTATGCATGTTACTATATGTCAGTTTCAGGCCTTGCCACTGCATTATGTTCGAAACTGTAATTTACTATATGGCGCTAGTTCTGGACAATCAATCTGCCTTCTCCTGTACAAGTACGCAAGAGTTTGCGTCTCCTTTTCTTTCTAGGGTGAGATGATGTGGTGTCGGGCATTTCATGTCCTAAATTCAAATATACTAATCTCGGAGTCATAGACCTCGGATTAGTTTTGGTTTTGCAGAATGTGGCGCATAGCGCCACACTATCGCTATAGTGTGTAACCATTGCTACGGGTTGACGCGCACACTCTAAATAAAGAGTCCCCTCCTCGCTCTCGCCTGACACTCCTTATAGTGCCCCGGCACTAACGCGCCCATTGTCTTCGTCTCACAGTGCATCCAGCGGCGATACAACATTTAACAACAGACTGCCAAGAATAGAAATGATGCCATTTGACTCTAAAGGAAACCATGTGCAAATGCGAAGCAGCGGCGCTAATGCTTACTCTGCTGGCGACGTTCATGCTGGTGCATGGTGCTGCGTTGCACAAGAGTAAAACATGGGGAGGTGCAAACCATGCAGTGATGTACCTGCGTTTCCTAGTCGAACATGCTGATCACTGCTAATTGGCAATGAGAGACAGAAGACTCCAAATGGACAGAGAACAGCAGTCCGCTTTCAGTTAATGCACACGCTGCGAATTTTTATTGCTAAACAAGGCACAAGAGAAATCTCTCACCTGCACTTACCCTGGAGGTCAAGGTCCAGTGCCCATATGTACGGGTTGGGCTATATTCAACAATTGTGTAGCGTGAGCAGTCGGTTTTTCCTATCGAGAAACTCGCTGCTTGCATCAGGGTTGCAAGACGAGAGAGGGGGAGCGTAGGAAAAGCGAGACAGGGGGAGGGCCGCGAATGTGCATTGAAGGTGTAAAGACCCCTGCGAGGGATGCTTAAAGAAGAGAGAGAGGAAGCGAGCGTAGGCTAGCAGACGATGCCTGCATTGGCGTTGCGAGAGGCAAAGAGAAGAGAAAGGGGGAGGAGCATGTACGCGCAGCAAGGGTGGTCACACTGAATACTGGATGCTTTGCATCTAGAAAAGTGTATTAATAATAAGGTCAGCTTCTTCATTTGATCAAAAATGCTTGTTGCACAAGCATATAAGTACTGAAGAAAAGGTGATGCAGTGAAGAACGGAGAGGAACACACACAGGCCCTTTTTATCTTCCATTCGACACTGCGTCACCTTTTTTCCGCCACTTACATGCTTGCACGTGCGACACTGAAGTGAAACAATGACTGTTTAGAACGCTGCTGTTAATTATGGGAACTTTGTTCGCCATTATCATTTCATTATTAGTGGAGGAAATCAAGGTTGATGTTTTATTTTTAAATGTCCTGCCTAGATTTCCGCACCTCTAGTCACAAATTTCTGAATGTACTTTTGTATTTTCATGACATGGGCTCTGTGAAATTTTCTGAAACTTATCTGGTATCTGTATAACCTCAGAAGACAATGTACTTTTTTTATCGATTAGAAGCTGCGCGAAACCAGTAGACACCATCAAAATTTATGACATCATGGTGTTTGGTGTGGGAATCGCAAGGTGGTGTTGCTGTCAACATTTTTTTACTTAAGAAGCGTCCTAGTGTCATTTCGCGCTAAGAGTGGTGTTTATGGGACTCTGAAACTGTACTCTACAATCATGCAAAAAATTCTTTTTCTTTTTAGTGTCCCTTCAGAAGTGCACTGGTCCAAATTGCTCTTTCGTTTCCATCATGCTCCTTTATATAACGCACAATTCTGGCACTCGTTCACAGACCAATGTGGGGCCCATCCTAGTGTCGGTGAACGCGTACCAGGACACGGGCAACCCGCTTACACTGCGCAGTGCACACGCAGCCTCCCGGTGCCCACAGCTGCTTCAGGTGGTACACGAGGCGGCCAGACAACAGGCCGAGACCGGGTACCCGCAGGCCATCATACTAAGGTATCATTATGCCGGTCTCATAATACTTCTACCAGTCATGTAAAGCTCTTTCTTGTTTTTATTTTTGTAGATTCAGTTGTTGAAATTGATATTGCTGAATATTTACTCGTAACTTGAGGCATTACAGTGTGTACAAATATTATAACTGCATATGTACTTGTATAATGATTTTATTTTAACTTCAAGACATTGCTTCATCTGTATCACTGCATATTGTGTATTTGCGTTGTATTTTATTCAATTTTTTATGCATCATTCATTGTGGATTTTTGTAAAATTTTATAATTGCCTTAAGTTTTAAATGTTTGCATAGTTTTTTATTGTGTTTTCTACCTGCCTGGTCTTTAGTGACCGCAGCATGCTCTAAATAAAATTCCAGAATTATTTCATGTCAGCATCAACAGAAAAGAATACAATGCTCGATGAAAGAAATCAAGTGCAAAAACGAAATAAAAGATAAAAAAAGAATAATGTTTCAGCTTTCATACCATGCTCACAATAAGTCAAACAACTAGTGAAATGCAACCCTCCTTTTTTTTTTTTGAACTTTTATCTGGTATGTGTTTATACAGTCGAATCTCCTCGATTCGAACACGCTTAATTTGGACTTCCCAATAATTCGAACTCACGCTGAGGTCCTGTCATAGCTATGTGTATTCCAATGGGCAAAAACACCCTGTATTACGAACGCGCAAGCACTTGCGACGGCTAATTCGAACATACCGCGCTTCGAAAATGCTCTAAAAAAAAAAACGCCACGCTTGCACGGTAGGCGCAGCACAGTGACCGTGAAAGCTAGAACAGCGGCCTTTCAGAACCTTCTTGAAACACTCATTGGGTAACTACTGCAAGCACACTTACTTGATACCCACTAGGTCATTATTACTAAATTTATTTGGGTAGTAGGTCAGCGTTTGCTATGCTATTTTTCGTCATTCTTCTGGGAATCGTGGTATTCGCTAAATGCTTGCAAGTAGTTTTGTGCCAATATATTATGCAGTGGCTGACAACGACGAGGGATTATCGCTGAAATGAGTATGCGCCACAGTTAATAGGGGAACAAGAACAAGCTTTTGTAAGGGATTGGAGCATCGGAAGGCCTTCTCTTTACGCTATCTACATTGTGCGATGACTGGTTGTTCTTTCGCTGTTTTAGACCGCTTTATAAGTCGTGTTAACGTAATTGCTTTCCCGACATCCAGCCCGCCTAAGGCAAGATTGACAATAAGTCACAAGCACCAGTGTAGCTCAGTGGTAGAATACTGGGCTGGCACCCAGTGGACCCGGGCTCAAGCCCCACTGTGTCATTGGTGCTTGGTCAAGCCTGCCTAAGGCAAGTTTGACCTTTTTCTACTTCATAAAGAGAGGCATATCGCAACATCATAAATTTTGGCATTGGGAGCATTGTGCTCATGCTAATGTAAGAAACTCAAAATTCCAGAAATGTAGAGCCGGTGCTATATTAACTACTTTTAAAAAAAGGAAGCGCTTGCTTGTATTAGGCACACTCGCATACTGGCTTTTGTAAGTGCGCATGGAAACGATGCAAACATGGTAGTAAAGTTGCAAGCCTGTCATCTCGTTATTTACCCTGTCTCATCGAAGCAGCCTGCTACAACATGTGTACTGAACATAAGTCGTCATTCTTTTCTGGTGCTTAACCATCTCGCCTCAAAGCGCACTCTCATATGCAGTGAAATATGACATCCTTGGAATCCTGAAATGTACAAAAATTATTCAAAGTGTCTTTGTGCCCCCAGACGCAACAAGGTAATCTATGTACTCGCGAATGTTGTTCTAGTTGCGAAAATATGTGAGAAAAAGTGAGCGAGCGAAGCATGCCTACACTTCTAAAGCTGTGCTTGGTGGCCGCTTCACACGATTCGCGCAGTCAAGTGCTACCCAAGAGCCCACCATTGTCGTCTCGAAAAGTGGTCGCAGATTGTTCAGAACCATCTTGTTCAATTAGAGGCACCACACACAACATTACTTGCACAAAAACAATGCAAAAACCACGTACCCTATAATGCACCCATTCCCTTTCTGCTCTGTAATATGTCGGCGTGTTGGGTTCAGCCATGAAGCACCTTCGCCACTCCAGAAGTTTTAGTATAGCCTCCTTGGGTCAGACGAGCAGTGTTCTTGTGAGCGTATCCATGAGTGCACAGAAGGATGGATTTTTTATCGTGATTTAATGATTCTATCGACCTTCAGCGATGTCGACAAATAAGTTCTGCATTGTTGATGGCTCAAACACATACGAAAACCCGCCAGAAACGCACTTTTACAAGTTTCTAGTGCCGTTTCATGAACAAGAGCTATGGCGGTTTTGGATTGCAGCTGTTCAACGCAGAAGGGAAACAATCATGCTTTGTAGACTACAGTGTTGGAAGAATTACCGTGCTTTTATTTCTCAATTTATTCGCTACGCCTTCAGCACACGCTGCTACGTTTACGCTTGGTGGCCCCGCCTGCATTCGGGATGCTACAGTGAACATGAGGTTGTAATTGTTTAGATTAGATTAGATAGCGCGAAGCGCAATGCCAGAGAATATAGAACTGGCGATGGCTCATTTACAAAAGCACCATGGAATCAAATGGGTGGTTCACAGAAAGCACAGATAGGGAGCATCGCAAGTACCTTCCCACAAAGGGCTGCTAAGTGCCCTGTTCTAAGACAGTCACGCGAAACGGGACTTCCGGTTTGTGCGTCTTTGTCGAAAAGAGCATTGAAAGGTTCAAGCCCTTCGCTGACAGCACCAAGGATGCCAATTTTTGAAGTCCAGCATCTTCAAAAAGTTTTGTAGCGGTTGCCTTGACTTTGGAAGGTTTGACAACCGTGATCTGGAAGTTGCTTGTGACTGCAGCACCTGCCTTTTCTTTGTAGATGACTGTCGGCGCAAGGACAAATCCACCATTACGTTGGCTTGAAGCAGCTTGAGATCTGCAGTGCATATGGCGTAGCCAAGTTTGGCATGAGGTTCTGAATCTGCTTCATTGGCAACAATCAGTCTGCTCCTTTTTAAACGCACCAGTCTCTATCTTCAACAGAAGCTCGTGCAGCAGTGCTTCTTACCAGGCTCAAGAGCTCTACTTGGTCCAATCTTGGTGGCTCGAAAAATTTTTGGGTCCTTTTTCAATGCACTTTTTATGACAGGTGGAATGCTTTCATTTCCGAGAATCATGACTTGATACCCAGATTGATGTGTCAGCTTCTTTCTTGGTAAGCTGGAGAACATCTTCTGCAGAGGAAATTGTTGTCTGGGAAGCCATACGCAGGTCTCTGCAGTAGGCCCTTGGAGCACAGTTTTGCGATGCCTTTTTCATACTCGCAGAACATAGGCAGTCCGAGTAAAACTGCACTTGATGTCAGGCCCCTGACCATCGAATTCGGCATGGTGCTAAAACACCAAATAGTCAAAGAACTTATGGTGGAAAAACTCAATTCTTCAAAGCAAACGCATACAAACGAGTTTGAAGTGTTTCGATCTTGCATGAGCAATGAACCACTGAATTCTCTATTGCTAACAAACTTCCGTTTTTTTCACCTTGAAATCTTTTGATCCGACCACGTGTGCTGGCAGTTACCTCCAGCTCCAAGAAAAGTTTGCTACCTTAAAGTCATGTGCATTTGTCAACCAAACTTGTCAAACGAGCAATTGTAAAATCCTGTCAAGGGGCGGCATTGATGCTATCATGCCAATACACGTGTACTTCGCTTTGACTCACAAGTGTGCAGACTGTGCATGGAAGGCTACCCGGACAACTTACTGTGTTCCATAGTCAAAGGTCTTTGAGAAGACCTCAAACAGCTAACAAAACCGGCTAAGTGTTCAAGAAAAAAGTACACTTTCAAAAACAACGATCATTCCCTATTTGCATAGGGTTTTGCATTGGTTGAAAAACATAGAACATAAAGCACACATCAGAGTTGTCTTTTCAGCAAGAAATAAGCTCTTTAGTGGGTGCGTTATGGTGAACAGAGAGGACAAAGAGCCTCACATGTGTGATATGAAGCACACAAACAAGTTTCTTGAATGCTGGCCTAATGAAATATACGAAATTCCCCTTTCATTTGGTAGCTGCTGCAACGGGCAAACTGGGCGCTGTGTAAATGATGCAATCTGATGCAGAGTTCTGTTGGCAGCCGCTTAGCTGTGCATAGCTTTGTATGTGGCTGCCATGCTATGTTTAATCAATGCAAGGTACTTCGATTATACAGTGATCAACGAGCGCTTGAGATTTATGTGGCGTTTTGCATTGACAAGAAAAGTGATATGAGCGTGAGTGTACCTTTGTTAGCGCTCCTCACCAGGAAAGTTGCATATTTGCATCAGATGCATACAAATATTTTATGAACGAAATTTCTAAGTCACTGTTCTCCTCTCCCTCATTTAATTTTACGTGTGGTCTATATACCCCCATATATAGAATAAAACCTCAGTTGTAAGTCAGCGCTTCGTCCGTCTCTTTCACTGTCCTGTGTTTTGGGCTGTTTTTCGCTTCGTTGTTCAACGAAGGAGCTTTGATCGACCTCGCGGGTATACCAGTGTTGTAAAAAAGTAGTTCGGAATGGTCTTTTTCTTTAGGAGCTGTTAGTGTTGAACTCATCCCCGTGATATGAATAAACCAGCACCTCCTCTATTCCATCAATGCCACTGCAAACACTCGCGCCTGAATCGGGGCAGTTGGTCCCTCTTGGTTCAAGAAGTTGTTGTTGTACGACGCTACTTGAGGGGCAGTGCTGCTTGCGTCACGCGCTCTTCTGAGGGACTGTTTGTGTCGTTGCCTGGAGCTGTTTTCCTCCTCTATATAGCGCGTCTGTCAGATTTCCTCCTCTGGTCTTCTTCTTCTCTTTGTATGCGCTACGTGGCATTTTTGCGCTTGCGATATTCTACATTGGCACGTAAGGGATGAACAGAATTTAGGCACCACACGGAAGCTTTACTCGCATTTCGCAGTGGTCGTGCCGCTGATAGTTGTTTATCGCTAAATGTTTGATGCGGCATACGTTGTCACTTTTATGTTTTCAGGGGCCTTGCTGACGAACATCATTTAGTCCGTATAGTTGGTTTGGTCCAAATAGCAGAGAAGCTGTCTTCGCTTCAGTAGCAAAATGGTATCAGTTATATCACACTCGCTTTTTTTAAACTGTGCATCGTTGCATTGCTTTTTATGAGTATAAAAATTGTCACTTTCCCAGGCTGCTAAATATATGACATCTCTGACCGGGGGCGTAGGCAGAATTTTTTCTTTTTCGGGAACGGGCGAGAATGTGTGCAATGTTATCAGTGGCAGAGCAAGGATTTAGCCCTGCAAGAGACAGTCATCGATGAGCCCTGCTAACGCAGTCCGCGTCTCACAGCAACACAAGAGGCGTACTTGTGCGCCATATCGAACGTGCATCAACGTCGCTGAGACGCGCAGTCCGGGTCGGACAAGAAGCACGTGCTCAGACCGGGTAATATTAAAGACAGACAGACAGACAGACAGACAGACGGACGGACGGACGGACGGACGGACGGACGGACGGACGGACAGACAGACGGACAGACAGACAGACAGATACGCGCGTTGTGAAAGTAGGTTTCCAAGAAAGGTTTCACATTAAAATTTATATAAGCAGAAAGTAAACAGAAAGGAAGAAGGCAGGAAGATTAACCAGCCAGATTTCCGGTTCACTAGGCTGCACTGGGAGATTAAAATTGAGGTGGCTTAGTCACCTTATGGTTTCGGCATGAACATTCTGTGATGTTGCAAATGCTGATAGCATGTCTTGCAACCTGTGCAAGAAGTACTCTAAAACAAGTTATTGCTGTTATAACGAACTGTAAACTCTCATTTATCACTGACGTTTGATTTTGTGGTAAAGAAGCACAACGCCATTTAGGCGTGCCGAAACGGTACATTAAATCACTGCCCACGAAGCCCGTTCGTTTCTTTTTTTTTAAGCAGGCGCTTCCACCGACAGCGCACGTCGTGCCATGTCACCACAAGTGAAACGAAAAAGCGCCAGCAGCAAACGGTCCGTCTCGTCAACGCCCAGTCGGACAGCCCAGCATTATAATCAACAGGGTTGTTGCTAGTTGTGTAGAAAATGAAGAGCGACATTATCATCATGGGTGATTAGAATGCTGTTTAAAAGAAAGAAGAGGCGGACGGGTGAGCTTCGCCATGGGGACGGCGGCTCTTGCTTTTCTCTTTATTGTGGTGCCCAGAAACAGGGGAGACAGGACCTTTAGAAGTGAGATCAAACAGCTTTACAAAAGTCCTCGAGGCTACGACTGCAGTCGAAATTCGTGAAGTCCACTCCGTTTCACCTCCCAAGGTCCTTCCTCTTGGGTTTCGGCACCAAAATGTTGAGGAAAAGACGAGCTACCATGCCCATGTCGAAGCCCCCTCGTTGAACTCTTCTTTCATCGAACACAACTCTGATCTTAATGATGATAAGGGCACTCTTTGTCGTTCACACAAAATTTACAAGGATTTCAAAGTGCCGCCCAGTGCATATTGGTACAACTTATTGAAAAAATGCTTTTGCCAGCAGCGGCCATGAGGCGCTGTATGAGGAGCTCTCTTCACCATCATCGCTAAGCACTCATGAAGGCTAGGCTATGGCCGAGAGTGGGAAAGAGCTAGAGGAGAGTGTGGTGAACAGCTGAATCGGGCACATCTGCCTGGCATTGATAAAATATAGGAGGCGTTGCATGAACAAATGCTGTTGTATTGGTTTCTCGAGTTATGTAATGAGAAACACGGGTGTAACTCTTCAATGAATACTTTGCACAAATCTACAGCATGAAGAATGCCGGAACAGTACTAGCATTGTTCGGATAATGCTCACGCTGGAAGAAAAGCACGTTGGCTAAGCGAAAGGCGACTTGAAGTGATAAACATCGAAGAATCACTTATTTAGGTTAGCCGGTGTTTTATGTGGGCAGAAAGTTCTTGCACCTGATTTTGTGGAGCCAATCTCTACTTCACCAGATATTGTTGTAGCCATGCGCAACGAAAAAAAAATATTTTCCCATCCTTCGCGTGATGAGGCAAGCGGAGCCCGGCTACAGTATAGTAGAAGAGGGCAGTGGGCTTACTTTCCAGTGGAAGCTATGTAGTGGGGTGCCTTCGTTGCCAATTTGTACTTCTCTCTTCGCACGAGCGATGGTGCTGGCATCGACAATAGTAGAACTTGAGGTTGCAGTTGAAACAGCCGGCCAACTTTTCCAGAACAGCAGTTGTCAAGTCACGTTTCATTGTTGTAGAAGTAGCAGCAAGATTTTTTAGAGCGAAATCTGTTATGAAATCACAACTCATAACAGCACAGGTCTGCCGCTGTTGCCAGTGGTGTCCATAAGCACATCGCACGAAATTAGAAAAAAAAAAGAACTATCAGCAATGGCATAGTGGGGCTCGAACCTGGGTCCGCTGGGTGCCAGCCCAGTATTCTACCACTGACCTACACTGGTGGTTGTGACTTCTTGTTAAAATTGCCTTAGGCAGGCTTGGTGTCAGGATAGCAGTCGCATTAATACTACTACTTATAAAGCATTTTAAAACAGCGAAAGAACAACCTGTCATCGCACAACAGGACTAGCGTAACGAGTGGTCAGTCTAATGCCCCAACACATCACAAAAGCTTCTGTTTGTTCTGTTTGTTCCCCTATTAACTGTGGCGCATACCCACTTCAGGTAATTCCTCTTCGTCATCAGCCACTGCATTAACATTTGGCCCAAAATTTCTTGCAAGTGTTTAGTGGATACCACACTTCTCATAAGAATGACGAAAAATAGCATAGCGAATGCAAGCCTACTACACAAATATTTTTATTTTTAATGCCGGAGTGGGTATCAAGCAAGTGTGCTTGCAGCAGTTATCCAATGAGTGTTTAGAAAGGGCTCTAAAGGCCACTCTTCTAGCTTTTGCCGTGACTATGCTGCGCCTTCTATTCAGGCCTGACGTTTTTTGCTTTTAGCAGCGTTTAGCCATGCGCAGCATGTACCAAATTAGTGTGCCTTTTTGTGACTGATCCACGCTGCAACATCGAAAAACCAGTGCCATGCGTCTAAGTGTCAAGCAGACTAAGTGAAGGGAGGGTCAAAGCTGTGATTGTTTGGCATGCCGAAAAATTAGAACAGGCATGAAGGATGCAAAAACAACCTGTCAGAGCGGACAAGCCCCTGGAAGACAGCAGCGTGGTGCACGAGCTCCGCTTCGAGCTGCGTCATGTACTCGGAGGCTATGTGCGTATTATCGATAAAAAAGGAGTGTGGCTACCTCGTGGGAGACACATTCTTTGCGCCCATGCTTTGCCACGATTCGATTCTATTCAATCTGCCGGTCTACTTTAGTAAAAAGCAGACGCTAAAGAGGACTAAGAGAGAGATCAGAAACTTTAGAAGGACAATTATTTAGCCATAGTCTTGATACAAAAGGTTAGTCCTTTTGTATTTGTGGGTTTTGATAACCTCAGGCGGATATCGTTGATAACGGTTTGACATCGCAGTTGAGGCTGTTTGCAGATGACTGTGTGGTTTATAGGATCACTAACGGTACGGAAGACCGCAACCTGATTCAGCAAGACCTCGATCGAATCAGCACATGGTGCACTAGGTGGCGCATGCAGCTAAACCTCACGAAAACTGTCAATATGACATTCACTCGAAAGAAGAACCCTCTAAATTACTGCTACACCCTGAATAACATTGTAATTGGTAAAGTAACCGAATTTAAATACTTAGGTGTTTGGTATACCCCAGAATTATCGTGGCAGAAGCAGGTTAACTACGTAACCGGAAAGGCGGGAAAAATGCTGGGCTTCATTCGCAGGAACTCTGGTGCATTCAGTCAGTCCACACGTGAGCTACTCTACAAGACGTACGTGAGGTCCGTCCTCGAGTACGCTTGTGTAGTGTGGGACCCTACGACGGCGCGCGACGTTAGTAAACTTGAAAGAGTTCAGAATCTCGGTGCGAGGTACGTGTCCCGTCAATACACAATTAATTTCAGTGCAACAAGAACTAAGGAAGAACTCAAATGGGATACCCTGGTTGAACGACGCAGAAAGCTGCGCCTGAAGCTTTTTCATTCCATTTACTATGGTACGATTAACATACAGAGAGACACGTATATAATACCGCCTAACTATAGGTCCCAACGCGTGGACCATGAGCGAAAAGTAAGAGAGGTTCTATGCCGCACGGAACTTTTTTAAAAATCTTTCTTTCCAAAAACAATCCACGACTGGAATAGGTTACCTGCTGACATCATCAACGTAGTTTCGAATGAGATGTTTTTTGCCCTGCTGAAATGATTGTTTCTTTGATCTTTTTAAGACGTACTGTATGTATTACTGTTCTTATCTTTTGTTCTTCTTTTCTTTTGTCCTCACACTGTATGCAGAAGGGAATTGTGGCTATACTCCGATATCAAATCACTTATTTTTCCTGTTGAAGTGACTCAACCTTGTAGTGTTCTTGTTTCTCACATATACTGCATACTGCTGTGAATAACTTATGTTGTCGATCTGCTGTAGCTGTTGTTGTTGCTATTACCGTTTTCCACGCTTTATATATGACAAAATATTGAACTGTCCAGACTGACTGTAAACCCCTCCCCCACTGTAATGCCTCTGGCGCTGTGGGTACTAAATAAATAAATAAATAAATAAATAAATAAATAAATAAATAAATAAATAAATAAATGTCTTGCACGGGTAACCTCGTGGAGCATGTCGCTGAGACATGGCCCAATAGGTGCACGGAATAAAATGGTATGTGTCCGGACACCCTGATCGGTTTTAGACCAAGACTATCGGCCTGCGATGTGATGCTACAGCTCAAGCACCAAATTATAGACAAGCCTACGTGAGACGCAACAGTTATCGTGGAGTTAGATGTGGCAAAGGCATTTGACGACGTGAGGCACGTGTCAATCTTGGATAAGCTGACCTTGCTAAACGTTGGATTAGTTTACGACTTGACGTAGTTTATGACTACGTCTAGGACATCCCTTTAGAACAAAAAAGCCACTTCAAAAATCGGAGAAGAATCTATCGAGGACATTAAATTAGGCAACAGGAGGATGATGCCGCAGTGCTCGGTGCAATTACCCACTCTTTTCAACATTGCTATGTTGAAAGACGAACAGAAGAATGCCAAAAGTTCTCCCACTGCGCAAATAAATGCTTTTCCTTTATTAATAAGTCACATTTGATGATAAGTAACACAGTCTGCCGCTTCAGAGAGCCGTACACATCTCTAGACGCCTTCATAATAACCAAAGTTTCGCTCTTTCGTCCCTGTCGATGCCTCCTCACACTCTCTCAGCGATCATGTGACTGCTGAGAATGTGTCAAAACAAAACAAGAGAAAAAAAACACTAAAAGAAGGCATGGCACATTATGTTGAATGGCCACAAGCTTTCGCCGAAGACATTTTGTAACTTACAGTTTGTTTTCTTCCTATTTTTGATATTTTATTATTTATATAAATAAGCAAATGAAATGTGCAGTGGCGAGAACGGCAGTGGCAAGACGTACGCATCCATGGTTCTCCTGCGGCAGCTATTTGACGTGGCCGGCGGTGGATGCGAGACAGATGCCTTCAAGCACCTGGCTGCCGCCTTCACTGTGCTGCGCTCCCTGGGATGTGCCAAGACGCAGCAGAATGCACAATCTAGTCGAATCGTGAGTACTACGTCTCACCACATGGGACCGGTTTCGGCTATAGCCTCATACTATCGGAAGCGTTCCGTAAACATTATGTAGTGAATTAACATTACTGGCAATGTTTTGGAACTAATGTTAGCCGAATATAATTATCAATCATGCTAGACTAGTTGATAACGAATATATTTGGAAAGTTGAAGCCCTATTCCTTGCTGCACTTATTACATATTTTCGATATATAATGAGTTGTAGGAATTGTGGGGGTCTATCAGCCGTTTGCACGTCGCGGTGCGCACATGTCTGGGCTGCATTTAGGTTCAAGCGTCTTGCAAGAGGTGGTGCAGTGCTTGCAAGAGTTCGTCATCATCACTATCATGGTTAGTGTGATAGCCCTAGTACTGCCACCTAAGCAGCGAGGCTAGCTGGCTGCACAGTAAAGATTCCGGAATCTCTTTTGGTGTATGGTGGCAGGCGTGAATGGTCTTCTCTTGACAGGAGTCCACGGATACGACAGCCGTGTGCCGTGGATCCCCCCATGGTGAGTCAAACATCGGTGACGCCATTGTCGCGTTACCTTGGTGTTCTTCTCATTGTGTTTTTGTGTCGTACTGGGAATATTGTGTAGCGACGGTATGGCGTCCTACGTAGATGTGCTTCAGTAAAGTGATTTGTTGGGTGAGTTGGTTTATTCTTATGGTAGCTTTTAGCATTATATAAAAACAAGAGACGAACAAACGTAAACTATCAACTGATTGCATTTGAAAGGCACACACATATGCAGTCAATCCCGGATATATCAAACTCGAATATATCGAATTATTGGTTATATCGAACAGTTTAAAAATTGCCTGGAATTTTCCATGAAAAAATACGAGACCGGTGCACACGCATATCAAACTCCCGCACAGATGGACATTTGCTAAATCGAACGCTGCACTGTGCTGAAGCCTAGAAAGTGCATCTTTCCTAGCAAATATTCACCACTTTTAGGCCGCGTTCTCAGAAGTTCCGATCATTCTTTGGGCGCAGACAATAAAAAGTTGGTGTCATTCTATCACGCTGATCTGGTTTGTTGCATGGCATTTGCGAGTACATCTGTTCATGCGATCTGCAAGTCTTAGCACGCAAACATAGTGTTTTCCAAAAGACCGAGTGCTGAGTGCACAGAAATAAGAATGCGAAGTGATTCGGCGATCTCAGTGCGATGTTCGTACGTGGTTCGCATTCTCTTCCTTGTTTGTTAGCACACAATGGCATGCGAGCCTGAAAAGCATGACCTTAGAGGTGTGCAACCTTATGACATATTTTTAGTGTTTTCGGTTGGAGAAGGCCTGTCTTGAAGGCTGCCCACTTTTTTAATCTTTTCGCATCAAAACTGCTAAAAGGAGTGGCTGCCAGCCACAAAGCCACAGTGAAATCGATATCGTCTATATGTCAACAGTGAGAACTAGGACGAACTTGGCGTTGCGTCTTTTGCGCCTTGTGGTCTTGTGTACTTCTCGCCTCGTTCCTGATAAAGTCTCATTCGGGAGTTTAAACTGAACGTTGACCTGCTTTAGCTATAAAAATTATTTTATTTATTTATTTATTTACATTATACTGCGGTCAAAAGACCAAGCAGAAGGCATAATATAAAGTAATTCACAGTTGTGATAAAAGAGTTTACCACAGAACACAAAATAAATGAATTAAGATGACAGCAAGATAATCGAAATCACCACTACAGAATGCAAATCAAATGCACTGTGAGACAGTCGAGCGCTTGTGTTGTATTGTTAAGAGAAGGATACATAGTTATTAACATCCAAAAAATCATTATCACAGAACTCTTCAAAAGCTAACTCGTTCCACTTCTATAAAAGATAGAATTCATGAAAAGATTTGTATGTGAAAAGTGAGGCTCAAGAATGTAAACATGTGTATGTCTAGTTGGTCTTGAAATTCGATTTCTTATGCAGTTTCTAGATGAATGCTAAATTTATAAAAATAAAGCAAGTGTAGAAATTTCCGCCAGGCAACTGCCCTTTGGTATTGCTAAGTCGGGACAATAATAATGGTCACGATGATTGTTGGCGATTTATTTTTGTGGTAAGCATTAAAGATGAAGCAAACTGCCTTTCGCTGCACTATCTCAATTTTCCCAATCATGATCAGCCTGACTACGTCCACTGCAGGACAAAGGCCTCTCCCATATTCTGCCAGTCAACTCGTTCCTGTGCTTGCTGCTGCTAATTTATACCCGCAAACTTCTTGATCTCATCTGCGTTTGCCCCGCCGCGGTGGTCTAGTGGCTAAGGTACTCGGCTGCTGACCCGCAGGTCGCGGGTTCGGATCCCGGCTGCGGCGGCTGCATTTCCGATGGAGGCGGAAATGTTATAGGCCCGTTTGCTCAGATTTGGGTGCACGTTAAAGAAACCCAGGTGGTCGAAATTTCCGGAGCCCTCCACTACGGCGTCTCTCATAATTGTATGGTGGTTTTGGGACGTTAAACCCCATATATCAATCAATCTCATCTGCGCACCTAACCTTCTGTCTCCCCCTAACCTGCTTGCCTTCTCTAGGAATATAGTTAGTTACCCTCATGACCAGCGGTTATCCTGTCTATGTGCTACATGCCCGGCCCATATTCATTTCCTCTTATTGATTTCAACTATGATATCCTTAATCTCGGTTTCTTCCCCGATCCACTCCGCTCTTTTCTTGTCTCTTAAGGTTACACCTACCATTTTCTTTTCCATTACTCGCTCTGCCATCCTCAATTTAACCTGAACCCACTTTGTAAGTCTCTAGGTTTGTGCTCCATAGCTAAGTACCGGCAAGATGCAGCTGTTATATACCTTCCTCTTGAGGGATAGTGGCAATCTACCTGTCATGATTTCAGAGTGCTTGCCAAATGTGCTCCACCTCATTCTTATTCTTCTAGTTACTTTAGTCACGTGGTTCGGCTCCGCCGTTATTACCTGTTCTAAGTAGACGTAGCTGCTGTGTTGGGGGCTGGCTGGTGCTGACGAAGCAGAAGAAGCAGACGGCCGACGGAGACATACGCGGCCGGCGGGGACGCCGACCAGCCCGAACACGTGGGTTGGCGCGCAACGCCGAAGAAAAGAACAACAACCGCACTCCACAGTTACCCAACACACACTCTTTTATTTTACAGTCGCCTTGAAATCCTAGATGCCAGAGCGGCGCCCCCTGGCATCCTTACATGTCATTTCAAAACCGAAACCGAAAACCCAGAACACAACAATAGCCTTTTAAAACATCAAGTGCACTGTTACCTATCTCAAAGCGCTGTTCTGTTCCGAGGTTGTTGTGCATTACTTTCGTTTTCTGCAGATTATTTTAAGACCTACTTTTCTGCTCTCCTTCTTGCAATTCGTCCCCGGAGTTACTCAGCAATGCAATGTCATCGGCGAAGCGCAGGTTACTAAGGTACTCTCCATTAACTCTTATCTCTAGCTGTTCCCATTCTAGTCCTCTGAAAACCTCCCGTAACCACGTGGTAAATAGCATTGGGGAGATTGTATCCTCCTGCTTTACACCCTTTTTGATTGGTATTCTGTTGCTTTTTTTATGAAGCACTATGGTAGCAGTTGATCCCCTGTAGATTTCTTCAAGGATGTTTATATATGCTTTGTCGATGCCCTGATTCCGCAGCATCTGCATGACTGCTGATATTTCTACTGAGTCAAACACCTCCTCGTGATCTATGAAGGCTATGTATAGTGGTTGGCTATACTCTGAACATTTCTCTATTACCTGCTTGATAGTATGAATGTGGTCGATTGTTGAGTAGCCTGTTCGAAATCCTGCTTGTTCCTTTGCCTAATTGAATTCTAATGTTGTATTAATTCTGTTAGTAATTACCTTTGTAAATAGCTTGTATACTACGGAGAGCAAGCTGATTGGCCTTTAATTCTTCAAGTCCTTGTCATCTCCTTTTTTACGTAATAGGATGATGTTAGCATTCTTCCAAAATTCTGGTACTCTTCCCGTCAGGAGACGCCTCGTAAACAGGGTGGCTAGTTTTTCTAACAAAATCTGTCCTCCATATTTCAGCAGATCTGATGTTACCTGATCCTCACCAGCAGCTTTGCCTCTTTGCATGCTCTCCAAAGCTTTTCTGACTTCTTCTATTATTACTGGTGGGGTGTCATCTGGGTTACTGCTAGTTCTTATAGTATTAAAGTCGTGGTTGTCCCGGCTACTGTACAGATCTCTGTAAAACTCCTCCGCTATTTTAACTATCCTATCCTCATTGGTGGTTATTTTGCCTTCTTTGTCCCATAGTGCATACATCCGATTTTTGCCTATCCCTAGTTTCCTCTCTACTGCTTAGACGCTTCCTCCGTTTTTCAGAGCGTGTTCAATTCTCTCCATGGTATACCTTCTTACATCGGATACCTTACGCTTATTTATTAACTTTGAAAGCTGTACCAACTCTATTTTGTCTGTTGTACTTGAAGCTGCCATGCTTTGATGCTTCCTAATGAGATTCTTCCTTTCGTGGGACAGCTTGCCAGTGTCTTGTTTAACTACAGTACCTCCAACTTGCACTGCACACTGTGTAATGATATTAATCAGGTTATCATTCATTGTGTCAATGCTAAGGTTGTTTTCCTCGATAAGAGCCAAGTACCTCTTCTGAAGTGAGAGTCAGAATTTCTGTACTTTCCCTCTCAGTGCTAGCTCATTGATTGGCTTCTTGTGTATCAGTTTCTGTCGTTCCTTCTTGAAGTCTAGGCGAATTCGGGGCCGCACCATTCTATGATCCCTGCATCGTACCTTGCCAAGCACTTCCACATCCTGCACGATACTTGAGTGTGCGCTCAGTATAAAGTCTATTTCGTTCATATTATCACCATTAGGGCTCCTTCATGTCCACTTACAGTTCCCTTGCTTTTGGTATAAGGTATTCAAAATTCGTAAATTATTGCGGTCTGCAAATTCTACTAGTAGCTCTCCTCTGGCATTTCTAGTACCAATGCCATAATCTCCTACTGCCTGGTCTCCAGCCTGTTTCTTCCCTACTTTTGCATTGAAGTCTCCCATCAGTATAGTATACTGCATCTTTACGTTACTCATTGCCAATTCCATGTCTTCATAGAAGCTTTCAACTGACGCGTCATCATGGCTGGACGTAGGTGCATAAGCCTGTACTACCTTCATCTTGTATCTCTTATTGAGTTTACTTACGATATCTACCACCCTTTCATTAATGCTATAGTATTCCTCTATGTTGCCAGCTATGTTTCTGTGAATAAGGAACCCTATTCCCAGTTCTTTTCTGTCAGCCAAGCCCCGATAGCAAAGAACGTGCCCGTCTACAGCACTGTATAGGCCTCATCTGTCCTCCTAATCTCACTGAGCCCTATTACATCTCATTTAATGCCCTTTAGCTCCTCGTATAGTACAGCTAGACTTGCCTTTTTTCACGCAAGGTATACTTTTTTCACGCGACCAGTTTCTGTGAAAAAATGAAGAAAGTCTTTCACATGTTCTTCACGGTCATCTTTTGATACGCTGTGAACGCGTAAGAGCAATCCATTGCGTTCGCTTGCTTGTAGGCTCAGGATTGCTTGGCGACCTTTGCGTACTGCAAAAAAATTGAGAGGAATAGCTTGGTCACCAAGCGTCACTTTCGTATGGACGACTCCAAGATGCTTGATTGTGTCTCCACCGTACGAATGTAGCACCACGCTACTCTGCTTCACTTCAGGGCTTGGGTGCATCTTATTGTATATTCCGATGGGCAGCAAGTTGGCCTGAGACCCAGTATCTACTTTAAGTTGACCGAAACGTTGTTTACGTTCATTCGAACCGTCCAATCATGTTGGCTTATCACTCCTCTTCTCGACATCTCTACAACACTGAAGTCATCTTTGTGATCTTGAATTTCGTCAACCAGCACCGAGGACCTGCAGCAAATTGCAAAATGGTTCCTCTTTTGGCATTTTCTGCAAGTTCATCTGAACGCAGGACAGTTTTCAGGCCGATGTGTGCAGCCTTGCTTGGAGCATGTGCACATCTTCACATGCGCAATTTCGGGGTTCGGGCCTGTGTTGCAAACGGCGTCTACTTGTTTTTGACCTCGTTTCCATATTTTTTGGCGAAGCGCTGATGTTTCGGCTGCCTTGCAGACATGCTCAGACTTCTGCAGTGTCACTTCGCAATACCTGAGCAGATTTTCTCTGACCCTATCGTTGTTGGCTCCACACAATCTGGTCTCGGCCAATGGAATTCAGAAGTTTGCCAAAATTGTATGTTCGTGCCTGTTTCTTCAAGTCCCGTAAAAAGTGCTCGAATGGCTCACCTTGGCTTTGAATTCTCTTCTGAAATACATTGCGTTCGCGTACTTCGTTAGTCTGCAACTTGAAGTATTCGTAGAATTTGTTGATGACCGTCGCATAGTCAGCCTTGTCTTCGCCTTTTGTGGAGCTCAGCATATTAAATATCTCGTTGCCGTCTTGACCTACTGCACTGAGAAGGAGCACTGTTTTTGACCATACTCATCGCTGCTTGTCACTGGGTTCAGATGCCACAAGGAAAAGCTCGAATCTCTGCTTAAATGTCTGCCAATTCTAGCTTGCTTCTCCCGTCGTGTTTAGCAGCCCAGGCAGCCTTAACGAATCCATTGCGTATTCCTTGCAGCGCTGGCCGTCAAAGATCAAAGCCTTGCTTTGATACACATCCCACTTCTAACACCATGTATCGTCTCGTTCATGAAGCCAAACATGCTGCGCTGAGTACTGGTGGAAATAGAGCCAGCTTTATTGCATACGTGTACATATATGGAATTTGGAAGGGGCATGTCTTTAAGCCATTAACAGATAAGCTCTTCGAGTTCAGCTACAAACAGATACGATACGCTTTCGTGGCACATGTGGAGCGCTCGGCTCCCAAGATACGATACAAGAGGCAAGGCAAGTTTACGGATTAAATAAAGTGGGGTAACCCACAGTTCGCACCTTGTTTTTGAGCGAGTCGTTATCTGAGCTCTTGTAACAATTTCTGAGGCCTAAAATTATTCAATTTAAGCCTTAAATATGCATATTTTGTATTTCGAATTCTCGGTATATCGAACTGTTTTGCGACCCCCTTTGAGTGCGATATTTCTGGGATCAACTGTACATACACGAACAAGGTTATCTAACTGAGCGGCATGCTATGTGATAGAGGGCCTCGATACGCATGTCTCGCCTGATGTCTCAATAAACTACGCTTCCTCAATTTATTGTGCAACCTTCCCATTTAATCTTGTGAGCACCTTAGTTTCTGAGAGCAAGGGTGTGCAGCCACACTCCCTGCAATGTAAAGAAAGATTAGAACAAGGTGTTCCTCTCAAAGCCTTATAATCTAACAATCTATTGTTAAAACACCGACCCGTCTGCCCAATATTTTATTTTTTAAGCACTTCTTTTTTACTGTGTTTATTTTGGTCTAATTTGCAAAGAAAATTGTGGCAACTGCTGCATTTTTCTGATAGGTAATTGTAAAAGGTATCAATTTATCTGTATCAGTATTATTTTTTTTATGTCACGATTCGTTTTGGCTTGGTGCTAAATACTTCAATTAGAGAAGTTTAGAGTCATTTAGTCAAAGCGAAATAAGAAAAGTGCAAATTATGACTACTATGTAATACCGCTGTGTTTCATACCGATTGCATCAAACTCTGAACGCGTGTTGCGTACTTGTTGAACAAGCATAACATTTCGATGTTTGTTTTCATCAACATTACTAAAATAAACCCAGCTTGAAAGCTCTGCCGGAGAGGCAGGCCGCATGGCAGTCACGAGGACTTATTAGATTAGGCCAATACGAGGCTGAAAGACCCTTATAGCTCTCTAGTGGTCTGGCTATTCGCTCTTGTGCTGCCCTTCTCAGCCATGCCAGAAAGAAAGAGACCCAGGAGCATGTTTACTTAACGGTGCATACATAGCTCACCATGTTTGCCAATAAAAGAGACCGTGTTCTGCAAACCATGCACGAAAAAGGACAATTTTGCATGGCGAGGTTAAACCTTTGGCCCCTTTGTGCCGTTGTAAACTACATCTGTTTTGTTTTCTTTCACCTAGTATACACAGGTCGTGTATCTCTTTTCGAGTATTTGAATTTTTGTAAAAGTGTATTGCGTCTATATTTATGATTTTTGGGGCTTAAAATTGTGTTTTGCTTGCCTTTTTCTGGCGCCTAAAATGCAATATTTAGTGCCTGAAAATTCGGCCTCTAGTGATGTCATTCTGCTATTTGAAATCAAAAACCTTATGTGTGACATCTAATGTGGAAGCTCATCATCGGCCTGCCAGGTTGGCCGCCCTCAACATGAGTGATGCAACAAAAGACAATCACTTGATAACTTCACCATGTTACCTCACAGATCACACAACTTTGGGTCGTCATATTGTTACGTAAATAACGAGTTGCTTATACTGCAAGCTATTCACAATATATATTTGCAAGAGCGGTTGCAGCGCTGGCCAGTCGGGCTCCGAGTTCGAGCAGCAAGCGACGTTTGTCCTCCATATCAGGCGCACACACGTGTCAACAATATACATTTCAGCAGCCTAGATGTAGCATCATCCCCGTCCGCTATGAGCCCAGGATGTCCGCTATTACTTTCGACAAATATGTGCGGCCTCGGTCCATGAGCAGCTAGCGTGCAGCACCATGTTGCAAGATCACGTCGCGCAAAGAAAATCGGCAATGTCTTTGGCAGCTTAATGAAAGAGCGCGTGTGATGGCGTAGCATGTGGCATAGTCTGTGGCCACAGCTATCCACCTGTTGCCAGCAAAAGACACGGAAAAAGGGCCGAGTACGTCCAAGCTGACGCGAAAGAAGTGTTCTGAAGAAATGCCGAGTAGTTCAAGGCACCCAACCAGAAGCGTCATCGATGTTTTGCGGCGCTGACATAACATGCTGCGATGTATCTTCAGGTAGAGCTTGCGAGACCTGGCAATAGAAGCAACGGCGAATCTGGTCATCTGTGCAGGACACGTCAAGGTGACCACCAGTTGGAACGTTAAGAAGTTTGTGGAGTACAGCTGAGTGGAGGTGTTTGGGTATTGCGAGCAGCAGAGATAGGCCATCTGGATGGAAGTTGTGGTGATATCGTGTACCATTCTGGAGTACGAACGAGCGATGGGATCGGTACGATGATGAGGATTCGAGGCACGCAATGATAGCCCGCAAGGATGCATCGCGGCATTGCTCGTCGGCTATGTGGATCAGTTAGGAAAGGGAGCACACACAAGCGTCGTTCTCAGGGACGGTAGGGGATTCACAAACCAGACAGCAAGAGAGGAAATCAGGGTCCTGATGCAGCTGCCTAGAATTGTATGTCACTGCAAAGATGTACTCTTGTAGTCGCAGAGCCTAGCGGCCAAGTCGACCTGTGGCATCCCTTAAGGATGAAGGCCAGGAGAGTGCATGGCGATCCATAACAACAGAGAAGTAAGTGCCATATGAATATGGACGAAACGCAAGAGCAAGGCATTTTGCTCCGTAATTGAATAGTTGCGCTCGGCAGGTGTAGGAAGGCGGCTAGCATAGGCGATAACCCAGTCATGTTTGTGTTGGCGCTGGGCAAGAACGACTCTGGTCCCGTGACCACTGGCATTAGCTTGAACGTCAGTCTTGACGAATGGGTCGAAGTGGGCCAAGATAGGTGACGTCCTCAAAAGCGTGATGAGGCGAGAAAAGGCGGCAGCTTGAGTGGACCCCCATAATAATGAAACACCTTCTTCGGAGGATCGGTAAGTGGTCGAGTGACTGCCACCAAGTCTTTCACAAATCACCTGAAGTAGTTACAGAGTCCCACAAAACTTTGGACATCTATGGCAGATTGGGGTACTGGGAAACTCATGCCATCACGAATTTTCTCTGGGTCCGGCATATGCTCAAACGTCCATCATATGTTCAAACGTGGCTGGGGCATTGCTTACACAGAAGTGCATGACCTTGAATTAATACAGGCCATCAGTAGTGATGAAAGCAGTCTTTTCTTGGTCTTTCTCGTCCACAGCAATCTGCCAATAGCCTGAGCGAAGGTCGATGGATAAAAAGTAGCGTGCGCCTTGAAGACATTCGAGAGCATCATCAATGCAGTCAAAGGATACATGTCCTTTTTCATAATTCGATTTAGATGCCAGTAATCGATGCAGAAACACCATGTGTTGTTGTTCTTTTTAACCAGGACGACAGGTGATGCCCAAGGGCTTGATGAGGGCTCAATAGTGCCTTTAGTTAGCACCTTGTTCACTTGTGCCTAAATAATCTGGCACTCCAATGCAGACACCTGATACGGTCGACAGTGAATCGGAACAGCATCACCTTTGTTGATCCGGTGCTGCACAGGAGAAGTTTGACCGAATGGTGGATCATCAAGGTCGAAGATGTCGTGGTAAGAAGCTAAAAGACTGATAAGAGCAGCTGATTGCGCTGGTGAGATTTCTGGGGCGCTCATGGGGCATAATACCTTCTCGAGGCATGTGGCATCGGGTGGGCGACATAGAAGACTGGAGCATACGTCGGCTGCAAAAGTGGTGACGTGGTCATCGGCTAAGGACCACAACGTGGCAGTTAAGATGCCTCTAGGGAGGAATTGCTTCGTGAAGCCAAAATTTACAACAGGAAGATGTAACTGGTTGGCGGCTATTTTATGATGATGAAGTGAGGGACAGTGATGTCACGTGCCAGAATGACATCAGGAAATGGCGTGACAATCTAGTAGGTCCCATTCAACATGGATGAAGTCGTGGTGAATTCGGTGAATGTGAGGGCTTTGGGCGATTAGCGAATGAAATTTGTGGCACAAAGGCCACGTTGAAGTTCGGGGTGAATATCCGGCTGAAGAGGAAGATCCTAGCAAGAAGTACTAGCAGAACAGTCTATCAGGGCAGAATGGGTCAATAGGAAGTCCATCCCTAAGATGAGGTCATGAAGACAGTTATGGAGCACCGTGAATAGGACAGGAATGTAGCGGTGTGCGATGCTTATGCGAGCTGTCCACATTCCGATGACAGGAACAGTTGTGCCATCGCTCTGTAGTAGGAGGTGTGAGTACTTTCTTTAAGTGGCGACAAAGATGAGTGCTAATTATGGACACGTGAGCACCAGTATTGTCTATTGTCGTCGAAGTACTGTCCACATGTACATCAATATACTGTACATCGAAATACTGTCCACATGCACACCGATAAAATTCTTGTTTGTAGGAAGCGTCAACAGAGGATTTGGTTCAGAGAGTGATGGTGCAGCACTACCTCCAGGAGCTGCATAATCTAGTTTTGTTGGATATCATGCAAAATTGGGTGGTGAGAGATGGCGACGTGATTGGGGCGATGGGCAACAACAGTGTTGGGGGGCGGTGAGCAACCAGGAAGGTGGCTGTTTGGCGTGTCAAAAGCAGGGTCCACACAGCTAGATTTATATTGGCAAAGATCTTCATATGATCGAGAAGGTGTGAAAAATCGGATCCTGTATGGCGTCCAGGTGGTGCGGCAGTACAGCGGGAGACAGGTCCAACGCGGTGGCACCAGAAGCAGATGGGTTTTTCATCACTATTCCGTGGGGTTGGGAGATCGTGGAGAAATGAATATCGGTCACGTCAAGATGCATTGATGGGCATTGGTCCGGAGGAGGGCCAAATGACGGGGCAGGCGACAGGGAACTTCAGGTTGGCGAATTTTTGTCGTACAACCGCATGAATAACTGAGACCGCGAGGGTTGTTGGTGTAGTGACATGGTGGAATGGAGAGGGCTGAAGCAGCACTGGACTTGCTGCTTCAAGTTTCCGTCGAATCATACGCGTTACTCTCTGCTCGAAGGGCAGTGAGTCAGTAGAATCGGAGCAAGTGGATGCAGCTGCCGTGTTTGTCAACCGAGAAAATGGAGGGTGCAAACGACAACTTTTTGCCATATTGAAATGGCGGCATTCTTGAATGATGCGGTCGATAGTCGAGGCAATGTAGACCGGAAAATTGAAAGTGTTGTTCGCGATTTCCTTCAAAACGTGACCAAGTTTGTCAGATTCAAACAATGCCTCATCCACTTGGCGGAAAACAGCGAGCAGTTCTGGTTTGTGGGACACATATGATTCAGTTGACGAATAGATACGAGTAGTGAGCTCCTGTCCTGCAGCTGTGTGACGACCGGTCGGGTTCCCAAAGATGTCATGTAGCTTCTTGTTGTGTTCTGGGTTTCCGGTTTCGGAATGACATGTGAGGATGCCAGGAGGCGCCGCTCTGGCATCCAGGATTTCAAGGTGACTGTAAAATAAAACAAGTGTGTGTTGGGTAACCATGGAGTGCGGTTGTTGTTCTTCTCTTTGGCGCTTCGCGCCAACCCGCGTGTTCGGGCTGGTCGGCATCTCCGTCGGTTGCGTACGTCGCCGTCGGCCGTCTTCTTCTGCTTCGTCGGGACCAGCCAGGCCCCAACACAGCAATGGCGATGAGGGCGTGTCCCAGCTGGTGACCTCGGGCTCATGTGTTTCGTACCAGACATGCGGGGTTCCGTCCAAGTAGCAGAGAACATTACCGAGCATCATGGTAGGGTCATGGCGGTGAGTTTGACTGACTCACTCATACAGTCGATGCGAGTAGTCGACATTGGGACCAGGTTTCGCAGAGAATGTCCTGGGATCACGTGGTATGGGGATGACAATAAAGATGGTCATAGAAGCCGCATATAGAGAAGAGGACGGGTTGTCATTGAAACCCATGTCGTGAAGCTGGAGGGTGCGGTAACTGTGAAGCTGCGTGATAAGAATCGGGAACGTTCCACCTCCACAAAATGTGTTATCTGAATAATGAGTCGCTTACACTACAAGCTGTTCACGAAAAATAATTGCAAAAGCAGTTATAGCGCTGGCCAGTCCAATTCTGAGCTTGAGCAGCAAGCGACCTTCGTCCTCTTCTTGGGTAAATTGACAGACTACACTTTGAGAAAGTTATGCCATGTGTCTCACTATCATAAGTTCATGATTAGTGTTGAAAATTAAGGTTCTAACTTAATTTTAAGTTTTGCACTAAAATATCTGTGCAGGACGTCAAAATTTTAATATGTATTTTTTGTATGTTCACGACATTACCTTGATGAAACTTTATGAAACTTCATATACTAAATCCATGGCACGCACAAATGACAACATGTCTTATTCTTATTATTTAAAAGCTTTGTAGGATCCAGTAGACGCCATCTATGGTGTGGGAATGTCAAGGTGGCATGTGCACCGGCATTTTTTTTTTTCGAGTTTTTTCTCCCTTATCAAGCGCCGTGTTGCAGTAAGAGTGCACGGTGTTCTCGGTATTATGAAATTGTTCCTCACTGATATATGCGAAATCATTTTGCTCTTTAGTGTCCCTTTAATGGCATGACATCGTCACATGACATCGCTGCTATGCTAAAGGTCAAAGACGCAACGCAAGACAGCGTTTGGGGCAAAGAACTTTCAGCTGGATGGGAGGGTATCGATACATCAGCAAGGACGATGACAAGATGGGGAAACTGGGCCTGTTAATATTGCGAGATTTGAAATACGAGGAGCAAGACAACAAAAAGTGACACAGACCTCCCCCTTTGCCTTCGCTCTCTCAATGGATGAAAGCAGTTGGCTTTTGCCTCTCAGTAGTCTTCAGCATGAGAGAACTTTTCATCTGTGCTGTCTATAATTTGCTGTGTCAACTGCACCGCTAATCTCAATCTTGGTGCTTTGAGAACTTTTACTACTGAATTTCATACACCTGAACCACGAATCTTCATAGTGGGGGTGCGCATGCTCTGTGACAAAAGCTGGTATGCCTAGTCATATTATGGCTCATTGAAGCGTGAAAAACACAAACAAGGACGAGAGGTGTACTAGGCACAGCGCGCATCGTCAACTGAATTTTTACTGCAATACGAAAACACAAGGTCTTTTTTTCTTGTGTTATATATATGTTATGCTTTTACAGTAAAAAAGTTCTGTTAAAAGTCACGTTGCATCTGTATTTATCACGCTGTTGACCAGAATTAATCTGCACCGACTCGGCCAGTTTTCCATCCTACAAATTACGACAGTTGTGGGACGACAGTGACGTTTCTGACATTTTCATGCAGGGTCACTTCATCGAGGTGCAAGTGACCGATGGTGCCCTTTACAGGACCAAGATTCACTGCTACTTTCTCGATCAGGTGAGTCTTTGAATGCATGGACTGTCACTGTTTCTGATCTCAATAATGTCTCATAACCGCAGACGAGAGTGGTGCGACCGCTTACCAACGAGAAGAACTACCACATCTTCTACCAGATGCTTGCCGGACTCAACCAGGAGGAGAGAGGTACGAGAGGCCAGCCCGGCTGTGCAATCCATGCACGGTGACTAGCGCTGCCCTACGGCCTTCAAATCAAACAGCCATTGAGAGCTTGAGCAGAACCAAACACTATCTCTATGCCCGCTAGCTTGTAATTTATCAGAATCGTGAACTGTGGCATAGTCGATTGCATCAAAAGGTACACGTCTTGTCCTTCAGGAACAATGTTGTAAAGTTTCTCAGTTCATCTCTGCTTTATTGGGCAGTGAAATAAGTCAAATTGGATCCCAGTTGTCAGATGTAAAAAATTCAGCAGATCCCACGTACTTGGGAATCCACGTTATGCGAAGTATGTAGAAGAAAGGTGACCGTGTTGTAATTTTTTAATTGAGTGGCATGTCATAAAATGACCCTAAATTAATGTTCGAATGTCGCACACAGAGACATATGTTGAAGGGTTGCAGATGTTCATTTAAGCAGTAGTTTGCACTTGCTCAACGATGTGAACTGGAACATGCGTATTAGCAACATCAGAAGCTGATATGAAGCACTGATGCTTGCGAAGATGCTTGCCCTGGACACTGCTGCATAAATCATTTTCAGCGCATGACAACTAACCACATCTGACGTTTACCGGACGTGACGGCTGTATCCAAATAGTACATATGTATTGTTTATAAAATTGAGCAGACAGCACTGAAACCACTGTTTAACATATCAGAAGTATTTAACGTATCAAAAGGTACGCGTCGTGTCCTTCAGGAACAATGTTGTAAAGTTTCTCAGTTCATCTCTGCATTATTGGGCAGTGAAATAAGTCAAAGTGGATCACAGTTGTCAGATGTAAAAGATTCAGCAGGTCCCACGTACTTGGGAATCCACGTTATGCGAAGTATGTGAAAGAACATATCGTAGATTAGTGTCTATTTGAAAAGTAGTTTCGAGATCTGGCGTAGCTCTGTGGTAAAATGCTTCATTGGCACCCAGAATGCTTGGGTTCGATTCCAGCTGGGACTCGTCGGGTTGACGCTACCGACGTTGGGTATTTGTTAACACTTGCCCGTTAAAATTGCCCATGTGTGTTCTCGTCGTTCCTGAGAAGATACCAAGTGTCAACCACCTGTGGCACATACCGGCATACCGTGGGTATGTGCCACTGTCTGGTGGGAAGTGTTTGACGACATGCGCGACGGGATTGTGACGTTATTCATGTCTTGACAAGCGCGTCGTTTTCGTCAAACCATCTTACCCTGTCATACTAATTTTGGTTCACACCAAGTTAATGGGGTGATCACGAGAGCACCCAAACCTAAGCGGCTAGACGGACGGACGGGCGGATGGACAGACAGACAGACAGTTAAAAGTGTTTGGCTCCCGCTCCCTCTGCCACTGCATGTTTGAATTGGTCTGAGACACCACCTGTGCAGGTGTGCAATGATCTTTTGTGATCTTCCTGCTGCCATAGAGTTGGTGATATAAAAATGTTATGCAAAGGATTTTAATTTAGCTCAGGGCTGAGGGAATGCATTAACAGACCTTAATAATTATTAACTCGCAGTCCACCCTTCGCAGTTTTCGAGAATGCAATGCAAAGTTGATTGGTGCTTTGCTGGGTTGATAGGATTATCATTTAAGAGGCAAACTGAGTTATGCAGCACAATTCTACGCGTGTTTTTATTTTACACTCATGTTTCATTCGGTTCTCGCCCACAAAGCCTGTCTTGAATATTCAGCGCAAACTGCAGCTTATTGTTCTACAAGGTTCTTGGTTATTGTATATCATTTTGTCAAGGTTACGCCTAGTTAGTGCACACTGAAGATTATTTTAGAACTTACATCGCTGCTAGTGATAACACAAGAATATTCGACGGCAAGTGTTTAAATGCTGACACGATTCGTCGCTTGTCAGTTGGTCGACGGCCGATGCTCTGCTCGCAGCTATCAGTGTCAGTGTATTGCTGTAATCTGACTTTCCTTTTTCATGGCCTTAAGTTCCTTCGAATAAACAGTTTAACCTGAACACCAGTGCTCCCTTCGTCCGCTTCAAGACCCCATGACATCTGGTGGAGATGCTGCTCCTTTAGTGTACCAGACGCCACCGTCAAGCCGTGAAGCCAGCTCCAGTCGTGAAGACATCGATGACAACCTGAAGCACTAAACAAGCCGCAGGCAACAAGGTCTACCGCTAGAGTTCTGGCCTCTACCTGAGAATACTCGACGGACCAAGACCTTGACCACGGCCGCAGCACCAATGACAGACGCTGTGTCGCCTGTTCCGATCCTGCTCTGGCAATCCAAGGAGCCTCCGACCTTCCACGGTTCAGCCCTTGAAGACCCGAAAAGCTGGCTGGAGGCATACGACCGTGTTGCCCATTTCAATACCTGGACCAGCAAAGATAAGCTTCGTCATGTGTACTTTGCCCTACAAAATGCCACGTGTACAAGTTTTCGAGAACCAGGAGCGAACCCTGACAACATGGGACACAATGCGCACAAAGTTCCTCGCTACATTTACGAGCATCAATAACAAGGAGAGGGCCAAAAGGCTGCTTGAAGTCTGCTTGCAGCTCCCAAATGAAAACCTGATGCTCTTCGCGGAAAAGATGACCACTTCCAGCACGCCGACCCCAATATGCCTGAAGACAAAACAGTTCGCTTCCTCATGCGAGGAGTAAAGCAGGAGCTGTTCGCATGTCTGATGTGAAACCCACCGTGCATTGTGAAGGCATTCATCTCCTAAGTGGTGATAATATAAGGGACGCTGGAGATGTGCACCTGAAAATTCAATTGCCGCTCGACACCGGAGTACGTGGAAGTTAAACTAATTTGCTCTGACGATCTGCGCGAGACTATTCAAGTGATCGTGCAGGAAGAGCTGCGCAAGCTGTTATCTTCAGCGCAGCCTCAAGTGGGCTCGATCACCGACATTGTCCGCAAAGAAGTTTGGCAATCGTTTGGAGTTTACGAAGCACTGCAGCTTCAGCCGCAAGCAATAAGCTACACTGCTGCAGCTCAATGCTGTGCTCCGCCTTCATGCCCACGTCGAGAGGCTACACCATCGCAGTTCCGCTGCTACCCACCGCCACCGCTGACACTATAGTTACACCTGCTGGCCAGCGCAATGTGGCAAGAAAAACCGATGTGTGGCGTGCCCCCGGCCACCGACCTTTCTGCTACCACTGCGGAGAAGCTGGCCACACCTACCAACGCTGCCAGTACTGCCAGATGGGACTGCATGGTTTCGCCATAAGATGCGCTGCGTTAACAGCGGGGTGAAAGACCACTCGTCATCGCGGACTACCTCGCAGCAGCGCAATGGATGCCCCGAGGATATTCCTGTTCACTGTCACCGGGCCGCTACATGTCACCTCACCGCCGGCTGCACACTGGCCTAACCCGGAGCCGGTCACCTTGCCTGTACTTGGAAAGCTAAGGGCAGCAGCTGATGGAGGTGTGGTTGTTGTACGACGAACTGTCGAAGATCCTCCACCGCCGCCGCCACGAGTAAACCTTAAGAACCCACCACAATGCCAATTTAGTTCTGAGGTCAAAATTTTGCTACCAGAATACAGCTTTATGACACGTCGAAGCAGCGGTACAAATCGCCGCAGCCGTGATCCGATGCCACGGCCTAAAAATAATGCGAAATGACGAACTAGCGACCTCGATGTTTTTATTGACGGCAACAGTGTGACAGCTCTCATCGACACTGGAGCTGACTATTTTGTTATCAGTAAAGCGTTCGCCGCGAAGTTAAAAAAAGCGAAGCATGCCTGGGAAGGCCTTGAAATAAAAGCAGCTGGAGGCCACCTGGTAGTGCCAGAGGGAATCTGTACAGCGTCTGCATTAACAATCGGATTTATCCTGCAAGCTTCATAGTACTACAGTGGTGCTTGAGATTTGTGATCTTTGGCATGAACTTCTTAAGCCTTCCTGTTGCAGTCATCGATCTGAGATCCAAGTCAATAAGACTATCAACAAAACAAGCCCTACTGCCACATACCCTGCCCGGAAAGCAGGCCTTGAAGTTCTGGAAGATCAAATCATTATTCCCCCTCGCTCTAGCATCAAATTTTTTTGTCAGCTCTCAGAAATCAACATACCTGCAAGGCACGTTGAAAGCGACGAGCAGCTGATGATGAACTGCAAAATTTGCGTCGCAAGAGGAATAGCAAAGCTGAGAGGCGGGAAAGCAACAGTGGTCCTCAAAAACTTCAGCAATGAGGACAAACATGTGAGTAAAAGCACAATGGTTGCCTATTTTGATGACAGTTGTGAAAACCAGCATCGCAATCGCCCTAGCCTAGTCTACTGAACCTGCTTTAACGAATCGAGTTCTCCATGAGAATTTCGATGTCAATATGAAACTTTCGAAGCATAAGCAAGAATGGCTAGAAGCCTGCTTCGGCATTACGAAGACTGCTTTTCGTCATCGTCGAAAATTCGGGAGACACCAGTAGCAAAAGAACGCATCATAACAGAGGGGACTACCAGATTACACCCTCAGAGCCAGTACAGAGTTTTGATGCGAGAGCGGGAGACCATAAGGAAACAAATCGAGGAAATGCCACGCCACGACATCATACAACCTTCCAAGAGTTCATGGGCGTCACGTGTGGTGCTACTGAAGGAGGATGGCACACTATGCTTCTGCATCAAATAACATCGCCTGAACAAAATCACGAAAAAGAATGTGTATCCTCTCCCATGGATAAACGACACTTTCGATTGACTCCACTACGAGAGGTATGTTTCATATATGGACCTCGAGACCGGCTATTGGCAAATTTAAGTTGTTGAGAGAGACTGAGAGAAGATTACCTTTATAACATCAGACGGGCTCTTCGAATTCAAAGTGATGCCTTTTGATTTTTGCTCTATCTCTGCAGATTTCCAACAGGTTATGGATACTGTATCTGACTGGATTGAAGTGGCAGACTCGCCTCATGTACTTGGACGATGTTCTTGTGTTCTCCTCAAGCTTCGACGAGGATCTCCGGCACCTTAAAGCTGTACTTTAAGAAATCAAGACCTCTGGACTCGCCCTCAACTCCGAAAAGTGCCGCTTTGCGAATGAGGAACTCATGTTCTTGGGCCATGGGATAAGCATGTCCGGTGTATGCCCCGCTCTGCAGAAGATAGCTGCCATCGCTGCTTTCTCTCACCCGCCGAAAACAAGGCTGTTCATCAATTTCTTGGCCTCTGTGCCTATTAAAGGTGATTTGTCGAAAACATTGCCCGGATCGTCGAGCCACTCACTGAAAAAAGCACTCTGACATCGACTGCCTGTCTCATGCACCCGTCGACGCACCACCGCAAGATGACCAAGATGATGACTGCTTCTTTGGAAATGTAAGCGCCGACGACTTCACTGAACAACAACGAGCCAATCCGGAAATTAGGGTCCTTATAGAATACCTCGAAGGAAGTGCTGCTGTTGTCTCAAAGGTATTGAAGTGACAATGACGTTGTTTATCTTCCGAAACGGCTTTCTCCAAAAGAACTTCTTGGCACTTCGAGCCAAGTACTTTCTCGTCGTGCCTTTCGCATTGAGACCAAAAGTACTCAAAGCCCTGCACAACAACCCCTCTGGCGGACACCTGGGTGTTTCCCGCATGCCTGTCAGAACACTGGAAAATTATTACTGGCTGCCGACGATGCTCATTACAGGAGGACCTGCCGAGATTGTCAGCAACGAAGGACACCACCGACTAGGCCAGCTGGACTTGTACGGCCTATATAACCACCACGCCGACCATTCCAGCAAATTGGCATGAACCTACTATGGCTGTTTCTGACCTAGACGTCAGGAAACAAATTAACCATCGTCGCTAACGCCTACCTCACACGCTATGCTGAGACAAGGGCCCTGCCTAAAGGCAGTGCATTCAAGGTAGCCAAATTCTTTGTTGAAAACATCGTTCTACGTCACAACATGCTGGAGGCCCTCATCGCCGACAGAGGTACGGCCTTTACGGCGAATCTAACTTAGGCGATCCTGAGGTACAGCCAGATAAATCATCACCAGAACACCGCCTACCATTCACAAAACAATGGCCTCACCGAGCAGCTAAACAAGACCAATGCCGACATGCTGGCCATGTACGTTGACGTCGAACACAAGATGTGAGATGCCATTCTTTCGTGCCTGACCTTCGCATGCATACAACACAGCAGTGCAAGAGACGACGCAGATGTCGCTTTACAAGTTGGTCTACGGAAGGAACCCCACAAGGACGCTCGACTCCATGCTGCCAAACGTTGCTGATGAAGAAAACCTCGATGTCACTGTCTACCTTCAGCGCACGGAATAAGCTCGTCAACTCACCCGCCTGCGCATCAAGAATTATTAGGCGACCGACAGCCGCCATTACAATCTTCGATGAAGCTTCGCGGAGTACCAGCCCAGTGATTGTGTCTCGATGTGGATGCCGATACGCCGACGTGGACTCAGTGAAAAACTTCTACAATGGTACTTCGGACCGTACAGAGTAGTTCGACGTCTCAACCCACTTGACTATGAGGTTGTCTCTGACGGCATCATGAACTCTCAACGGCGGCGTGCGTGACTTGAAGGATGTCGGGCGCCTCAAGCTGTTTCATGCGCACTAACAAATTTAAGGACTGAGTGTTTTGTAGTTAATTCTCTATTATTGTGCTTTATTGTTTGTACTAATTTATTATTGTTTTTTGCTTTATTGTTGTTATTTTTATTGTTCGTGTATTTCCCCTCGGTGTTCAGTTTTAAGCATTGGGACGATGCTTTTCCAGGAGGGGCAATGCCACGCGCGTTTCTTCTCTACACTTAAGTTATGTTTTATTTGGTTTTCGCCCACAAAGCCTGTCTGAAATGCTCAACGCTAGCTTCGTCTCATTGTTCTAGAAGGTTCACGGTTATCGTAGATTATTTTGTTAAAATTGCACTCACTTCATGAGCATTACAGATTATTCTGTAATTTACCGTATTTACTCGCATAATCCTCGCACTTTTTTTGCCGAAAAACTAATGGAAAGTTGGGGGGTGCAAGAATTACGCGGGGAAAACTTTCCACGAAAACGTACAGAGCGAAAAAGAAAATGAAGTGGCCGCAAATCGGGATTCTCATACCGGCAATCTATTGCAAGCTTTAAGAAGTACTAATTAGAACTTACCTTAACAATAAAAGCAGAGGTTCAACACAAGGCAAGATTTATTAGAGACACAAAAAGTGCAAGCAAATAGTGGAGAATTAGAATATCATACGTAAAGCTTGTGGGTGTTGCGGGTGTAACGGTAGCATTCGTCGCTCTACAGGAGCCCTCAAAAGGTAAGCGTAGGGCGTCAGTATTGGGCTGATAACTATTTAACAGAATCGTCCGCAGTTTCCTTCTGAAGAAATAAAGTTTACTATCAACCCAGTTTTAGGCCCACGGCAGGCCCAACGCGTCTTGGTGGCTTTCAGCTGCCGTCACAGGTAGCGCACACAATGCTGCTGATGATGATTAAAGGCCTCCCCTTTGAATCGGGGTGACGGCATGCGCCATCTAGCCTACCTTAATAGTTCGAGTTTAAATTTTGTCCCTCATATCGGATGTCTTTTTAATTTTGCAGAAGATAGCTGCCATCGCTGCTTTCCCTCACCCGCCGAAAACAAGGCTGTTCGTCAATTTCTCCGAAGGTCCGAAGACTCCGAAGGTCCTACCGACGGCCCTGTTGCCGTCAGTTCGTGCATGATCTATCACTTGCAACTTGAAGCAGCCGTGTAGCTTCAGTATCACCTCATAACGTGCCAAGATTACCGACACAGCATACAAAACACGCCGCAACGCGCACTGGCCACTTTTGCTTGGCTTGGATTGGGTTGGATTGAATTTGCGTGCAATAGTACGCTTGATGCTTAAGAGATGGTGCCAGATGGTGCGCGCTATCATCATCAGTGGCTGGAACGAGCAGACGACATTATTGCGGCAGTGTTCGGGGGTGCGATAATTACTCGAGGAAAAAAAGAAATCGTATTTTCTCGGGCAATGTGGGGGGTGCGAGAATTATGCGAGTGCGAGGATTGCACGAGTAAATACGGGATTTCACTGCTAGTGATAATGCTAGAATATTGGATGGCAAGTTTATGAATGCCGACACGCTTTGCCGCCTGTAAATTGATCCACGGCCAAGACTCTGCTCGCTGTTATCAGTGCCAGTGTGTTGCTGTAATCTGACTTCCCTTTTTCGGGGCCCCAAGTACGGCCGAGAAAACAGTTTAACCTGAACACCCAATCTGCTCCCTTCGTTCACTTCAAGACCACGTGACAATACTATTGTAAACATAACTAGCCACCCAGGAGCGCTATGTGAACGTGGTAGGATCAAGCTAAAATGTTGGTTGATTGGTTCACTCTTAATAAACTGGCACAACCCACAATGGAAGAACAGCTATGAAATTTGCGGTGCCTTCCCAATGGTACAAAAATGCTCGGCACAACGCTGGCCCAAGGTTGCTGGCCAAACTGACCGACGTTGTGCATAGGATGGCTGCCTGGGTCTGCCCACATAAGGGGATTGACACTGGCCTCACTTTGGCCGATGTTATGACCACCGATGTAGGGCCGACGCCGATGTTATAACCACCGACGTAGGGCAGACCTGATTGGCCGACCTGACTGAGTGCCAGCCTCTGTAGGGCCACATTTGGCCCGGTGAAAATTAGCACGTGGTCAGCTGGCGGCCACTAAGATGCAGCTCGGGGGGCTTCTAACTTCCTCTTGATTTTCTTTAATTTGCATGTGTACTGTATTGTATACATATGCATGCACACCTACAAACCGGCACATGAACATAGATAAAATATAATTGAACCCTACTGCCCCCCCCCCCCCACACAAATAAAATTTTAGGCCATGGCAGTAGCAGCAGCCAGTGTAGTTCACAGTATGAGCTATAAGAGCATCAATGAAGCTCACCTTAGAGGTACATGAACCTAAAAATCTTTTATTTACACAAATTCTTTGCTAAAACACTTATGGCAAATTCTGGATGCTCTCTTTGTGATGCCTTTTTTTGATCGGCCACTTTCTTTTGGTTTCAACCAACCATTTTTTGATGACATTGCAGACGTGCTGTGTAGATACGCCAACATGATTTACAATGAGACAGCCTGCAAATACAAGAAAAGTCCCAATGATCAGCAAACAAGGCTTTGAAGCACCACTGTAAGATTTCTTAGAAAAGAAGCTGACATGCTTCCAAGCTATTAGTACGACAGGAGGTTAATAGTATATTGAGAGGGTAATTTTTTTCTGAAACCAATTAAACCAACAGACAATCCAACCAAGCAAAACATAGGTAAAACTGTTTACTACTTTTTTTAGCAGCAGTGTGAACATTTTGACCTATGCTGAAAGGAACTAAATAGGTGAAAAAAAGAGCACCTTTTGTCAGTATGCTTCACAAGCTGTAAGCAATGGAACTCTCAATTCAGTGACACAGCAGACAGCAGGTGCAGAATATTTTCAATGTAAAAAGGATCGAAACAGCTTTAAAACCTAGTGCTGTAGCCCCACAAAAAAGAGTCCCCAGAAATTATAAATTTAATCCCATCTTTCTGAGTGGTTCATCCAGTAGTCTTTTTCTTTCATTGGTAAACAATCTGCATGCTAGAAAATAATGATGCAGGGCGCAGAGAAGCAGAACTACCGAGTGAGAAATGGAGACTTTTACACACTGTTGCGACGAATGTGCATACCAGTGTTCCAGAAAGTAACATTAACAACGCAAGAGATTGTAGTGAATGAGAGCGATGTGATGATGGCTGAAGTGACCGTGCCTTCGTCGTTGTCACTTTACAAGGTGAAGTAAAAGATGAAATGGGGCTGGGGTGTGTCCTTTATGGCCGAAATCGCAGCGCATTTTCTTTTTCGCTCGTGCCTCGAGCTCTTAGCATAGCTGCGTGAGCGGTGAGGTACAGAATATGACCATGATGAGTGAGAATGATGCTGCAACAATTTCAAGCAAAACAATTCACGAGACTCGGTAGCTGAAAATCGCCGTGGCACAAAGCCGCAACAAAGGACGCCGCCGGCCACTCACCATGATCTCTATGGGGAATCGCACTGGAACCATCGATATTTCTAAATAGTTGGAGTACTTTGCTAGTACGCGGGTAGTGGGCATGCATCAATAATATTCTAAGTGTGAAAAAATGAGAGCTTACCGTGACACTTATGAAGCAAGCATCTTGCATTACACACACCTGATGCACGCATTTGCTGTCAGTACACTGACAATGGGTAGCGCTGGCACTCACTAACATGTAAAACGTGGGCTTTCATGCAGGTTTTCCCATTTATTTATCGTGGCATTGCAGCAAAATGTTTCCTTTAGATATCTTCAAATCCTGCTCGAAGAACCAACATACCTGCTACGGGCACTTTTGCTACCATAGCTGTCAAAGCAATGAGGTGCTGCTGTCAGTTATACAATTCTCAACGTTGCGTGCCCACCGCACCACAAGTGGCGCTGTTCGCGACTTTCAAAGCGCCTCCTGTAGGTCCCAAATGAAGTGTACTATATCATTCGTCATCGCGAACATTGTCATCGCTACAAGAGGCTCAGAAAAGCCTCCACGAAAAACTTGAGGGAGTAAAACTGACGTCGTCGATAGCTATCAGTGCTCCGCTGGCTGGTCTCACGTAGTAATCGTAACAGCAGACTTTTATTTGTGAGTGGAGCGTCTACTGTGCAATAGCAGTGCACATGAAGGACCACCAGATGGCCGAAATTTTCGGAGCCATTCACATCGTGAAGTGTAGAAACTTGGCCATATATTGCTAGTGTTCTTGGGCATGTTGGAAGCATGCTCTGGGCACCATATTGAATCACAGAGTGCGTCACCTGTAGTTTGTGGGTAGTGTAAATAGCGTAAAACCGGTAAAACGATGCCCCACAAAGAACTAAACTATCTACGCATGAGTAATCAAAGCTCCGAAAACTGGTCGGCTCGCTTCTAGCTGCGAATTGGGCAATGTTCGACAGAAATGTAGTTCAGCTTGGTCCAAAGTAATAAAGAGTGTAAATGTATTTTCACAAAATAAGTGTTGCTCGCTATGTTTAATGCAAAAGTTTTGGGCGCAGATAGACAAATTAGAAAGATGCAGGGACGCTTTTCGCAGACATGGCAGTGAGCAAAACCAGCATAAATATAGCAAAATTCTGCCTTACCATTCGCAAATAGTCTATCATTGAAGCGAATATACTCGAAGTGTCAGCCAGCAGCATCATTTACCGTGAACCAACATGTTTTCCAAGAGAGCAAAATGAGACAGTAGGTGGGAAGTGGACAGCTGTTGCTCAGAGGGACATTCTAATGAAGGTTTGTTAGCCATGTGTCTCTCATGGTGCATGCTTACATAGTGCTTTTTTTTGTCATCATCTAAAAAAAACACTCTAGGGTGCATACTTCAAAGGGACTATTTGCCTGCATCTGTCTGGCTGACTCACTACACTACTTTTGTTCAGCACGAACGACATCAGAAGTTTCAAAAAGTGCATTGCTAGTGAGCTTGTTTCTCAAAGACCAACTTGCATTTCAAACTTGAACTTTGGCTAATAGCGTTATCTTGAGCTGGGCTGCCTATAAATTGTTCTTGAGGTGTCACACATCTGTCCCACATTTGTCCTATTACCTCTTTGTACACTCAGCCTTCTTCATTCAGCTCTGAAAGGTAAATTTCGATGTTGCATCAGTTTTATTACTTAAAGCTTCCCTAGTGAGCTTTAAATGAAACATATTGGCATTTAAGGGCATAAAACAGAGAACATGTAAGAGACAGATTTTCCAATCGAGTGCTCTTGTACCAACACATCAGAACAAACTCGCCAAAATATCTGCGCTTTGAAATGAAACACTCATATATTGTATATACCAGCGCTACAGTGTCCGGTATTTAGGATTGTAGAACAGACTTTATTATGGTAGAAAAGAACGAGAAAAAAATTAACGAATACACGTCAAAACAATGCAGCTATGGTACTATCAATGCTTATCTATGGTACTATCAATGCATCTATGGTACTATCAATGCTGAGTAGAGATTTTTTATGAGCACTTTATGCCATCAATTATATTATCCTAAAGTCTTTTTAGAAAGTGATTGCAAAGTTCTGTTTTTGTATGGGTTATTTTTTACAATAAGATTGTTTTGTCACTTTAAGTAGGTTTTTCAACATGTTGCTATAGTTTTTTTCATACCTTTGTCTCCGACTTACATTAAATGGCTGTTTTCTTTTTATTTTTGTTTTCCTGTAAAGATCGTTCATCTTGTGCATACTAGTCGGAAAAACCTTCATTTAATCAGTGGTTAGGTAGAATATCAAATATTGTATGTCTTTTAACAGTTTCAGTGCTTGCATGCTTTGCTTTAAGAAATAAGGAATATAAATTTTGTAGTACTTCAGGATTATGCAAATTGCAGTACAGCCAGTGCCATGAATTGTGTTGATAAACTTATCTAGACTGAAGAGTGAAATAAAATTAAACATGTTATCGCGAGATAGATTTGCGATGAAAGTTTCAAATACGAGAAGATGATCAGTGACAAGTGCATTTTGTGCGTTTGGTGTGGATGTCTTGAAACATGGTCAATGACAATATCAGCTTCATTGTGCGACAACTGACTGTGAGATTAGAAGTGCAAGCCCAAAAACAAAAAAAAAGTGATTATATGCTGTGGTGGTAGACCTTTCGGGCGGTATCAATATCGCCAGTGTCGGCGTGTCAGTGTTTGCCTGTTCGGCGGTGGCGCGTCGACAGCGGGGAGCTCATTGGATTGGCGCGACTTGAAGTGAGGGTGGGCTGTAGATTGAAGAGTTGTTCAAGATAAAAGTTTGTCCTTAGAATTAAAAAAAAAAAACTGTTTCCCCAAAAGGGTGAAACAGGTAACGTGATAGCAACATTTTTTAATGTTATCTATTTACATATACTGCTGTGCCACTTCTTGAGATAGTACATTTGAATACAGATGCTCAGAACCCTGAAAAAGATTCTTTTAAAAAAAATATGTGTTTGCACAATTTTTTTTAAACTGCTCAGCACTGAGTCTGCACAGAGACTCATTAAGCTCATTTCATAAATCCAGATTCTGCAGGGGGAAGGGGACGAAAACAATTCACATTATATCTAAGGCGCACAATATTTAGAGGATCAGATTACTGGATGAGGTGTGCAGAAGATGGAAGGAAGCATATGGTTGCTAGAACACTTGAAGCGGTGTGAACTATCTTAGGCAGGATAATGGCATAATGGCAAGTGCTCCGAAGTTTGTACATGCACATGCTAAGTAGGCGAGAAACACTGGTCATAGCGGCAAAATAAAAACCTGATTGCTTTTTTTTAAATAGATTTTCACATAGCTATGTCGTGTCTGTGGTGAGGTGACCAAACAACCAACACACATTTGGGCCTGGACAGTCTTATGCGCTGTCAGTCCGCATTCTTTTGTCGAGTCACTTAACATGCGTCGCAGATACCAAAGTTTTTGAAGAGCTTGTTCCATATTGTTTAGACGCGCGTGTGCCATTTTAAGTTTGTTACAAGGCTTTCACCAATCCATTTAAACTTGTAACCTATAGCAGGCTTAGACGGTCATTAGTGTATGTAAAATGAAGAGGCTGTCTCTTATTCCTTTAGTTTGTAATTAGTCTTTTTGAATTTCTGTGTTTCACTCAAGTTACACAAGGATGAAAAAAAAAAAAAAACATTGCAGTAGACTGGCTATAATTCAAACTCTGATAGTTTAAACTTTTGGTTAATGCAAGAGCTTCAGGGAATCGGTGTTGTATTGGGTAAGCTGTTTCATAGAATCGATTGCTGATGAGAACTAGAAATTACGACCACAGCTATGGCAAATGGGTCTTTGTACTGGCTCAGTCTGCTGTGCATAGCTGCTAAGGTCATTTCTCACCATATTGTCTGACTTCTCCAGAAGCATGAACTGAATTATGTTGAGCAATGTTACCAGACAGCAAAACGACCTGCTCACGTGTCGAATGCTCTTTTTTTAAAGTGTTAGTGCAGGCAGTAAACTGGAATGCGTTGCTTGAATCTAGAGTTTATACTGTGTTCACTCATCGTACTAGAGAACTTGCACGAAATGCCGTATGCCAGAACCTCTAGCAAGCAGCCGCAACAATATCATTTCAGCTATTATGATGACAATGTTTTTATTTGGGAACTCATGTATGCGTAGATCGTGTGGTAAGATAGGTCTATTGTTTAGAGGGGCTACCTGTTTCTATACACAATGTCAGCTCCTCTCATGAAAAAACCAACCGTGCAGTGCGGGCTATATGCAACGTATGGTCTTGCACTGGACTGCATGTGTCACTAATAGAATCAAGCCTCAGCTAAACAATCGCATGGCCCCAGAAAACGTGGGAGCTTGACACAACTAGCTGTGCTTGAATGCTGTTTGTACAAAAAATAGTCTCGTTAAAAAGTTTAGGGATTTCAGCATTTAGCGATTTACGAGTGCCATCAGAAAAATTCGGAGGGTAGAGCAGTGACTTTGTGTGTGTGTGTGTATACATGCATGGGTTGAAAATTTTCCGAACAAGTTTAAAGCTTCCAACCCACTGCCCCCACTTCTGCGGATTGTGGACTCAATTATGTAGAGTACCTTTCTTCAGTGTCGTAATTGTTCAAACCGTCATGGTAGCCTAGTGGCTAAGGCACTCAGCAGTGCTGACCTGCAGGTCGCGGGATTGAATCCTTGCCACGGTGGCCATGTTTTTGATAGAGGCGAAAATGCTTGAGGTCAGTGTGCCTAGATTTAGATGCATGTTCAAGAACCCCCCGGTGGTCTAAGTTTTTGGAGCTCTCTATTACAGCATCTCTCATAATCATATGGTGATTTTGTGGCATTACACTCCAAGGATTATTATGATGTGCTTGTTCAGCTTTTTGTTAAAGTAATTCGCTCTATCTCCTGCCAATCGTGTTCTTGAAAGTAAACTTGCCTTGCTTAAAACTATGCAGGTTTCCTTCTTGAATGCATTTTTTGCAATATGCAGGAAAGCTGCACCTTGACGGGTACTCTGTGCAGAACCTGCGCTACCTGAATCGAGGTGACGTCAGCCAGAACGAGGCACAGGACGCCACACGTTTTGAAGCCTGGAAGGTGAGAGCCGTCATGTACGAGCGAGCTACCACTTTTGCCAATATAGCCCATTCATCGTCACTCTTCAGATCACACTTGAGTGAATTTGGACAAATTGTTGCTTATTAAATCAAATCAAATAATTTTTATTTTCCCAGAAGGTACTGGAGAGGTTCGCCAGCTAAAGGCTGTTTCTGGACAGCTTGATGAGGCGAGTGAACCCTTTACTAGGCAGTTGGGAGAATGACATGGTCTACAGAGGTGTCCAATACACTAGTGATCATAACATATTGTTGTGAATGTATTCATTACTTTACAGTAGAAAAATAGTTCAGAAGTGAAGATGGTGGCTGTTGTATTTTTCAAACACCAACACATCGTCATCCTCTTCTTTGGACAACCCCTCATAAAGATAGCCGCGACCCTGCCATATCGACCTATGGCTACAAAAAGCGCCGATCCAGTGCTTGTTAGCAGGTTTTGAACGAAAAGTACGACTTCAGGCGAGCGACAAGGACAATGTCTGAAGATGCTTATTTTATTTTATTTTATTTAGTACATACTGCGAACCATAAATGGTCCAAGCAGGAAGGGCACATCACATACAAAAAAAACAGGAATAACATGCACCATACATAATGCAATTCACTCTTAATTCACAATGAATGGGGATCACATAATTTGTTCCAATCAAACACTGTCCGTGGAAAGAAAGAATACATAAAGACATCAGTTCTCGCGAAATATGGGGTAAGCAAATTGGGATGGTGATGTAGGGTTTGCTTAGTTGATAGGAAAGATAGATACGGTGATGGATCAATGGCGAGTTTATTGTTAAGTAACAAGAAAAGGAAATCAAGCCGTTGTTTGAGTCTGTGCAAAGCAAGTGGCTGAATGTCATTTGCAATCATTAGTACAGAGGGTGAATCAGATGGTAAGTATTTGTTGTATATAAAACGAACTGCTTTCCTTTGAACCCACTCAATTTTATCAATATTAAACTTAGTGTAAGGATCCCATACTGTGCTGGCTTATTCTAATTTAGGTCTTACAAAATAAAAATAACTAAGAAGCTTTACATTTGGAGGGCAGTTACACAGTTTATGTCTTAAGAAGCCGAGTTTTCGGAGGGCAGCTGAACATACGTTGTCTATGTGGTCATTCCAGGATAAATTAGTTATGGTCAAGCCCAAATATTTATAGCTAGTGAACTCTCTCAGGGATGATGGCCCTAGTTTTTAGATATAGTATAACGGATTTTGCATACAGACACTTTTGTCTACGTTGAGGGTCATTCCCCGTTCATTACACCACTGATCTATATTGGAAAGATCTGTGTTAAGTTCGTTTTGATCATGAACAGAGTAAATATCACGAAAGACAACACAATCATCAGCAAATAATCTAATTTGTACTGTAAGTGTTATGACATTGACAATATCGTTGATATAAATGAGAAAAAGCAATGGCCCCAGTACACTTCCCTGGGGCACACCTGATGAGACATGAAGAGATAGTGAATGGTGGTCATTAATGGCAACAAACTGTGACCGGTTAGTAAGATATTCGACAATCCAGTTTACGAGAATGTCTGGAAGGCCAATCCGCTTAAGTTTTTGAATCAGTTTATCGTCAGGTACTCTGTCAAACGCTTTACCGAAATCTAAGAAAATTATGTCAGCTTGCCTCTTGTTATCAAGATTTAGTGCAAATGAGTGGATTATTGTAACCGATTGCATTACTGTTGAATATCCCTTTCTAAACCCGTGTTGAAGTTGTGTCAAAATAGAATGTTGGTCCAAAAAATTTACTATTTGGGTGGCAATAATATGTTCAATTAATTTACAGCAGGATGACGTTAGAGATATAAGATGATAATTTTGAGGAGAAAGACGGTTTCCTTTTTTGAATACGGGACTAATGCGAGCGGCCTTCCAGTCACCTGGTAGCTTTGATGACAACAATGAAGCAAAAAATTTTATACTGGAATTTTACGAACTGTTCAGCATACCTTTTTAGAAACATATTTGGCAGATCATCCGGTCCACATGATGTTTCGGACTTAAGCTTCAAAAGCATCGCGAATACGCCAGAGTAAGACACAAAAGATGCTTCAGATGGATCGAAAACTTTACCGCTTGGTAACCGCTTTCTGGTCATTACCAATCACGCCCTCAATTTCTATTTCAGTCATGGGTTTCTTTTTGTCAGCAATATAATTCCAGAATTTACTTGGGTCATTTCTTATGAAATTTGGCAGCAATGTCATAAAGTAGCGATCTTCAGAGGAGCGTACGTCCCGTGCAAGGCTGACCTTGAGGGTTGAAAGAGCACTAGTCTGCGCTTGCTTTTTCCATAATCGCTTTATTTTTTGCTTTAATTGAATAATATTGTGCGTAATCCAAGTAGTTTGTTTGTGAACCTTCTTACGTTTATTCGGAATAAAGTTGTCTATGCAATGGTGACACATTGCATTAAATCGGTTCCACATTGTTCCGACATCTTCAGCATCAAATACGGCAAAACTCGATTCCATGTAGTCTATCACAGATACGTCATCTGCTCGTGAGTAATCTTTGAAACAACGAACCAATGATTTTTTATCGCTCCTGCATCTGGTAAGGGGGACGGATACACTAACCAAGTTGTGATCAGACAGGCCCTGTTCCACGGAAACAGTGTGCTGCTCTAGTTTACGGCTTATAAATACTAAATCAAGAATGGAACTACTGGACCCATGCACACGGGTTGGCTCTTTCACAACTTGCATCAGGTTATGAGTAAGCATGACGTCGAACAAAGCCTCCGTCTCTTTTTTGTACCAGGGCCCCGTCGTAAAGCGTTCCCAGTCAACAGAAGGTAGGTTAAAATCACTAGCTAATAAAATTTTCTGGTTGCTAAACTGGGACATATGTTCACGTAATTTTGCCATACATTCAAACGTAGTCTCAGGGGGTCTGTATACGGCATATAAAATAAAACTATGGCTCTAACAAGACAGTCTGATGCATACACACTCTAGTTCGACACTCGCGATATTTGTAGCCTGTATTGTGTCTTTCACAAGGACGGCTTGTCCACCACCCCTCGTAGCTCTGTCTTTCCTAAACACTTTATACGAGGGTGGAAATACGTCATCGTCAGCTATTTCAGGGGGCAACCATGTCTCAGACACAATCGCTACATGAGGGTCATAATCAAGTAAGGCAATTTCCATGAGTTTAGTCTTGTTGCTTATGCTTCGGACATTCACATTAACCAATCGGAGACACTTTTGTTCTGAGGGCTTCACGCGAATATTGGAACGTTTACTTTTTGTTGACCGAATCCACGAAGAAATCGTAGAATGCCCTCTTAGGTCTTCATAAGTGACTAGGCATATCGCCTGGTTATCGGACGATTGCTGCTTCCGTTGTTTTTTTCAAGCGATATTCTTTCTCCCTTTTCACAGTCCCAGACGTATGCTCGGTTATTTATGTACAGCTTGTCAAAGGCCAAGTTTACTCTTTCGTTATTATCTCGGTTTGCTTTGGCACTTGTCCAAAGCTTTTTTCTAATGTCTCGTATTCTTGGGGAAAAGTTTTCACCGATAGCCAATGTTGTGTTTTTAAGTTTAAATCCTTTCTTTAGTATTTTAGCCTTGTCTCCCCAATCAAGCAACTTAAAAATTACAGGCCTAACTTTCCCGGCTTCGGGTCTACCTATGCGATGAATGCGCTCTATGTTGACAGGTTCTAGCTCCATGATGTCATCTAAAATGCCTTTGTTGACGGCGTTTTCAAGAGTTTCGTTGTTTTCACTTACCATCTCAGGAAGACCGTAAACAATTAAATTGGATCGCCGACTATGATTTTCTAGGCGCTCAGTTTTTGTTTTCAGAACAGTAATTGTTTGTGTCAAAGCCGACAACTGGTTCTGACAGGCATTTGCCTTTCTTTCGAGCCCAGATAAGGTATCTAACTTCTTCTCAGTCTCTGACAGTCGCTTCTCCTTAATTTATTTAACATCGACCGCAATAGCTTCCAGCATTTTAACAATTTGCTCCAGGTCAGGGCCCAGGTTCATCTCAATATTGCCACAGAGTAACAATAACTTCCTAAGTACAATTTCAGCGTGGCACAACAAACAGCACAACCATGGGCACGACAGCACCAGCAAAAATGAATCGTCAGAGCGGATACATTTCCCATATTGTTTTCTCACCTGGAGAAGAAACACGAATGGATTACGGACGGTCCTCATGCTCGTACAGCCGCCGCGCCCAATGATCGAGATGGCCACTGGACGTGAATTTATAGTTGAGTTGCATGGTGCTGCCGCCTGCCAGTCATCCACGGCACAGGCAGTTGCTTGGCCACGACGTAGGCTGTCCCAGGGCGTTGATACTCGCAGATCAGGCACGCGCCAGATAGGAGCATCGCAGGCATGCGCAGATGTCGTTTCGCAGCTCCCTAAGCACCCGGCACGAACTGGCGGCAGAAGGTTGATAATTTGGAGAAGAAACACGAATGGATTACGGACGGTCCTCATGCTGGTACAGCCGCCGCACCCAATCAGATGTGGAGGGCACCGAAGGGTTTAGAGGGGCTATATTATAGGTAACATCAGTTACCTGCCGTAGCACATGCCGTAACCTGAAGTACTTGGGTAAAAGCTTCTTGGCTAAGCAAACATGCCGCGAAGGCATTCATAGAAGAAAGAGGTCACCCAGATTAAAGCAGACGTTTCGGTCGTGGCTGTCATAACTATGTTTCTGACAGAGCGTGTCAAAAACATAGACACAGAGCTATGTCTGAAAGGCATCGATTGGCAATCTTATGGGCCTTCTCAGCTGTGCTAACAGTGTGGCGAGCATTTGCTGTGGACAGGTGGCCAGGGTTGGTTACAAGCGTGTCGATCAAAGCACCACAGCGATGTCGGTTCTCTTCCGTACAGAAGGCAAAAGGGAGAATATCCAGAAGTGTCCTGGCATGAGCTATTGTAAGCGAAAGTGACAAATGGTAGAGCAATGTCCCAGTCATGATGATTTGTTGGGAAGGACATGGTGAGCATATCAGTGAGCGTATGATTCAAACGTTCTGTGAGGTCGTTCTTTTGGAAATGATAGGCATCATAGGCTTGTGCTTGGTTGCACAAGAACGAAGTAGGTTGTCGATTATGTTAGATAAAAAGTAGGGACTGCGGTCGGTGACCAGTTGACGAGAAGCACCGTGATGTAAGATGACGTCTTGAATCATAGAGTCCACGACGTCTTTAGCACAGCTGCTTGGTAGAGGTCTCGTTATGGCAAAATGGGTCCAATATATAGTAGCGATGACGACCCACCTAGTATTGTTGTCAGATAAAGGGAAAGGGTCCAGCAGGTCGAGGCCAGCATGAAAGAAAGGCTCGGTAGGTATGTCAATTCGTTATAGGAGCTCCACGGGGTGTACAGTTGGCCTTATGCGGCATTGGTACAACTTTCAAGAAGAAAATCGGCGGTATAAAACGCTGTGTATGACGACGAACATTCGAAGAGAACTGTCCGTTGAGCCAGTATTCAGGGGGCTGAATAGATCTCGTAGGGAAGTGTCACGATGCTGCTCACTGCCCATGTTGCTGCAAGCGAAGAGCGAAGATGTACAGATGAACGGATAGTATGTTACGTGATTCGGAGGGTCACGGGGTACCTTAGAGTTGCCACCCTTCCCAGAAAAAAAAAAAAAAGCCGGCCCGTCAGCGGGGGTCACGAACTTGAGGTTGTGTGGAAAATAAACAAAGTCAATGTTGAATATTTGACATGCGATGACATTTATTGTACCCGCCTTCAACATCAACGTACTATGTCCACATACATACAAACACAGCACTGAGCGAATCAATTAGTCTCTGGTGGCAAGTGCATAACTATCATGAGTGTTACAATGTTTGCACTCAAAACAAGTGTTAATTTATTATGTATGCTGAACAAAATATTTGCCGCCGAGGTTTTCAGCCAAACTAAAAAAGTGGGGGCTGAAATCCATAGACAGAACCTTTATTTCAGACAGAAACTTGCAGAAAATGATGAATTTAATGTGTTTATCACAAACCGCCGTGCCTTCCTCAAAGGCGCGGCGGTTTGTGAACTTCCTCAAACAGCCGTGGCTAGAACAGGCGTGCCAACAATGCCATTCCGTCGCCTGTGTCTCTCAACCCACTCAGCCCCCACTACGATTCCTAAATCCACTACGAGCGGCACCTGCAGCAAACAATGTTCTCAGGTGGTATAAAGCCCCTAAAGACGGCGTAACATCTCATGGTTTTTGTGGAGGAAGGAGAGTGGGATATAGAGTAGAGGAAGAAAAAGAAAAGTAACAGACACGAACATGTGCACCTTTCAGCCGCAATGCTCGTGCTGGCTTACAGCTGCCGCACACAAACAAAAATACGACCACTGTTCAAAAACATGTGTAATAAAGTCTGTTTATCGGAATAGTCTTGTCTTTCGAATAGAATTTCGATGTTTTCGTCATTTTTTCTGAGCTGTTCAGTGCTCCTTTAAAAAGTACACAATGCATGTATATCTACACGTGCAATTATGTGCAATACACTCATAACGCATAAAAAGAAATAGAGAAATGCTATGCGCTCACCTTCTCCTATTCGCTGAACTTAGATATGTACTTAGAATTGGACTTAGCTTCTTGAATGAGCTTCTTGTTTTCTCTCGCCATCTTTATAAATTCTTCACAGCTGTACACCAAATTATACCGCACACAATGTTCCGCTTTAACCATTGGGACGCTTAGCTGGTTTCTTTCACACGCATTGCTGCAGGGAATAGAGTAGACATGCTTCATTAGGTTCTGCAGGAAGGGGCACTTTACCTCTTTTAAGAATTTTAGCCACATCGAGCTTGCTTTCTCTTCACATTTTACAAGTCCAGGCAGAGCATCCTTCAAAAGACAAAGCTCTGAGTAGAGTTCCTCCCTTTCTTCTTTAAAGTCAATGCCAAAAAGGTTGGTTGCATTTATTACCATCAGTAGAGTAGGTGCACCTCCAGATCCGCGCAGATCCGATTCGGCGAGCATCTTAAACGAGGAGTTCTTGAAGTCAAACCACTTTTTGAGGTACGCAAGGGCCCTGTCATAGACATTCACAAAGTCCAGTTTTGCAACTTGTCCACATAAAAGGATTTCAAGTCCCAGATTAGCCTTGACACCGAAGAACATAGCATCCCTTCGATTAATCATCTGTTTCCTGAGCTTAGTGATAACAGCCTAAATTTCTGTCGTCTTAAAGTGACTTTTCAAGGGTGAGAATTGCTAAATAGAACATTGCAAAGAATGAGTGCATGAAGTGAATGTATCACTCTGGAAGCGTGACACTCTCTGAAAGTCCATCGACTTGGTTGCCTATAAATCTCCAGATTATTTTTTCACACTCCTCCTCTCCTCGACACAGAAACTATGACTTGATGGGTGTCCAGTTCTTAGTTAATCTGTCTAAGGATGTTAACAAGCTTAACCAGGGGACCAAAATGTGACACAACGCTTTGCTATATTTCTCATCACAAAATTCAAAGAATGTTGTCAATTCCTCTACACATTTCAAGCTAGAAGAAAATTCTTTGAATATCATTAGTACAAGAGTTTCAACGTCAAACTTTAAAGGCTTGAGTGGGTGCTTGGCAGAGTTATGCACAACATGGAAATTGCAATTGGCCTTCAACAAAGTCGGCTAATCTTTCTGCATCTTCTGCAAAACTGAGTTATGTTTCCCATAATTCACAGAAGCATTATTCACGCTGTCTGCTGCAGCTTGCTCCAAAGAAAGGCCTACCTTCTCCAAACTTACTGCCAAAAGTTCGCAGATGCTGCCGGAAGTCTCGTCCACCTGCTCACAAAAGTCGATAAGAGCATCAGTTATTTTGGCACCACTCACATTGTAGAAACGCACTGCATTGGGAAAAGTTTTCTGTTTCCCTTGTTGGAAGCGTCAGTGGAGAGAACGAGCGGAAGGTTGCGGCCTGCTGGGCGAAGTTTTTCGACTATGCACTCCACTGCGTGAGGCGCCAGTACATCTTTCTCGAGGTGTTCCAGCTTTGTTCTTCTGAGTCCCATTCTGGAAGCAATGTCTGAATCCGAGAAGACTTTCCGTGCCAACTTGCTGCCACAGTCCATTGACAAGTAACTGTAGTTGTGCTTCATTCCATACAATATGGTGCCCAGCTCCATAGCAGTCATGTTATCTTCTGCACTAGAAATGGCTGGAAGAAAGAACTTTTTGACTGTAGCTGACTATTTTGAGGCGAGGCTCTTCTGTTTGTTTCTGCATTGATGCCTGATGCTTCACAGCGCTGACGCCATCAAATTTAACAATAGACGCGCTTGCCTACAGTTAAATTTGATGGCGTCGATTTGATTAACCATAGACGCTCGGGTTGAGATCTCCACTCTTTCCGGAACGTGCACTGATGCATTTTTTGCTTTTTCAAAGGCAAAGAATTCATGCTTATGATGCAAGCAAAGGAAGCACGTAACTAACTACTGATACTGATTTCCGCTCCGTTCCAACGATCAGTGGGCTTGAAGGGTTCTTGCTTTGAGCTTTTATGGGTACATGGTAGAAAGTGGTTTTCTTCAGTCCTATCGGGAGCACGGCACAGCGTCTTGGGGAACGGGAAGGAGGATGCGTGACATTTTTGCCGTGACATTTTGCAAGCCCTGGCAGGAAAGAGAGGGCGATGTTCCCGTAGAGGGGTTGGCGTTTCCTGTTTCTGCTGAATGTGCCAAAATTCGAGGAGGAGGCGCTGGCGAGTTTTCCTTTTTTTTGCCAGAATCATCGCGTCCTCGAGACAAATATGGTGGTCAAACCGCTCACAGTGTTCTGCTACTGCGCTTCATTGTCGGTTCAACTGACGGAGGTTTTTCTTATGCTGCCGCATTCTTTTGTGGAAGTTCTTGGTTTCCCCAATGTAGGAAATGGGGCAGTCGGCGTGATCCAGTACACGACGCCCTGAGCTTTTTCCTCAGGTGCGCGATCTTTGGACCGAGGGATGAAGCTGTCGATGGTGGTGGGTGGCTTGTGGGCTATGTCAACCCCTGCGTTTCTCAGTATACGGGATATTGCTTCTCCGGCACCGGCGATCGATGTAGGTGATCGACACGCGGTGTCGTTGTGGCGACGCAGGTCCCCTGTCTTTTCTCTTCCCCCGTCCTTTCTTTCAACCTGTGCAGTCAGTCCCCGACCGCGCAGGTGAAATTTCTCAGTCAAGAGGTGCGGCGAACACGGAGACGAGTAAAAAAAAAATATTTGGGATACAGTGAGCGAAAAACCAGCCAATTACAGCCGGTCCCTTGCCTAAAAAAACGGCCTGGTTGGTCCAATACTGGGCAGGTGGCAACCGTAGGGCACCTAGAGAGGCAGTCAGGGTTTCGGTGTAAACCACTGTGTACGTGAATTCCTGGAGGCGCAGAGCCCAATGAGCAAGGTGTGAATTCTTTCTCTCTCGTTTGCCGCCTTTCAATATATATGTATATATATATATATATATATATATATATATATATATATATATATATATATATATATATATATATATAATGATTGTTGGAGAAAGAATGAGGCACTTGTTTTTGTCTCCCAGTTGAGGAAATGGCTCAGTGCATCAACGGCGCAATTGAGAGACTATTGGCATTTCCCCAAGATCCGATGCAGAGCGCTGATTGGCGAGAGCAGCTAATTCATATCTCGCGGGCAAAAGCGCGCCCACCTTTGGCTGCTGCGCTGGAAGTGGGGGCAGTCCCTCCTGGCGATGGCATGTCCGGCGCGCTCGTCTCGCCGTTGCTCTCTGCTTCGTCCGCGTCGATAGATGTTTGCTTACGAGCCGGTTTTAATGACGATAGTCTTTTAAAGATGATAGTTTTCTTGGGGAGCTTGGACGAAAAAGTTTTGGTTTGTCTGTACATTTGTATGTTTGTTCACCTTTAGTACTGGGTACTCTAAACAGCACCAGCTGGCACCCCGGACGGTCGACCCCATTCGCAGCACCCACTGATGTTGCTTAAGCTTCAGCGTTCATACTTGTGCGATTGTCAATTAAAAAGCAATTATTGCACATATCTCACTCATCATAACAACACATATATATTCTGTAATGTGCCCCTTTTACTGGAAAAGGCATACATAAGTAATTCTAAGGACCATAGCATTTATCACCCCGCGCTGACCATGCAACGCTTGCACGAAAAGGTGAGTGTTTCCAACGCTTTCCTAAGATGACACTTGTGGCACCTACCCGTCGCCTTGTGTTCTACACCTTTGAGACGGGAGCGCACGCAGGTCTCAGAGTCGCGTGCTTCGTTTTCCAAGAAAACTGCCAGAAAGCACTTATGTCTCACGTGTGACGTGACTTGATGTGCTCGTTCACCTCTGCCGCACGCTCGAGACACTCTAACGCAGCCCCTTCAGAATATCATTCACCAATTTTCTTGCGCAGGACATCAATTGCATGTTTTGTTCTCTCTCTCCACACGCAAGACTATCGTCTTTCGACGAAATTTGCAGATTAAAATGCAGATACAGGGCCAATTTTTTGCCTTGTGCTGTTTTTCGATCAGTTTCTCTCATTTTTTCTTTTCGCACAAGTTCTGTGCCGTTTATGTTTGTTGTTGTGCATGATGCCGGCAACGAAGCCACAGATGGTGCGCTAGTTCGGAGCACGGAAACGCGTTTGCGGCTTCTACGAGAATCCAAATTCCTCTTTTCTGCTGCAAGTGCCCAGTGCGTATATGCTTGCGGTGGGGAAACTGTGCTGTCAGCTGTCACCAATCCAGAATCTGACAAACCACGTGTGTACCTGGAGCCGCGAATGCATCGAGCGCACCCGAGATCACCGGATTCAGCGCGTGCTCTGAATCGGTGCTGTTGAGCGTGACACTGAGTGTTGCTAAGATCCCCAGACACAGCACTTCGTCTGCATCGGGGCCAATAGCATGCATGGGCTGCCGACCCTTCATCTGCAGACTCATTTCCTAACTAAGGAATAAATCAATGTGAATGCGAGACATCGGGACGCTGTTCGTGCTGAACTCGAATATACGCCAGCGACGCAGAAAAAGTTTGAACTGATGCAGCCGGCTCTTGAAAGAGATGCTCCACTTCTAAAAAAAAATTCTAAACGGCACTTAGAGAAGATGGAGAGAAGACAAAAGAGGAAGGGGTGTACAAGGACACTTCAGCTACACTGCTAAAGCTTTTTGAGGAAAACACATGTGCTGAACTTTCAAAGACTGTTTTCTCAAAATGGATTTTATAGGTAGTTGTGGTGCTGAGGAAAGCGATTTCTCAAGAACTGCTGATCATAATTGTGTGCCATTTTTTTCATTCTTTTCCCGGATGATTTTGCAAGAGTGTTACAAGTTTCTTTTTCTGAAAATTGTGTCCATAATTATTAACAAACAAATAATTATTGATAAAGGTCATACCTACTGGCTACATCAAATTCAATGTTGCATAAAATTTCTTGGAGGGGAAACTGAAAAAGACAATGGCTCTTTAACAACCTAGAATATCTATCCAGGGATGACCACAAATAATTTAAGCCTTCTGGTATGTCCTGGGATTTCTTCCAGATCTTCCTCAGGCACACAAGTGAACCACCAAGTTAGACCTCAGTTCTCTAGAACTCTTGAGCATGATTTCATGGAACTTTGCCGCAGTTTTCGAGTTTTAATGTAGTGAACATACCCTGAAAGTTCATTATGATATCCTAAAAAATAAAAAGTTTCGTTTCCGGGGTAGCGTCCGTCCTTAAACAGCAGATATATTATATTGTTAAGGTGACGCTGAAATCCGTGCCCTCACAAGTTTTCTTATCGCGCTTTGGTTTATCTCAATATCAATGAAAGATTGCTAGATAATGGTTGTGTGCAAGAAAATTATTGCCCTTGTTTGGGAACGACTTCTTTTTTAGCGCGGAGGCATGGAAAATAAGGGTGATGGGGCCTCTTGGGCAGAGCTTACACTTATTCTTAGGTTCATTTTGACAGGATCATTCTGTTTATGTATCTATGTGTTTTCTAGTACAAGAACACACCGACCAATACTTACATATTGGCGCAAGGCAAACACAGTATTCAAACTACGCGCGCTAGTTCGTGCGCCCCCCAAGAGACCAGCAGCTTGATGATGGAACAAGAAAAGACCGTGACGGCGCGCGCCTCCTCAGCACGGGATTTTGATGAAAAAGAAGTGCTGCACCGCTCGAGGGTTTCTCGGAGATTGATCCCCTTTTGCTGATCGCCTGTTTTGCTGATCGCCGGTATAGATGTCGCGATTCGCCGTCAGCCCTGTTGCAGGATGCGAACCTCCAACTTTTGACCGATCGAAGGAAAACTGCACGGCTTAACTTTTTCCGCCTTTTATACTTTCCCAGATCAGGATTGCATGCACCAGGTTACATAACACAGGACACAACCAGGGCTTCACGTCATAAACATAGTCGTAGCATTACACCTATATTTGCACGCACTAACATTTACAAGTATTCATTTTTCCCGAGAACTGTCTCTGATTGGAATGCTCTGCCCCATGATTCCCCTATGCTTGACACGCCGAGATGAAACTATTCGCTTTTCTTGTCGCTTAAGTCTGCTTCTTTGCCTGTATTTGTCCCTTGTTTTTCACGAATTTTTAATGTACATGAATTTTGTTCTGCAGTGAATGTATACTGCAGCGGAAGTGTATGTATGTTGAAGAATTTTGAACTGTATTGCCCTCTCCTGCATGGACCATACTTGGTCCGCAGTATGTGATAAATAAATAAATAAAATAAATAGAAACGCCGTTACATTTTCCTTTGTTTTTCGGTTACAAGTTAGCCAAAATAAACATTTATTCGTACACCATTTGGATTGTACGTAACAATTCTGGTGGAGGAGCCGGGTAATAATCCCAAACCCAGTTGGACTTCGAGGAAGCAGCCCGGAACCACGAGCAGTCGAACTAACTGAGCTCGAACTAACTGAGTGTCTCCGGTGAGAGTACCGAAATGTCGTCTCCAACCGCTGCCGCACACGTTATTTCGTCTCCAGTCGCTGCCACGCACGTCGTTGTCGATGAGCCATGGACGCCGGACCCTTTCATGGCGATCCTCATGAAGACGCCGAGGATTAGCTCGAGGGTTTCGAGCGCGTCGCCAACTGCAACGGATGGACCGAAGAACGGAAGCTCCGCCGAGTTTATTTCCCATTGCAGGACAGCGCATGTACGTGGTTCGAAAACCATGAAGGTACCATTCGATCGTGGGATAATTTCCGACGGGAGCTACTGGCCACATACCCGAGTACAGACCGCAAGGAAAGAGCTGAAGCTGCCTTGCAAGCAAGAAACCAGTGCAACAATGAAAGCATTGCAATGTATATGGAAGACATGTGCCGGTTATTTCACCGGTTATTTCGCCGGTCTGATCAAAATATGAGCGAGGACAAGCAACTTTGGCACCATGCGTGGTGTGAAGCAGGAGATTTTTGCTGGTTTGCTTTGATGCCCCCTGCGGAATGTCACTGAATTTTGCACCGAGGCGACAGCGGTTGAAAAGACTCTGCAACAGCGAGCGAGGCACTACAATCGAGATGTTAACGTCGCATCCGTAGACGCGGTGTCAGCAGTCTTCGGGAATGGCATCGACGTACTACGAGAGCTCATTCGATCGGTGGTTCGAGAAGAGCTCCAGAAGCTAAATGGCAACCCCTCAACGGTCTGGTCATTAGCGGAAGTTGTTCGGGACGAGGTGAGACAGGAAGTCCGTGAGCAGCAGCCACAAGACCAGCCTGTTCAAGCGTCGGTTCCGATGCAGCCCGCAGTCTCGTACGCCGAGGTACTGAGAAACACCCCTGTACCTCATTTCGTCGCCCCTGGACCTCCTTTCGCCGCCCCTGGACCTTATTTCGCCGCAGCAAGCACGCATCTGCCGAAACCTCGATTTACGCCGTCCCCAGCCGAGACTAGGATCCGAAAAGCTGATATATGGCGCACTCCTGATCGAATTCCGCTTTGTTATCACTGCGGCGAAGCTGGCCATCTTTACCGGATGTGTGCATATCGCCGAGCTGGACTTCGGGGTTTTCCCGTAAACGCTGCCTGTCGACGGAATGGGGAGCGACCTTTTGAAATCGAGGAGTACTTGTCAACGCGTCAAGGGGCTCACTCCTCGCAGCAGCATCAGCCTCGGTCGACAGCGCCACTGAGGTATCGGTCACCAAGTCCGCGCCCATCTTCAAACTCTCCGAGGCGACTTCCCCAAAGCCCGCTTCGGGAAAACTAGAATCGGCGACCTGGGGAGGTAAGGCCACTGCCGACGCAAGAAAACAACCTCCAGTGCCGATTTCAAAATGCGATGATGGACACGAGACTTCGTGCGGAAACGGTAAAGTCGCTTCTGATTTGTCGGTAATTATAGACGGCTACGAAACAAATGCTTTGGTAAACACAGGCGCAGACTATTTCGTCATGAGCAGGAGACTTGCCAGAACGCTGAAAAAAGTGCTGACCCCTTGGATAGGACCACAAGTGCGAACCGCAGGGGGACACCTTATCGATCCGACAGGCATGTGTACCTTTAGAGTCGGGATACGCGGCTTCATCTACGTCGCCAGCTTCATTGTCCTGTCGGAGTGTTCAAAAGATGCAATTATCGAAATGTACTTTTTGCAGGCCAATGGCGCAGTGATAAACTTGCAGAAAACATGCATCTCGTTCTCGACGAAACCTGCTATCACGACATTCGAGAGTGAAAAACGATTAATGCGCTCCAGATTGCAGGTGATGGTGTAACAGTGCCAAGATCCATCATCGTTGTCACCGTAAAAAGCAATGTGTACAACGACTATGAAGGAATGGCAGAAAGCAATACTGGGCTATTACTCGAGAAAGGGATCTGTGCAGCAAGAGGTATTGTACGACTGCGTGATGGGTGTACGAGTGTCTTCCTGACAAATTTCCGAAATGAGGTGCAGCATCTTGCGAAGGGAACTGTTGTTGGTCACTTGCACGATTACGTTCCGATTACGAATTTGAATTCTTCCGAGATTGCACCACTACACCCTGACGGTATAGATTCCATACTCGCATCTATCCACATCGAAGCAGTCCTATCACCGAACCAGAAACAAAAAATCGAGAGCCTTATACGAGAGTACGCCTCATGTTTTTCCACGTCATCGAAAGGGCAAAGAACATCTATCACCAAACACCGCACCATAATCGATCAATCTGTTAGACCTATTTGCCAGCACCCGTACCGAGTGTCACCAAAAGAGAGGGAAGTCATTAGAGGCCAAGTTGAAGAAATGCTCTGGGACGACGTAATTCAACCGTCAGCCAGCCCATGGCCCTCACCTATAGTACTGCTAAAGAAAAAGGACCAGACCTTGCGCTTCTGCGTTGACTACCGAAAATTGAACGTCGTCACAAAGCGGGATGTCTATCCCCTTCCAAGGATCGATGACACCCTTGACAGACTACGAGACGCGAAATTATTCTCCTCTCTAGACCCCAAGAGCGGATACTGGCAAATAGAGATGAACGAACGAGATCGCGATAAAACTGCTTTCGTGACCCCAGGTGGGTTATACGAGTTCAAGGTACTCCAATTTGGCCTGTGTTCCGCACCCGCCACATTTCAGCGGATGATGGATACTGTGCTGTCCGGGTTAAAATGGCAGTCCTGCCTTGTTTATCTCGATGACGTCGTGATCTTTTCGGCCACCTTCGATCAGCATGTGGAACGACTACGTACTGTGCTCGAAGCGATTAGTTCAGCAGGGCTGACGATAAAACCCCAAAAGTGCCATTTTGGTTTTCACGAACTGCTTTTTCTCGGTCATGTGGTTAGCTCTGAAGGCATTCGACCTGACCCCGAAAAGACAGCAGCTGTAGAAAAGTTTCCTAGACCGATGGATAAAAGGGCTGTGAGACGATTCTTAGGACTTTGTGCCTATTACAGTAGATTCATCAAAGATTTTTTGAAGATTGCAGAACCACTAACCCGACTGACCAAAGAAGACACGCTTTTCACCTGGACAAGCGAGCAAGAAGACGCGTTCAATGAGCTACGACAGCGACTCCTAAACCACCCCGTGCTGGCACATTTCCAGGAAGAAGCCGAAACAGAGATTTACACGGACGCAAGCAATTTGGGACTAGGCGCCGTCCTTGTGCAACTGTAAAACAGAGAGGAAAGAGTGGTCGTATATGCTAGTCCCACTCTTTCGAGAGCTGAAATAAATTATTCGGCTACGGAAAAAGAATGTCTAGCAGTAATATGGGCCATAGAGAAATTCCGACCGCACCTATATGGTAGACCATTTCGAGCAGTGAGCAACCATCACTCGCTATGCTGGCTCGCAGGCCTAAAGGACTCTTCTGGGCGACTTGCTAGATGGAGCCTCAGGTTGCAAGAATACGACATAACAGTCGTATACAAGTCGGGTCGCAAGCACAGCGATGCTGATTGCCTGTCACGCGCACCAATGGAATATGCACCTGTGGAAGATGAAGACAACTTTCCATTTATTGGGACCGTCAGCACCGCAGACATGACTGACTATCAACGATCTGATGCGGAGTTGCTTAAACTGATCAAGCATCTGGAAGGGCAACCCATGCGTGTTCCTCGAGTTTTTGTCTGGGGATTGTCCTCGTACCTGATGAGGAACAACGTTTTATACAAGAGAAACTTCGAGCACAGCAGGGAAAAATTCCTATTCGTTGTTTTTTCGGCCTTGCGACCCGAAATCCTGGAAGCCTGCCACGATGACCCAGCAGCAGGACACCTCGGAGTGAGTAGAACATTGGCTCGCATCCGCACCAAGTACTACTGGCCAAAGTTACTGAATGCTGTACAGCATTATGTAAGGACATGTAAAGATTGCCAGAGATGCAAAACATCTCCATTGAAACCTGCAGGATTTCTCTAACCAATCTAACCACCTGAATCTCCGTTTGAACAAGTAGGAATGGATCTATTTGGTCCATTTTCTACGTCATCAATGGGCAACCGATGGATAGTAGTGGCGACAGACTACTTAACCCGGTATGCCGAGACAGCCTTCCTCACCAGGAGCATGGCTATAGAAGTCGCTGAATTTTTCGTCACTAACACTGTACTACGGCATGGTGCCCCAAAGGTGGTTATCACGGATCGAGGAACTGCATTCACAGCCAATCTGACGCAGTCCATTATGAAACTTGCCTACACATGTCATAGGAAAACAACGGCTTACCACCCCCAAACGAATGGGCTAACCGAGCGACTCAACAGAACTCTAACCGATATGTTGTCTATTTACGTTGACTTGGGGCACCGCACGTGGGACAAGATACTGCCATACGCCACTTTCGCTTACAATACTGCTGTGCAGGAGACTACTAAAGTGACGCCATTCTAGCTAGTCTATGGTCGAATAGTTACCACATCATTAGATGCAATGCTGCCTGTAGGCGACAATACAGAGCACAAGCCTGACATCAGCGAATTCATTCAGCGAGCCGAAGAAGCACGGCAGTTGGCGCAACATCACATAAAACAACAACAACGCGTTGATGCAAACCATTACAACCTTCGTCGGAGAGGAGTCGACTACGCACCAGGCGACTGAGTTTAGATTTGGACTCCTGTGCAGACGCCTGGCCTTTTCGAAAAGGTCATGCGCCGCTATTTCAGCACTTACAGAGTCCTTCGTCGCGTAAGCTCCTTGAACTACGAGGTGTCACCGGAAGGACAAGTGAGCTCATCAAGATGCCGAAGGAGCACAGAAATCGTGCATGTGGTCAGAATGAAGCCTTACTATGACAGGCAATGAACATCGAACTACACACACCCGATCATGAGGAATACTTATTTCTCCAATGGAAACCACGCATTCACACCATCTCAGCAACACTGCTTTTACGCATCAGGACGATGCATTTTTGGAGGAGTGATAATGACGCAAGGCAAACGCAGTATTCAAACTATGCGCGCTAGTTCGTGCGCCCCCCAGGAGATCAGCGGCTTGTTGATGAAACAAGAAAAGGCCGTGACGGCGCGTGCCTCCTCAGCACAGAATTTTGATGAAAAAGAAGTGGTGCACCGCTCGAGGGTTTCTCGGAAATTGATCCCCTTTTGCTGATCGCCTGTTAAAAACGCCGCTACGTTTTACTTTACTTTTCGGGCACAAGTTAGCCCCGATAAACAGTTATTCGTACACCATTTGGATTGTACATAACAATATTGGTGTTGCGGCTCAGATATGCGCAATGTTTGCTTTTGGATCGACAATGTTCACAAGTATGAGCGCAGTCGAGACATCGACCACGACAGACATCAGCTGACATCAATGCGAGACATCAACCACGACAGATGGAGCATTGCTCCGAGAACTTTTTTTGCAAAAGTTGCCTTCAGGCGTCCGCATGGTCGTCGCGGCCTCAGAGCACAAGGATTTAACCGCAGCCGCCGAACTTGCTGACAAACTGGTAGCAATGACCCCACCCGCACCCATGGCTGCCGTATAAGCGCAACAGCCTCTAAACGAACTTCAAAAGATGTGTGAGCGGATTTCTCGACTTGTCGAAACAGTATCAGCTTTAAACTCAAGCAGAAGGGCGCAAACGTTAACCGAGCCTAACACGCCGCTATTGCAAAAGCAGCTCGAGCATATCTGCTGGCACCATCGGAGGTTCAGAAGTAGTGCGCGTAAATTTGTCCCACCGTGCCTGCACTAGGGAAACAGCCACGGCAGGCACTGAGGGCGACCAGTGCTACTACGTTGCCGCCAAGTCGGCCCTCGGATTTCCCTACCAAAGGTACAGCTCCTTTGGTAGGGAAATCCTGGCCATATACGCGGCTATCTGGCATTTTCGACATTATGTGGAAGGAAAAGAATTTGTGCTCACGGATCACAAGCCACTCACGCACTGCATGCGAACTCCGATTTGGGTGCGCACATGGCATGGGAGCTCCACCAAATGTTGTACATCGCAGAATTCTCGACAGATATACGCCATGTTAGTGGCACGAATAATGCTGCTGCCGACGCTCTTTCGAGTGGTCCAGTGAAGGTCATCAGCCTGCTGAGCGGTGTGGACTTCACCACACTTACGACGGCTCAACGCAGTGATGGAGAATTGAAGTGCCTACTGACATCTTCAACCAGCGTCTTGAAGCTGCAATATTGGCAGAACCAACAGGATCCATATGCTACGACATGTCTACAGGCAGAGCCCAACCGTTCGTCCCCTTGAACCTCCTTCGCAGCATTTTCTACTTGCTGCACAGCCTGGCGCACCCTGGGATTCGAGCCACGCAACTGCTATGCACAGCGAGGTTCGTGTGGCCAGAAATAAACCGAGATGTCAGACACTGGACACGAGAATGCCTCGTATGTCAGCGATCCAAAGTTAAGCGACATACTGTGATCCTCTTGGGATTCTTCTCTCTGCCGGACTGTCGATTTGCCCATGTGCATGTTGACGTTGCGGGACCACTGCCGTTGTGTCAGGGCCAAAGCTACTTGCTAACCTGCATCGATTGCTTCGCGCGGTGGCCGGAGGTCGTGCCCATTCCAGACATGACTGCTGATACCGTTGCCCGCGCATTTATTTTCTACTGGGTGGCCCGCTTCAGAGTGCCGGCAACCGTGACTACGGATCGCCGAACACAGTTTGAGTCCGCCCTATTCGCAAGCGTCACCCGGCTCTTGGGTACTTCCCCCATTAGAACAACGGCCTACCATCCGATAAGCAACGGTGTAGTGGAAACGTTTCATCGTCATCTGACGACGAGCCTGGCGGCTACTGCTAGTCACAGTTGGGTAAAGGCACCGCCGTTTGTTCTGCTGGGCGTTAGGACGGCTCTGAAAGCAGATATTGGATGCTGCTCAGCTGAACTGGTGTACGGAACAATGCTTCGCCTCCCAGGGGAGTTTTTCGCCACCAGTAAAGACGAGAACGTGTACGCAAACGTGGACTACACCGCACGACTGCGAGACATCATGAGCAAGCTACGCGCTGTTCCTCCGCGTCCGCCCGCAGCCCAGCCAGTCTATGTGGACCCGGAACTCTCTTCCTGCTTTCACGTGTTTGTGAGGCACGTCGCCGTACAGCATCCACTCCGGCCCCGTTCGATGGGCCTTTCAAGGTGTTGCGACGGACAGACAAGCACATTACAATCGACAGAGGTGGTCCTCACGACGTGTTTTCTTTAGAACGCGTAAAACCAGCACACTTGGACTCCGACAGCGAAGCACCTGCATTTCCTCGAGCTCCATCTTCGCAGGCACCCCTGGCAGACCATGTAGCGCAGCCCCAACAAGTCTTCAAATGGTTCACGCGGAGTTGGTGTTGTACGAGACCCCCGGTGCGCATGAACTTATGAACCGCAGTGGGTCATCCGAGTGCGGCCGTTGTGCGTGCACTCACCAGGGGGAGTCCTGTGGCGACGCAAAGCGGCACTTCTGTGTGTGGGGCAGAGAGCGCATGCCTGCTCGAGAAAGTTATGTTCTAGACAAAGGGTGATGTTATAAGTCAGTTGTTGTTTGAAACGCGAGTTGTTCACTTGCGCAGCTCTACCGAGCGCCACATCTCAACAAAGATTTTGGCACGAAATACAGAGATGAAACTTTAACCGCTAATAATCAACTCATCATAGAGAAACATATGGCACTAAAATTCTCAAAGTGCAGTTTGTCAATCTAAATCAAGTCATTGTTCTTCTTCAAAGTCCCTTTAAGGTTAACCATATAGTCATCATTGAGAAAAACAAGGGGCCTATAAATTTGGCAAAGCTGGTGGAGTGACTGCTGTGTACTAACAAAAGATAATCGCGTTAGAGCACGCAATGTCGTCTTGGCAAGAGGTACAGAAGTTAGGAGGCCACTACAAATGTTGTGCCCATTGTAGTTGGGAGATGAAATTTTGTTGGGTGCGGAGGATGTTGTGAATTGTTTGGAACTCTTGCAAAAATGGCACGCACATGGAGCGACTTCCAGAAGAACAAAGAAGAGAATGTTGAGCAAAGTAGAATATGCTCGTAGTTTACATGGATGCTCAGCTTTGTGTCTTTTTCATTTCGCACCTTCAGACTCTGAAGTGTGGTTTTGCCACAACTTTATGATAACAGACTTCTCGAGATAATTCTTGCTACATTTTTTGGTCTTGATGTCTCTATGTTCTTGATGACGCAGTCTACCAAACTTTTTTCTTGTGATGTGGTCGGTGATTTGCCCTTAGGATCAGAACCTGCAAAGTTTCGGGAAGAAGTCAAGCAGAAGCTAATAACTGGAATGTTTATTTACGGTATTTAGATTTGAAAACTAGTGTGGTGCTATATGCAGTATTTATGATAGCATGTTTTGAGCATAACGGTGCTCGGTCTTTCCCGATTCCCTGCAGGGAAAACAATTGTGTTCAGGACAGTTCAATGAAAAAGTAGTCTTCATCGCCGCCCCCAAAATGAAAAGGTCAAACGCCGCCTCCTTCACATTTCAGCAAAGAATGAAGAGGCACACTTAGTTCGTCCTATAACGAGAGAGAAGTACATCACAAGACACAGTGCACATAGAGTCTTACGTAGAGGTCAACTGTGTAGTCAAGTGTAGTGTTTATTCATGGATAGCGACTGAGGTGCCAGGCAGCCCACGGTGTCTGGGGGCATGATGGCGCCACGTGTTGTGGAAAATGTATTGGAAGGTGCATTGTAGGTGCTCAGCCTATTGTCCAGTGCACTTTGATGAACAAAGCAGCCCAGAGGTGACCACTCCTTCTAAGCAGCTCTGACTGCAAGTAGCCTATTATATATCAGCTTAAGCAAAAGCGAGCGAAGATGAGGAAAACGAAGTGACATGGCCGAGGACTCTGAGCTCGTGACCAGGCTGCTGCATTCAGCGTTCTGGACATGAAATAAAGGGCACATGAAATAAAAATAAATACTGCTGATGAGGAAACGAGACCCTGCAAAGCAGGTTTACTTTGAAGACGATGCTCAAAGGCAAGATACCAGAATTGGTGCCCAGCACCGACTGGTCCTCGTGGGTAGAAGGCCTGAAGTTCTACTATGAAGCCAACGACATTGTAGAACGGGCCAAGAAGCGAGCAGTGCTTCTCACGCTTTGCGCTGAGCAAGCCTACGAGACGCTGAGGGCACTGGTGGCCCCACAGAAGTCTTCTGAGGTGAACTTGGTGCACATCATCGATATACTGACACAGCACTTTGGTCTCAGGTATTCTGAGATGCTTGGCCATTATCGTTTCCAGAAACGAAACAAGCTTCAGAACGAATCTGTCAAAGAATATGCGACAGCCTTGCGAACCTTGGCAAAAGACTGCAGCTTTGGCAACGTAGACTCTATGACGGCGGGATGAGAGGCATCAAACGGTAGCGCCGAGGTCCATCAAGCAGCGAGTACGAGGCTGCCTTTGGAAGTGATGCTTCGAAGCAGACTGGTATGTGGAATCCACAATTCTCAATGTTAACAATGATTGCTAGCATAGGATAAGCTAACGTTTAAGAAAGCCTACAAACTCGTGTTGGCAGCTGAATCAGCAAAAGACCAGCAGAGGCAGATACAAGGCAGTCAGCAGTAGGGTGACATTATCGTTGTGTCAGAATTTTCAAAAGTGCATGACAAGAGAGCCGCCTCAGTGCTTCCGACGTCTAGCTGACCATAAGGCCGAGAAGCGGTTTTTAAAAAACGCGATGTGTAACATCTGCCATAAGGGTCACTGCTGTGTTGGGGGCTGGCTGGTTCCGACGAAGCAGAAGACGGCCGACGGAGACGTACGCGGCCGGCGGGGAGGCCGACCAGCCCGAACACGCGGGTTGGCGCGAAGCGCCGAAAGAAAGAACAACAACCGCACTCCACGGTTACTCAACACACACTGCTTTTATTTACAGTCGCCTTGAAATCCTAGATGCCAGAGCGGTGCCCCCTGGCATCCTCACATGTCAATCCGAAACCCAGAGCACAACAACCATCCCCTCCTCGAAAAAAAGCTCACCTATACACTGTTTATATTTATACATGATCGATACAAAAGTATATACAAGGTATGTACGTTAGAACACATGAAAATTCGAAGCACGGCACACCGAACTCACAGACTACGAGTCCTGAAAATGCACTGACAAACAAAAAAATGTACACAACTGTTCGGAACAAGAGTTCTACATCACATAGTCTTCGAACCGACGGGGCTTCTGCCGCTTCCGCTTAGGGCGGGCCCTTTTGGGCGTAGAATCAGGTGTCTCTGCACCATGGTCACTTCTGCTCTAATGTGACACATCATGAGCAGTGGAAGATTGTGAAGGCTCTGAACGAGCGTTAAAATTCGCGGTCTCATCAGAGCTCGCAGCATGAGCTTCGGAAGAATTTTCCCGGCTGAAGATTGAAGACAGAAACTCAATGATGACCTCAGAAGTAACCGTATGTGTAAAACAAAGCTCTGGCCATTTGGAATATTAGTCAATGATAGAAACGATGAGCCGGGCATTTTGCGGAACATTATGCAGAGCACCGATGATGTCCATGCCGAGTTTCTGCCAAGGCCGATCAGGCCACTGGACTGGCTCCAACGGAGAAAAATGCAGGTTTGGCAGACTTGTCAGCTGCCTGACATATATGGCAATCGTAAACTGCATTCTCGACCTGCTTATCTAAGGCTGGCCACCAGTACCTGTCTCTGAGATTCTGTTTGGTGCGGACAATGCCTGGATGGGTCTCATGGGCAAGCTGTATTAGCTTGTTACGGAAAGAAGCAGGGGGAATCACGCGTTCATCGCGGAAAAGCAAGTCCTCGACACAAGACAGTTCCTGTCGGACTGCGAAGTAAGGCAAGAATTCAGAAGCAAGAGCACATTTAGAAGGCCATCCTTCACGTAAATATTTGAGAACTTGAGACAAAGTGGAATCTGCAGCTGTAGCTGCCTGAAGCTCAGCTTTAGTAATGCAGGAAGTAACTAATAAAACAACTTCCTCATCCCGCTCTTCAGTAACCGGTATCTGAAGAGGAAGATGCGACAGTGCATCAGCAACCACGTTATTAGAACCTTTGCAATATTGAACACTGAAATTATAATTCATGAGTTTGGCACACCAACGGGAAATGCGAATGGGGCGGCAGCCTTCGGATCCTGCAGAAAGAAGGGTAACTAGTGCTTGGTGATTTGTACGTAATGTGAAGTGCGGCCCCCACAAGTAAACATGCCATTTCTCACAGGCAAAAAGACACGCGAGAGCTTCATGCTCTCCTACTGAATATCTGCGTTCAGCAGGGGTGAATGTACGAGATGCAAAAGGGACAGTGATCAGCTGATCACCTCTGAGTTGTTGAAACACTGCTCCCAGTCCAACATCAGACGCATCCGTCGTGATGACGATGGGAAGCTTCTCATTGAAAATACTAACAGCTGGCTTTGAGGCCAGTATTGACTTAACTCGAATGAAGCTCTGCTCAGCTTCAGCTGACCAGTTAAAAGGCTGTGCTTGACGAAGTAGAGTACGCAGTGGTTCAACAATATCAGCATAGTGAGGAACAAACTTTGCATAATAACCAACAAGACCTAAAAAAGATTGCAAGGTTTTGGCATCAGTAGGTCGTGGGGCATTGACAATGGCCTGAACTTAAGATTCTACTGGTGTCAAACCGCGGGAACTGGCATTAAGTCCTAGAAATTGTAACTCATTCACAGAAAAAATGCACTTGTTATTAAGTTTCATACCACATTCACTGATGCGGTTGAGAACAGTATGCAAGTTAGCATCGTGCTCTTCGCGAGTACGTCCCCACACCAAAATGTCATCCAAGTAACAAAGGGCGCCATTACAACCCTTAAGAATCATTGACATTTTCTGAAACACTGCAGGGGTAGATGCAAGCCCGAAACACAGGCAGCAAAACCGAAACAAGCCTTCGTGCGATACAAATGTGGTCAAGTCTCTACTGCACTCAGAAAGTTCAACTTGGTGATAAGCGGACGCGACGTCCAGCTTGGAGAAACACACCGCTCCGGAGAGCTGATGAAGCAGTTCTTCAATGAGGAAGTGCAAACCCGACTACGACGATCGCCTTGTTCGGTTCTTGTAAGTCGACGCATAGTCGAAGGGATCCATCTCTTTTCTTGACGACGACCAGTGGAGAAACCCAGTCGGAAGCAGAGACAGGCTCGATGCTTCCGCTGGCTTGAAGGCGAGACAGTTCCGGAGAGACTTGCTCACGGAGAAGAAGAGGAATGCGGCGCAGCTTGGCACGCACAGGGCACACACCTGGTCAACGCATCACTTCATGCACAAAACCGCGCACACAACCCAGTTCACGGGTGAACAGGTGGTGGAATTCAGAAGGCGCGTTGGCCGGAAGATCATCTTGGACCTCGACTTAAGCACACGTCATAGACGCACCGACGATGTTGATGGACAAAGCCCTGATGGCATCACGTCCCAAAAGCGAGCTGTCACTGGCAGTTACATAAAAAGTAATGGAAGCAGTGCGACTGCAATAGGAGAACTGAGCTGTAAAATGACCTAAATGATCAATCGTTTCCTTGGAATATGTTTGTAGAACGACGTGTGAAGGCAAAAGCCGAATGTTGGAAAAATGACTATGAAAGTCAGCGGCACTGATTAAAGACACTGAGGCACTAGTGTCCACGAGAAGTGACAAGGGCACATGGCCCACTGAAACTACGATGCTGGGCTCGGACGTAGTGTGGAGGCCATCCACATTTAAAACAGTGAGGGTATTGGTTTGTGCAGTGCTCGAAGGAGCGGACGAAGAAACTTGTTCCGGAAGATTTGCTCGACGGGAATTGCATGCGGACTGAAAATGTCCGATTTTTCCGCACGCAACACAAGTGCGGTTTCTCGCGGGACACTGCGCAAAATTGGCTAAATGCCGAGCCGGTCCGCAACGAAAGCAATGCGCGGTTGCGCTTGAAGAAGAAAATTGCGAACACGAGTTAGGAGCTCGGTGCTGTTCCTGAAAACCAGAATTCGGCGGAATGGGGTCGCCATATTGCCGGCTTCCTCGCCCCCGCGACGCAGAGAGGCCGTCATGGAAGGACTGTGCAGGCGGGCGTCCATGTTGGCCGCCACGCCGAGACGAAGGGCCGCCATGTTGACGCGTCTCGTGAAACAGAGCCGCCGCCTTGGCCCCCCCGCAGCAGAAAGTTGCTGCACTGAATGCGTAGCGAATTGCTCCAACTGGGAGCGAATAAGCTCGTCCTCGCGCAATCGAGAGGGCTTCGGATAATGAAATCGAGGAACCTTTTTGAAGCATGCGGCAGCGGACATTTTGCGAGGCTACCCCGGTGAAAAGCTGATGGCGGATCATATCGTCCTCAAGCGCGCCGAAGCCGCACGATGCGGCGAGCGTTCGAAGAGAAGTAATGAACTCGACTGGCTCGCCAGGCAATTGTCGCCTTTCTTGGAATTTCACGCGTGCGAGATCATCGCACGAAATATCTTTAAAATGCTCTTCAAAAAGAGCAACAGCATTCTAGAAGGCATCGCCCGACGCTGTCGTCGGCGACGCGTTGGTGGCGTCCTAAGTATAGAAGAGCTTTAACCCGGCAGGGTCCAACGCTTTGAGCAGCAGGGCCTTGCGACGCTCGGGCTTGCTGGCGTCCTCCCCGACCGCGTCTGCGTAGGCCTGAAACACCAATTTACAGTCCGCCCACGGAAGTGGCGGGTCTCCGGGCGAATGAAGAAATAGGGGAGGTGGAATAGAAGACGCCATTTCAAGCAAGAATAATGGAGAGGTGCGGACGAGAAGAAAATGACGCCAGTACACTGTTTGAAGACGAAGGCAGAGGCAGCGTAGCTGAATGAAGAAATGAAGCGACGCAGCACGTAGCAGCCACCTTGCTGGGAACAAGAGCGTCTAGGGTTATCAGGGTAGGTCCGTTACAAGCAAGAAAAAGACGAACACGGAGAACGAAATGGGTTCTTACAGGTCCTCGTCGCCATTGCTGTGTTGGGGGCTGGCTGGTCCCGACGAAGCAGAAGAAGACGGCCGACGTACGCGGCCGGCGGAGCTGCCAAGCAGCCCGAACACGCGTGTTCGTGCGAAACGCCGAAGGAAAGAACAACACCCGCACTCCACGGTTACCCAACACACACTGATTTTATTTTACAGTCGCCTTGAAACCCTGCATTAAGGTCCCTAGATGAAACAAGTTTCCTTACCCTGGATTAAGGTCCCTAGATGAAACAAGGTAGCGTCACTCATTGTTCTCGAGCCGTCCTCCTTACTCTCTCGATTACTTGCACGTGATCTTGCAAATGGCTGGTGGTGTTATTTATTATTATGCAAAAGGTTCAAAACGAGTACGCATGCGCATATGGCTCCAGCCAGATTCTCGCCGTGACCAAAGACAAAATCGTAGCCAGAACATAAACTGAAGACACTCCGTGACTGAAGAGGAGGAGCGTTTCGGTGTGCGCTAAGTCGACCAAGATTGTTTCGCCATGCTCGTTCAATGCAACATCTGCGTTTTTCAGCAATGCTGCGTAGCTGTAAACAACAGAAAATGGTTTCGCTCTCTTCAGCTTACCTCGTGCTTTCCGAGATGAAGCACACCGTGAAGTGCAACTATGAACCATTTCACGCGAATGCTTTCGTGCAACTCCGTCAACGTATGTCGACGCGGATCTGTGAAGCGAGTTCACTTGTCGGTTTATATTGAAACGCCAGGTGCGCGTTTGTTGCATGTCTAGTGCATGCTAGTTGGTACAAATACATGTGGGTATGCACGTATACAGAGCAGCTGTAGGTTGTAATTAACGCACCTTCAGAAACATTTCACTCTAGACCAGTTCCCGCTTGAGCCGAAACGCGCTGCTTCGAGACACCTCACCAGTAGAACTCTCACTTTTCAGGAAGTTCCCAGCACCGCAGCAGAATCACTTGGCATCACGATTATCCAAATGGGCACATTTAAAAAAAACGTCATCGCAGTGCTGCTGGACGAGTGTTCGTACCAGTCTGGTCATAGTTTTTTTTTTCTTGCGTGTGCACAAGCCGGTTGTAATCAATCGTCACAACGTCACGCCCTGTGGCCACTTACAGGATCCAGCAAGAAGCACGTTCACTGTGTCACAGCACGAACAAAACACAATCGGAGAAGTGGACTAGTTAAAACTGGACGAAATACCGCGGCCGTGGAACTAAAATGTACTACGCGCACGGAGGATTTCCTTCCTCTGTGACTACGCGAGACGCCATGGCTAGTGGTGTAAAGAATAGAACTGCACAACGTTGCCAGTTGAGTAAAGCACATCTCGCTTGCTCTTGTGTTGTGCCATTTATGTTCATAAAGGTAACTGTTTATTCTACGTCTTATTTCGTTCCATTTTGTTTGATTTACATCTATTCACCGTAGCAACAGAACCCAAACATTCGCTTTTGGATGAAAGTTTTAAACCTTCTAGGGGGCGCTTCAGGAACATAGGCGAAGAGGAAAGGGAAAAGTGTCGCTACCTGGGAAACTTGTTTCATCTAGGGACCTTACCCTGGATGCCAGAGCGGCGCCCCCTGGCATCCTCACATGTCATTCCGAAACCGAAACCCAGAACACAACAGTTTGCATGACTGCATGGTTAGAGAGCAACTTCTTGCTTGTTGTCACCCAAAGTTATGCATCTTTTTAAAAGAAAGGATGCTTGAGTCACTTGATGAAGTAGCTGACCACTTTTAAAATATTGTCACGGGGTCATGACGTGGACGAATAGACGGGGTCATGACGTGGACGAATAGAGCAGACTGCGGGTCGTATCATAAACTGTTTATCTAGGCCGAAGTTGTGGCCACATAAAAAGATAGTCAGATTACAGCAACACAGTGGCACTGATAGCGGCGAGCAGAGCGTCGCCCGTGGATCATCTGATAAGCGGCGAAGCGTGTCACCATTTATATACCTGCCATTGAACATTCTAGCGTTATCGCTAGCAGGGACGTAGGTTCCTGAATAATCTTAAATGTTCACGAAGTGTGCGTAATCTTAACAAAAGGATCTACTGCAGTTATGAAGCTTCTCGAACACTGCCCGGTTTGCACTGAAAATTGTGAACAGCGTAACGGGGTGATAAGAAAACATGAGGAAAGAATGTGGCAATATATAGAAGCCCAGGAGATCAGAAATTTAGGATATACAAATAAAGCTAGTGTTGGCGAAGAGGAGGCGAGCTTCGAACAATGAAATAATGAACATAGACAGCAGCAGTGTTGCTTTTTGTATGATCGCATCAGTCATCAAGCCCATAACTGTCGATTTGGAGGTGGTGTACAAGAGGAAAGTTGTTATTGCTAGATATGTAGTGTGTGGGGTCTCAAGACTGAGGAATGTAGGCGGTTTCGCCTAGGTCAAGCAGCAGCGATACTAGGTCACAGCGAAGTAGATGAAAGTGAGGTGGAAGAAACACACCAAGTACATTAAGTGTAGCGATGACGGCAGCTTGCCTAGATATGAGCAATGTGCTGATTGTCGAAGGGATAGTGAATGGCGAACCTCTGTCAGTACTTTGAGTCACTGAAGCAATACGGTGTTATTTAGAAAACGTTTGGTAGACGACAGTTTACCGGAAGGACATCACGTGTTGTGCTGGTAGACAGGTCAAAAAGATGTTTATCAGAGGCGAGGATAATCTTAGACACCGTGTACTATACAGGACATGTAAATGCACTGTTTGTAGACAAGCCCATACACAATGTAGTGTTGGGTAATGTGAGAGGCATAAGAGCAGCAGATCAGCCATTGTGACATAAGAAAATGCCGAACCCACGCATAAGCGCTGGCATAGAAAATGCTAAAAAAGAAAAGGGATGGGCAACAGTTTCGATAGAGATGGTTGGTAAAAAAAAAAAAAAAGGACAGAAGCTTAGCACGACTGCAATACTGGATGAATTAGGCATGTCAACAGCTAGTTTTGGTAGGAAGCAAAAGTATAGAACTGGAAGTAGACCAATGATTGAAGGAATGAGAGCGGGTGTGACGTACACTATAAATAAGGTATACTGAAAGTTTGTAAACAAAAATGATAGTGGGAATCGAAGGTGCCGGCAAAGTATAGGATAGCTATATTGGAGAAGTGCTATGCGAGGCAGAAAGGAGTTTTTGGCGAACTATAGTAGAATTAATGAAAGTAGTGTTCTGGCCTGGGTTGCGTGGTGATGTGGAAAATTTTGTCGAGAGATGTAAATAGACAGGCAAGAAAAAAAAAAAAAGAGATCGGACTAACATTTAGAGGGTGAGGCACAGAGTATCCTAGTTTGTTACTGAAGGGGGGACGTGCCTTTGAGATTGAACTTTCTTGTTTCTGGTCGGATGATGATGAAAATTAGCACAGACACTAAGAATAGCCTCACCGTGCATTTCCGAAAATTTCGAGGCGATAGCACAAATACTTAATGAGAGACAAATTATTCTTCACTTGAACCTCTTGGAGGGGCTGGAGGATTTACAAAGTGACAAAAATGGTTGGTAATTGCTGTATCTACAGCCAAATGTATGTTGAAGGGGGCTGCATTCTCAAAATAACTTATTTGCAACACTAAAGCTTGTAGTTTACATTTTCTCCAGCGACACTGCAATGAGCACACTTGCACTACAAACAAGAAACTCTATCAAAAATTCTCTAAAGAGTACAATGAAAAACTAAGATCGCAGCCCCCTGAAGCACAGTTCAAGGAGCATTACAAAATAAACGGAATCAAAATCCGTACAGTGGTTGCCCAGATATCTGCTCCACGAGCTGAGTATAATGCCAAAAAAACAGTATTGAGAAAACTGCGTTTAAAGTTTCAACTTCTTTTTACGTCTCTAAAACACCTAAAGATAGTGATCTTAGGTTTGTCTTGTGATATTTGACTTTTCAGGTATCAGGTCTCTGACCAGTGTGCCTTGGTTGCCCTTCCCCCCCCCCCCCCCCCATAATTTACTTTTCATGTTTTACAAAGAACAAGTATGGATTTCAAACCAAGTTCTTTGTATGAATGAGTGGTGTGATAGGCATGACAGAAAAGATTGTAATTGAATGAGACCATATACTGAATTGATTACACATATTTTTTTGTGCCGAAGTTGTAATTTGCGTAATGACGTTCTTGATTATAAGTATTCACTGAACATTTCTTTGTTTAGAGAGAGGTTTATTGCATCAGAAAAAATGGATCACACCATGACAGCCTATGCCTTCTTTCCAAATAACAAAGTTATGGGCAGAAAACTGGTGGCACAGGAATTTTTAGCAGTATATTTAATGACGTAAAACGCGCATATAAAAATTCTTGCCCCCGATTCATACATGCTCTTTTGCCGCTCTAGCTGTGAAACGCATCATCATACAGCCGGTCGCGGAAACTCTAATCTACAGCAATTCATTAACCTCAGAACATTTATAGACGTTCTTGGCGATATCAAGCACGGCTCCAAGCACGTCTGAATCGCATCACAAAAGCTTATTGACAGCACTCCATATGACCGTGGGGTGCACGGCCATGCGGAGAGTGCAGCCGGCGCGTAATGCACTTGCCGGCGGCGTTCGATGATGATGCGTAAAATGCCCGTACGTGATTCAGAGGAGTTAGCGAGTGATGTGCTCGTAACTCGTGATGTGATGTGCTCGTAACTAAAGTGTAGTTTTATCTTAAGTGATTATCAAGCTGTGAACACGTCACGAAGTGGCGATTTTCGAGAGCCATGTCCTCGCGATGCACAAACAGCAGACGACGGTCTCCCAGAGCGAGCATCGGGCCAATGACGAGGCGAGCTGAGGCAACATGGCGGCCACAGCCAATCAAGGGCCTCAAAACGACCTTCAAACATTTGCTTTTTGCTCGCTTGTTGTTAAAGGGAGGAACCAGCTGAGGCGGAAAGTAAACACGGAGAAATGCTCTTTCCGATGAGCCCAAGAAGTCGGCTCCCGGCCCAAGCATCGCGAAGCTATAATTTTTTGAAAATCGCCGTTTTCTTGCCATTTCCAGAAAAAGTTTTGGTACCTAGGTGGGTGAAACGAATTTTCCAAAGCACTTCTGCGCGGTTTTCAGTGTAGATATTTTGGAACCAGATAGAAAAAAGGTTCCAGAAACTGAAAACTTGAGTTTCAAAAAATAGATTTTTTTGCCATTTTTCGCGATCCCAAAGCCGTGTCCTTCCTGAAGCTTCATAAAGCGAAATTTTTAGAGACAGTGAACCAGTGAATGTATTTCGTAGTCATCGTAGTTACTCCGTTAGTCTGAGGTGAGATTTTGGTTATTGAGAACATTTAGTGAAATTGTGTGAGTGTGATACTTGATGCTTATAATGACACAGATGACCTGACTTGATAGTGAAATAGACATGATGTGTGGTGAATTTGTGGTAGTGGTGTAATGCGAATGTGCTGGTGAAGTGCATCAAGAGAACGTGTATATATCACCCATTGACGACGAAAGCCCTCGGATGTCCAGAGCAGTTTTTCATCCAGAAAAGCTTTTAAAATGAGGAGTTATCATTGTCATGAAAATGTAACCTGGTGGTAGAAGAGGGAGAAGAAGAAACGAGAGAAAGGACAATCTCAATCCAAAAAATAAGAATAAAGAAAGAAGGCCACACATTGAAGCACGGTGAAAAAAGAGCCCAAGGAAGAAGAGGTTAAAAAAGGTGTAACCAGAGGCAACGTGGCTGGCAGAGAGAAGAGGAGGAAAAGAGGGGGCTTGGGATAGCAAGAGGCAGCGGCACACCTTTCAACGGAAGTCCACCAGCTGAGCTTATTGCAAGGTGCCCCTGCCTTCGCAGCAATCCCCTGTAACCTGTGGGATGTGACCAGGAGAGAAGCTCGGCCGGGCAACATCATCCTTGTGAGGAGGCGAAAAATGTCCTGTGGCTTCACTCCGTAGAGTGTACATCAAGGACGACTGGTACAGCGGCTGCGGGGACCCGATGCTGTAGTCACGCGACACTGCAGGGACCTAATGGTGTAACTGACGGCCGTGAACCTGTGGTGTGACAACTTCATAGCAAGACGAGCTTCAACGAATTGACTCCGAAGCCGCCACCATGTGAGGCCTTGCACCTGTACTGTAAATGTCTTCCTAGGTTGTGTACATACAGTGTCTAAAGGTCTCTTATAGCGAAGTTTATCATATTCTGCTACTTGGGGTTTTTATAGTTGTTTTCTTTTCTACATAAAGACTTTTTGTACTCTTTTTGTTCTGTGTTATGCTTAACAATTTTAGACTGTGACAAACCTACAGAGAGGCACCGGGAAGCCTTAATTTCCACCGATTGCCGAAAGGGGCCAAAAAAATTGACCTCGTCGCAACTAAAAAAACTCTATATTGGCTTCGTTCAAATCTGCCCTTGGGGAGGCCCAATATCGCGTGAGGCACCGTAGTAAGCACAGCATTTAAAATGAAAGGAATCGCCATTTTTGAAAAAAAGACTGCTCTTTCCTGCACAATTAAGGGAAACATTTGAATTCTGCGTTGTACGGGGTACTTGTGAGTGCTAAATTTATTATTCAGTGATTGCGGTGCAAACGTTGACACCTTTGACATCATTGACCTATCATGTGACTTTTACTCTGTATTCTCTGATCGGTGACGGTGGCGAAAAACCTGCACCGTCGCTCTTCGACAGGGGCTGCTGACATGTGTTCGTACAGCTAGTTTTTATCTGATGGTTGGCGTGGTTCGCAGCATTTCGTTTGCTTTCTATCATTTTTTTATTTGCTTAAGTCACTGCAGTTGTTGTAGGTAGTCGCTTTACAGGAGTTTGGTGCCACAGGAGCTGTCGTATCAGCGAAGGCATCGATTTCTGAGGCATGTTCCACAGCGATGGCATGTAGATTCGTTTTGCCAATGTGCGCATATTTGTTATTTTTTGTAGGTGATTTTCATCTGAGACCTTGTTGCCACTGTCAGTAATGTGTATTTGCGTACAGCGTACATTCGCACTGATTCTACACGTTTTCGAATGCTTGCGTTTCTCTGAACTTTTGCTCTAACGTGATTTTCCTGCAAACCCTTTCCCACTTCTTTGCATCCTCAGCTTGACCGTGGCATTCATAAGCTTTCACTGAAGCACCTTATGCCGATTTTCATGACTGTTTTGCAATGATACTTTCTACAAGCGAGACAAGCTTTTCTGTTAGTTACGCTTCTGAAGATGAAGGCAGGCCATTTGCGAACTCCCGATAATGGTTCTATGCAATAGATTTATTTCTGTGCATTAAAACATCCATGGTTTGCTGTAAATAAATAATATTGTTCTTCGTGCTCACTCGTCAATTGTTTTTACTGGTGCCAGTGGCCAATCAATGCCTTTCGGTTCCCTGTAGCCAACGTACGCGCAGGCACTGCGTTTCCAAGAGTTCTTTGACGTGCTGCTGGACGTAGCGATGCACTTAAAACAAGCAGACGAAAAATAACGAGACACCCATATCCCCCCACGAGTCCCGGTCACTTTCGTACACTTTTGTTTGAAAAGGATAGCCAAAGAATAAAAAAACCAGCTGAGGCACTTGCATATGCACATATGCACACGATATGGAATAAAAGAAGCGATTACTTTCTTTTCCTACCTAAAAAAGTTAAGAAAGACAACAAACTTTATTTCACGCTTTTTGTTTACTCAGCGCCATCTCTTGGGTGCCCTAAGTAGTTTCATGTGCTACTGCTGCTTACCTTTTGTATCGTTGCCAAGGCTTGTTATCCTTCTTTAAACCAGTTCTTTATTCAATACTACAATCTGCTCCCTTTGTCGACGTCACGACCCTGTGACAATATGATGAACCCTTGACAAGAGTGGAATGCGTGTTGTTTAAAAACAAAACATGGTTGATCCCTCTGTCTTGGGAATCGCTATAGCACAAAAGTTAAACTTGTCCTTATTGATACTGAACCCTCACGACCCAACTGGAAAGAAACGCAACACACATCATGTTTAGGTCGTTGGCCGGCCGTGATTTTTCGCGAGGTGAGCATAACCCTTGTATAAACGTTCCTTGACTTCAACTAGACTTGTCAGAGCCTTCAATGCAGCAGAAAGTTAATGCACTGCCTTTGGGCGGTGCCAAGGCAGCACAAATGTGTTTCCAGTGGCAAGTCAAGGCAAGAAGCTTTCCTGAATATGGGGCTAAGTGGAGAATGTGGATTTGAAGCCCGGCCATGCTGAGCTATTTTTTGTATGGATGGATGCTATGAGCCAAACCGATGCTAGGGATAATGTTGCTACAGTCGCTGTTTTGATACATTGAAGAAAGTCACATACATCTTTCCGTAAAAGTAATTCTGAGTAGTATGGGAAGCAGCCATGGGTGAACTTGAAGTTCTGTAAAGAGGTGCTTTTTTATCCATCACTGTACACGCTAATGGTAGCGCACACAGCCACTTTGTGAGCCCTCGCCTCTGTCACACGTCATCATTCATACTACTATGCTTCGTGTTAGAGAGAGGGAGGAGTGAGGGCTTTTATTATACAGAGTGGTGCTGCGCTGCTAGCGGTTTCCACTCATACCAGAGCATGTGCTGGACTGGAGCAAGGGCTCTACCGTAGAGCCATCTGGTAGGCACTACGAGCACTAGTGTAGGTACGACAACGAAAAAGGGACAAGCCCCAACCATAAGCTGCTGAAATAATTGTACTTCTCTTATTGGAAATGCACCGCATGATACGGAGATGTAGAAATGACGCACTGAAGAACAAAATCGTTAGTGTCATTGTCGTGATGGTTTACTTCACTTTACCAACAGCAGTATGAAAGGACAGCGTTAAGTAGAAAAGGCGCGTTTGTAAAGCTTTCGAAGTATGTGGCCGTGGCTCAGTGGGTAGCGTGCATGGCCGTATCATGGACCGAAAGGTCATGGGTTCGACTGCTGGTGATAGAACTTTTCGTGTTTGCTTTCTGATTTTACACATTTTTTATATCATTTCTGTGACAAAAATACATTATAAAAATCTCGGACAAAAATACATTATGAAAGTCTCCGTAGACCCTTCATGAAACCCGTTCATGTGAAAATGCCGACGAAGAAGATGCAGAGGCGACCAGAAGTAGCCGAGGCGAAGTGCTTTGTTTTATCTTCTGTTCGTCTCTGTGTCTTCTTCGTCGATGGTGTTTTGAAACAACACATATATGAGACTCTGGCATGACCCACCTGGTCCCAGTCATTTTGATCTCATTTCATATTTATTTCAGACAACCAGTATACATAGTTGCTGAGGGAATCATCATGTACGGGTAAGGAAAGCTTTACAATCTGCTGTGCACGTACAGGAATAACTGTAGTTGTACAGGACAAAACAAGTATGAATGTATGTATGTATGCCGTAAAATCGAAATTGCTATTCTTTGAAAAAGTTAGTCATCAGAGGCAAGGATGTGTAAATAATTATGATTAACACATAAATAATAAGAACAACTACTTAAATACGTGGTGACGGCAGACATTGTCCTATTGGCAAGTGCCGTCCTCATTGATTAACATGAGAACGGGTGGTGCGCAGACTTGCCTGTCGGTGCTGGGCATCCCGTTCCTGGACGTAGTGCGCGTGCTGGCGGCCGTGCTGCTTCTGGGCAATGTGCAGTTCACTGCAGACTCGGACCACCATCAGCTGGAAACCAAGGGTGGCGAGGTCAAGGCAGTCGCCTCCCTGCTCGGAGTGGCCAGCGGAGCCCTCTTCCAGGGACTCACATCGCGCACGCGCTCTGTTCGCGGCCAGATTGTCAAGACCACCTCGGACGCTGGCACGGTCAGTCCCCCCTAACTTAGAATGGTAGTTATGCTCATTAACGCGACAGGTTGAAGGAGCTCATTTTGCAGGAATTCCAGCGTAGGTGTTGCTGTGGGCGTCGTTGGTTGTCAGTGATGCAAGTAAAATCAATACCGTATTTACTCGTGTAATAAACCCACTTGCATAATGAACCCACTCCCTATCTGGGTCCTTGAAAAAAAAAAAAAGAAAAAAATCTTTACATTTTTAATGTATTCCTTCACTTTGTTTTGGCATGATAGCCAGTGCCGTTGATGATCCAAACAACATAAAGCAAGTCACTATATCACAAAATGATAACGCAATAAAAGTCATAACATGGTTTTGCAACCGTGCTAAACAGGTGTGAGTAGCACGAGCGCGGACCACGTCAATCGAAATTTGAAAGTCGCGCCTTTTAGGGGCAAGCACTATTCGTTGAACGCAGGAGAAAACTGTTTGCTGATAGCGCAAGTTAAGCACAGCAGCACAAAAACAAAGCACGTGGTCATCATAATGGCGCACGCACGGCGTAGAAACACACCACAGACTCTCCATCTCGGAGGCCTTGCAAAGCACAACCACACCCACCAGGCCGACGGCGCGTTTTGCACCCGCTACATTTGTGCACCACCATCCAACGCTGTGTTTTTGTTGTCGGGTTTGTCGTTGCGAACTTAGTTGGGATACCTGATGCGCAGGGCGTGTTTGTCCGGTATGCTAGCTACACGGCTAATTAAAAAACAGCATGGGCTGGAGTATTGGAACTGAGCCACTGGACGACACTTCGACATCGATCTGTGCGGTTTCGTTATGGGAGAAAACAAAAAGAGGCTCGGGCTACAAAAAAGATTTCACGGGCCAAAAAAAGCAAAGCCGTCACGTGAAACTTTCACAGTTAAATCTCCCGTGACTTTTTTCTCCCGTGTAATGAACCCTCTTCCCAAATTGACGTCAACTTTTCTGAAAATAAGGTGGGTTCATTACACGAGTAAATACAGAAATAATAATTTTCAGGTCTCAGTCAGGATAAAACTCGGGTGTCCTGCGTGGCCAGCATTTGCTCCACCACAGAAACAAAATACTTATCATTCGTTTATCTTACATGGTATTTTTTACAAATAAACTTTATGTATATACACTGCACACAAAGTACCTAGAAGCCACCTCTGTAAATCTACAAGAGGCATACAAAATATTTTTTTCAACGCTGTGTCCTAAAAAGGTATTGAGCAGTGTATTTCATCAACTGTCAATATCAGTCCGGCTGAAACTGTATTTCTCTACAAATGTTTTTTAGCTGTACTGTCATTTGTACAAAATGTGACTGTGAAGATGCCATTCGTAGCATCAAAATAAAATATTGTGACAGTTCACATGCTCTCGGTAATGGGCATGCAGTTTATGGAAAACATGTATGTTAGACATGCAAGAGCCACAATAAACTGCCTTTGATAAAGATACCGGTGACCTCGAGGACTACCACTAAACATTCTGGCGCCACCATCGGTTTTAACAATGGCAACGGGATGGTTAGGGAAGCATGTTTGCCGGGATAGAGTTACTTAGCTAGCCGGGCCAATGCTCGCTTTTTGGGGGAGTTTCTGCAGTGGTGGAAATTTGGATTCGGCTGCGATGTTTACGACTGCCTCTGGTTTGAGAACAACTACTGTGATTAATGCATTGAGAAACACATTCAACTGCTCATTACACTCTTTCATGACTGTGATCATGCGAGGCACAATGTGCGGCATGTGAAATAAACACTGGTAAACCCAAACTAAGCGTGTGTCTAACCTCATTGAGAAGCACTAACATGTAACAAATAATCGTGAAAGGCCATGTCAGGTTGAACTCACTGCTGAACAGCGAGCCGCATGTTTCAGCTTTCGCTGGTCAACCATTTCTACAGAGTACATGGTTTTTCCCATCTTCCTTATCATCCAAATTGCCTTTTGGCTTCTGCCCTGGTGTATAATTTTTCTTCTATTGGTATAAGTCTACTACACTTGTGGAGCGAGCCTAGGTACTTTTATTTACTGTTTTTTTCCCTGCAATAATAAATATATATATGTTACCGTTCTATCACGTGTGACAGCTACCTGCATATCCCTGGCTATAGTGTATGCACACTGTAGACGGCAAACGCATATGAAACCCATGTTTCACAGTCAAAAAGACTGCAAAATGGAAAACCTGAACAGAGGACATGTTGCTGAATGTCAGCCTATGTGCAGTAGTTAGATGTGCCTGCTTAAACTTATTACTCTTCAATTCACATTTGGCAAGTAACTGAAACTGTAATCGAAGCCGGCTGCAATCTGCTGGACTAGTCACATAAGTGTGCGTATGTCCTGCTTCCTTCACTTCACTGCCAAACGAACTGTCTGTGGCGTTTCGGTTTCGATTTCATGGTTGCCAGATTCGGTTTCATGTATTTTCGCTCTCAGGGGGCGCTACCCTGTGTATATATGCGTGGCATTGTCTATAATAAAGGTGTTTCTACCGGCTTCTGTGTACCTCGCGTCGGCCAGTGCTTTCATGCGGCACGTCCCTGCACGATATTTGCAGTACTTGTACCATACTTTGCTGTGAAAGACGAACTGTCTTATGCCAATGGGCTCATTTTCTGTGGAGAACATGTTACAGTTTTTGAAACTTGCAGACAGCAAATAATTCAGTTAGCCCATAAGAACCATCCAGGTATAATTCTTACAAAGCAGCTGCTTCGTGATGGGTATTAGTGGCCGTGCCTTGACAAACAAGTGTAAAATGCGGTTACGAACTCTTACATCTGTAAGGCTGCCGACAAATGAGTGAAACTTGTCTTTGCACCCCTACAATTAGTTTCTTTTCTCGAGAAACCGTGGGAGAAGTTAGGCATTTGGACATTATGGGTCCTCTTTCAAATGTTCCCTCAGATTGTTGCTTTACAGTCACTTTGGTTGACAATTACTCCAAATGGCCTGAGGTTTGTTTCATTCGAGACGTTACGTCTGATGCAGTCATCATCTTCTTGACTTCAGTCTTCTGCTGTGAAGATTTTCCAGCATGCTTAGCAACAGACAACGTTCCCCAGTTTAAGTCTCGTCGGAGTACATTCAACTAACCCAACTAGAACAATGTCCTCTAATAAAGGCAATTACAGAGTACTTGGTTACTTACCGTTTTTGTTCTCAGGCAACTACAAGATTCTATCTCTCAATGTTGCTTCATAAGCGTCAACTTTGCACAGCGGTTGACATAACTGATCTGCTGTTGACTTCTACTTTTCAGTCATTTTCTGACAATACAATTGACTCTCGTTAATACGAAGTTCACGGGGACCGCAAAAAACTTCGAATTAAGTGGAATTCCAATTAACCACAATGAAGGAAAAATACATTTATTTCAAAGCAGTTTATGAGAAAAAATCTGTGATTGCCGTTTGCTTCTGTTTGCTGAATCTTGCAGCAGAAAGCAAGTCCTGCAGGCTGTATATGTGCCCGAGTGCTTCCTCGGCGTTGCTCTCAGCAGTGAAAGACCGCTGCGCGAGGGCAAGGCCTGCGGCTACATCAGCAGCCCACGGTAGTGGCTCACTTGCGGCGTCGTCGTCGTCAACCTCAGTTTCGTGACTAGGCTCGCTGTGCCGAACCATCTCCACGATCTCAGCGTCTGACAGTGCACTGCACGTTTCTACCGAACTGTCAGTGGCTATGTACTCCTCAAAAGGGACATCAGCGTCTTCTCAGCATTTTCTCGGGCAACATTCTGTAAAAGGTCAGCGTCTTCTCGGGCAACATTCTGTAAAATTGTGCTGTCTCGTCAGCATTGAAGATATCTTCCGGCTTATATACTCCCAAGTATTTGCGAAGCTGATTTTTCCTCCACGTATTACAAGTTTCAGCGTTGACGGCAGCCTTTTCCCCGTTAATGCTTTTTTTTTATTTTATTTTCAGATTTACTGCCAGCCTTTGAAAAAGGCCTTTGGCAGGAGCGGGCAGAACAAATAAAAGAATGCGAGAACATACGCAAATACGTCCACAAAACAACCGCAACAATGAGCGGGAACAAAATAAAAATAAAAATATACAATTACGCAACCAACAAAGTGACAGCAGGTACTATTAACAACTTGTTTGGTACCAAGCCAGACCTACACTGATAGAAACAATTAATAATATACAAGACATGACTGGAAAGAGCAGGAGAAATCTGGATTGTACAAGAGGACACTGTAATTAGTAACACCACTGAGGTGCACCGCTAAACAAAGCAGAGTTACAATGTGACACACTCAACATCAAAAAAAAAAAAAAAAACACCATATCGTGGCGCTGCTTGAACCGTATGAGTCACCCTTCGGACAAAGTAAAGTTCTCGATGCCTAGCATAATTGCAAGCGATGACGCTTTCGCTGCAACGATATCGCCGCTGAGAGCAAGTCTGTCGCTTCGAGCCTCCCGAATCCAGATGAGCAGCGCTTGCTCTAACTCCGGGTGGGCGCCGGTGTGCATTCTCTTGCGAGACATCTTGAATTGGTCATTTTCGAATGCGTCCAGTACCGAGCGTCCAGTACAGGATGATAGACAAGGTATTAGCCTTGATGCCGTATTTCTCCGCAATATCTTGCTTGGTTGTGCCTCCTTGTTTAACTTCTTTCCAAATTTTGACTTTCGTCACCAAGTCAAGCGTCTGATAAGGCCCGCGAGTTGCCATAGTAAATGCACTTGGAGCTTGGTCGCACGTGGAAACGCTGAGTCCACACATGACCGTAACGAGATCAACAATGAGGCCCTGAACCGGAACCGCCGGAGCAGCCGCTTCATGATCTGGGGCGCTGCATGCAACTGCGATGCCATCAGCTGACGCTTTGAGCTGCGGCGCTGTGGTCAACTGCGATGCCCCTGGGTGCCGGTCGGACATGCATTGTTGTTTAGCACTACAAAAATGGGAAATTTAACAAACATTATGATTTTCTCCGTGAATTCGATTGAAAATAAAATTGAATTAACCGAAATTTCAGACCTCTAACTTCCAATCACTGAGAATTTCTTCCTGTTGAACTGCATGCAAAACTGACGGGACCCCCACTCCACTTCCAATTAACCGATAATTTCAATTAAGCGACTGAATTATCGGGAGTCGACTGTACCATAAGGACGAGAGTTTTTAATAGGCAGAAAAGTACATGAAGAACTATGTGGATCAGAAGTGAGGAGCCAAACCTCCAGTCATACAGGTTGGCCAAAGAGTCAAAGTACGCATTCCAGGAAAAAAACACAAGTATAGAGGCTCGTTTGCTCTTATGTCTTCAATTGGATCCCAAGCATTTAATCTCAGTGATGGATTGGTTTGGGATGCTTCTGAACTTGTAATCGTTCATTCTGAACGGGACCACCTTCATGCTTGCACCCTTCAATGCCTTTGCAGAACCAATCACAGTACTCTGCCTCGGTTCCACGATTGGTTTCTATCCCTATTCCTGCAGCATCACTATCTGTTCCTGGGGGAAATGATATTCAGACACTGGTTTCAAATCCGGCTGTGGTGCCCAGCCACCATGAAGTTTTACTGTGCACCGAGCATGATTCAGAGTCCTCGGGCTCTTCTCAGGCTCCGTATCAATACTTGACTGACGAGCCCAGTCCCCATGTCAGTAGCTTTCCCAACAATAATGAACATGCTTCCAAACCTTCAGGTTCCCATGTTTCGCATCAGGGTTCTCTGTCCCCAGCTACAACTGGGGGACGCTTAAGCGAGTCGTCAGACTCTTCAATGCTCTCGCGTTGCCTGAGCAACGCGTAAGGGAGCCAGTAGGCTCATCCTTACATACCAAACTTGCTGCTCCGCAAGAGAACACTTCAGAGGGCACGGAGCTTCGGTGTTCTATGCCTTCACATAAGAAACCGTCCAGGTTTAAAGACTTCGTGTCCTAAATTCTTCTTTCTTACTCGTATATTGTAATTTGTACCATACATGTGCATTGTTGTGTGTATGCTGTGAATTTATTTATTGTATAAAGGTATAAGGAATACACTGTCCTGCTGTGATTTTTTGTTGTAAATAGTAAGATGCTTTCAGCCATGATGCGCTGTGTATATAGCCTTTTTTTTCCATCTCATGCCGCTTCTCTCTTCTTCAATTGGTTACTTTACGACAAAAGGAGGGGGTGGTGTTAAGGTTTTAAATACAGAAGTTCTATGTGTCATGACGTTCTTCTAAAATTGTATAGGGTTGTAAAAGTTATTTATGTGCCAATAATCATTCTACAACGATTTTAGAGCCACATGTACTTTTCATTCTAGGGGGGATATGATGTGGTGTTTTGGCTTCGTTTTCATGGTGGCCAGATTCGGTTTCATGTAAAGTATTTTCGCCTTCAGGGGGCGCTACCCTGTGTATATATGCATGGCATTGTATATATTAAAGGAGTTCCTGCTTGGCCACCGGCTGCTGTGTACCTTGTGTCGGCCGGGACTTCAGCGCCGTGCCCTGTGTTCTCCGTGTGGCAGGTCCGCCACACGATACTACGCTGTCGTCCATTATAGCAGTTGTTTTCCGGAAGCTGGATAAACCATAGGACTACACAGAACTACAGAGAGTCCTTAACAGCCAGTGTTGCCTTATAACATGAATAACGCTGTCAAACTCCATCAAAAGTCAAATGTGAAGTTAAATAGTGGTCATTTGGGCAAGAATTTAGTAACAGGCTGTAACATTGTAACAAAAATTTATCGACTGTTTGAAACTGCACGAATGATGGATACGCGGGTAGACTAAAAACGACACCGCTTACGAAGGCGCGTGCCCTCCCCATGCTCAGGGTTGCCAGGGCATTATGTCCATTCACGTTCCATTGACACTAGATGCCACACACCCCCACACTTACACGAAAGCTTCCCCTAAAGGTATAATATATTTAATGGTCGGCGAGAGCGCTGCGGTCGGTTTTTTACAACTGGTGGGTGCTGCTGTGGTAGCCCTTCTGCTGGAGCTGAAGCATTTGGCACGGGTTCTTCTCGCTGTCATTCGGGGAAGAATTCCTCTAGTGGGTCTTCATTTGATTCCGTCTTGGATCTTCTTGGGTCTGCTGTGTGCCTCTGGCGTATCTGATTCAGATGTCGTCTAAGGATTCCTCTTCGAGTTTTCACTACCAAGAGGTGATTTTCTTGCACTTCAACCACCTCTTCCGGTAACCACAGTTCACCAGTACCAAAGTTTTTATAAAAGACTAGGTCACCTTTTTGGTAGCCGCTTGTCTTTCCTGACAATGGCACTTCTGTGGCCCTTATGGTCAAATCTAGCTTGGTTCTTGGTGTGAAGGAAAGAATTAGTTCTGCTGGTGAACGTTTTCTTTGCCCTGATGGTGTTCTGCGGTGAATGTGCAACCACCTCACCAATCTGATTGTGGTCAAATGGTTTGACCACAAATGGTCAAACCATTTCATTGTGGTTTGTAAGGTGCTGTACGAATATGCCGTTTGCCATTTCGTTGTACAAAATCTTGGAATTCGACTCCGATGAATGACATTACATTGTCTGTCACCAGGCATGCAGGCAGGCCAAAACGCATGAACACAGTAAATGTTCTACGGTCACCGCTGCTATAGCTGATGGTGTTAGAATGGCTGTTCACAATCACCAGGATCATCTTGCCTTCCACTGGGCCTGCATAGTCAACATGGATGCGAGCCCATGGCTGCATTGTGGCTGGCCAGCTCAAAGGTTCCTTAGATTCCAAAGGTTCCTCAGGAATTGTTCCAAAGGCAAAGGTTTCAAAAGCAAAGGTTTGCATTTCTCAGGCAAAGGTTCCAAAGGTTCCTCAGGCATTGCTGCTGCTTGTTGACAAACACTGCATTCATGCAAGAGTTGTTCCACCTTCGACACTATGCCAGGCCACTACACGAGTGTTTTTGCCAGAGCTTTTGTAGAGTTGATTCCGAGATGTGTGTCAAGTAGTTCTAGTAGAAATGCCCTCCTGGCTTGATGAGGAATCACCACACGATCACCATGGCAGATTAGTTCATTGTCCACTGTGAGTTCCTGTCGTAGCCGCCAGAAAGGTTGCAACTTGCTATCTTTAACCTTTCTTGGCCATCTTTGTTCAATTCGGTGGTGAGCTTCCATTAACACAGGGTCTTTTTTGGTCAGCTCCTCAAGTTGCTTACGTGACAGTGGGCTGCTGTCCAGAAGACTTGTTGACGGTACTTGCTCACTCATGAGAGCAGTTTAAAACTTCAGCTTCTTCTGCAGGAAGGCTACTGAGGGCATCAGCATTTCCATTCTGCTGTCCCAATTTATTTTTAGTGGTGTACTGATGCGCTCCCAGGATAAGACCCCATCTCTGGATTCTGGCTCCTACCACTGCAGGTACTGCCTTGGTTTCTTTAAATAACCTCACAAATGGCTCATGATCTGTTTTTAGAACGAACGAGCGACCTAGCAGGTAGTTCCTAAACTTCGTGAGTGCAAAAACAAGTGCTAAGGCTTCCCATTCAAGTTGAGGGTAGTTTATTTATGTGTTCATGTGTGTTCTTGAGCAAAACGCAATGGGCCGTTCCACTCTGTCAATAACGTGTGAAAGTACTGCTCCCACTCTTTCAGGTGATGTGTCACAATCCAAGATGACTTGCTTGTTTGGGTCAAAGTGGATTAGTAGGTTGGAATTTCGCGGTGCTTGCTTGATCACCCTGAATGCAGCCATTTCTTTTTGGCCGCATTTCCATGTTGATTTTTTTCTCAAAAGCTTATGAAGTGGAGAGAGAATTGTGGACATATTTGGTAAGAAACTATGATATTAAGATATGAGGCCCAAAAATGAACAAAGTTCCTTGATGCTGCGTGGCTCAGGTGCCTTCATGATGGCCTCCATTTTCTTTTCACAGGGATGCAGACCTTCTCTGTGGTGTGGTGTCTGGGTTTCAGTTCTCTGACCCCCAGGGGGTGTTGTACATATTGTACCGGTGCACATCGGCGCTAGCTCTGTGACAGTGAGAGAAAAGAAGACGAAGTTCGTGTGTCACGCTCTCAGCCTCCTGTTTTTTGTGCTGCAGCTGTCTTGTTTGCCCCTGGCGAGTTTCTTGCTGAAACTCCTCTGAAGAACACGCTTGGTACATTTGATGGAGGTGCTGGGTCGTTCCCCTTCTCGTCCTAGAGCTCCGCAGCCGTACTTTACCATCTGCCCTCGGAATGGCCGAGGACGCTGCTCCTTCCCAAGCACCACCTACGGTCATGTGTGCTGGGACGCTTCGTCAACATGACCCTCCAATGTTCAGCGGCAGCGACGTACTTGACATCGAAGACTGACTGGTAGAGTTTGAGCGTGTTAGCGATCCGAACAAATGGGATTACCCTGCTAAGTTGATGCGCGTCAGCTTCTATCTGACCGATGTGGCGAAGCTATGGTACTACAACTATGAAGCCGAGTTCACCACCTGGTCGGCATTCAAGCAAATCATTGCTTCGTTCTTTGGTCGGCCTCAGGTGCTCAAGCTTCGCGCCGAACATCGCCTCCGTGCCAGAGCCCAAAGGAACGGTGAGACGTTTACGAGTTATATTGAGGATGTCATTGATCTATGTAAACGCGTGAATGCATCTATGGCGGAGTCTGACAAAATAAGGCACATACTGAAAGGCATAGATGATGATGCATTTCATATGCTGCTAGCCAAGTGCCCTCAAACAGTAGCACAAGTCATTGAACTGTGGCAAAGCTTCAACGAGCTGCACAAATAGCGCCTTTCTGCCCATCCAGCCGGAATTCCCACAGTGGAACTCTCATCTTTGAAAGCTAAGGGCACTGGCACTGAATATGTCATCTTACTGCCGCAAATTAAACAATACATCTGTGAGGAAGTGGCTTGTCAGCTCTCTATTGCCACGTCTGTCACCGAGAGTCCCACAGCACTGGATCACTTGCTCCGTCGTGTCATTCAAGTTCAATTTGCTGAAGTGGTTCCACCTCCTGTACCACCAACGCAGCCTGCAACGCCTCTCACCTATGCGAAAGCCGTTACCCATTCCTAAGCTTGACCGTCGCCAACACCATCTGCCCCGGTCACCAACTTCTACTCGCCACCATGCCCTGTTCACACAATACGCCCGGTTCTCGCGCAACCCCTCTCGCCCCCCGGACCCCCTCACAACCCTTGGCGCACTCCAGACAACAGGCCCATCTGCTACACCTTCGGCATTCCTGGCCATGTTGCGCGTCACTGTCGTCGTCAGCGCAGTGTTTATGGCAATGATTGCAGCCCCAACCTCGACTACATGCCACAGCAACCAGGATACCCTGTTTCCGCCGACTCATCGGGTGCTTATTCGCGCCGTGCCAGTTCCCCCTCACGTCGATCTCCTCCTCCCCGGCGCCGCTCTATTTCTCCTATGCTCCGCCGTACCAACCCCACGCAAGAGGAAAACTAAGAGCTGCAGTTCTTGAGGCACGAACTGCGCCCTCGTCGAAAATTTCAAGGCCTCATCTTTGGCCTCCAAACAAGATCACGGTTATTATTGACGGTGTCGCGACGAACGCTCTTGTCGACGCAGGAGCTGCCATTTCTGTTTTAAGTGAACTTTTGTGCCGCAAACTGCAGAAAGTGACGACACCCATTTCTGATCTTTTATTACGGAGGGCGAGCTCGCAGCACGTTAAGCCTGTGGCGGCGTGCACGGCACGTCTTGTTATCAACGACACATTCTACATTGTGGAATGCGTTGTCCTACCAGATGCGTCCCGTGACGTGATCCTCGGTTGGGACTTTCTTTCTACACATGATGCGCTCGTTGACTGCGCTGGAGCTCGACTCGCTTTGTCTTTTTTCGGTACCACAGTCGTCAACGTCCCGAGCCCGGTGCCTAAATTGGTTGTCGTTGCTGACGCTATCATTTCTCCGTTCTCTGCCACCCTGGTGTCCGTTTCCTCTGACTCAGTTTGTGATTTGACTGCCCAGTTTACACCCTCTGAAGACTGTGCATGCCGACGGAACCTCATACTTCCATTTGCCGTCGTTACCCTTGTGCATGGTGCCGCTGTGCTCTATGCGTGCAATCCCTTTCCTTGCTCTACAACTCTGTTACGCAGTGAATGTGTTGGACATTTATACAGTTTTGAGGCCATCTTCCACTTTGGATGCAACGTGCGAAAAGACACCGTTGACGATAAATGCCGTCACCTCCGCCACGGCTACAACCTCCCCTGTTCAAGACATCCTCCTGCGTAGCATCAATAACACGCTTACGCTAGTCCAGCGCACAAAGGTTGTTCAACTGCTTTAACGCTTTCGCGCCTATTTCGACGTCGGCCACCATTATTGGGGCGCACTTCTGCAGTGACTCATCGTATTGACACCGGTCATCATGCTCCCCTGCGACAGCGTCCCTTACGGGTATCGCAGGCCGAACGCCGCGTTATTAGCGACAACGTCAATGACATGCTGAAACATGCCGTGATTCAGGAATCAAACAGTACCTGGGCCTCTCCTGTCGTGCTGGTGTGGAAAAAAGATGGTTCAATAAGATTTTGCGTTGACTACCGCCGCCTAAACAAGATTACGCGGAAGGTTGTTTATCCCCTACTTCGCATCGACAACGCTTTGGACCGCCTTCAAGGAGCAGAATATTTTTCATCACTGGATTTGCGCTCAGGCTACTGGCAAGTGCCCATGGCTGAAGCCGACCGTCCGAAAACAGCGTTCGTCACCCCTGACGATTTATACGAATTTAACATAATGCCTTTCGGCCTTCACAATGCGCCTGCTACCTTTGAAAGGATGATGGACACCATTCTCAGATGCCTCAATGGCAGACCTGTCTATGCTACTTAGATGACATAGTGTTTTTTTGCAGATTTCCCCTCTCATATCGCTCGCCTTGAACAAGTTCTTGAGTACCTCACTAACGCCGGCTTGCAGTTAAACCTGAAGAAATGTCATTTTTGCGCCCATCAGCTTATCATCCTAGGCCACGTCATCTCCAAAGAAGAAATTTCGCCAGATCCTGCCTAACTTCGAGCGGTTGCCGAATATCCCAAGCCCAGCACTCTAAAAGAACTCAAAAGCTTTATTGCGCCGTGCTCATATTTTCGGCGCTTCATCCGCAATTTCGCGTTCATTATATCCCTCTTGGCACAGCTTCTTGCCAGCAGCAACGACCTCTCAGCCTGGAGTGCCCATTGCGAGGAGTCATTACGAAGCTTCGCCTACTCCTCACGTCTCCTCCAATTCTGCACCACTATGACCCCAACGCGCCTACAGAAATACACACGGACGCTAGCAGTGTCGGCCTTGGCATGGTACTCTCCCAGCGAAAACCAGACTTTGGCGAGTACGTCGTAGCATATGCCAGTCGTACCCTCACAAAGGCAGAGTCAAATTACTCCGTCACAGAAAAGGTGTGTTTGGCAATTGTTTGGGAAATCGGTAAATTTCGCGCCTACCTCTATGGGCGTCAGTTTGATGTTACCGACCACCACGCGCTATTCTGGCTGTCATCCTTCAAAGACCCGACTGGGCGCCTGGCTTGCTGGGCTTTATGATTACAGGAGTACGATATACGTGTGATTCATCGCTCTGGACAAAACACTCTGACGCTGACGCCCAATCTCGATCGCCACTGCCTTCCGACACTGCCAGTTCACCAGCTTCCACTTGTTATTCATCATCTCTGGCCATCACCGACATGCCGGAAGAACAGCGCAAAGATCTCTGGATTGCTTCCCTGCTTGAATTTTTGTCTCAACGGGCCCCAAACGCCGCCTCACGCACCCTACGTCGTCAAGTCCAACACTTCGCACTTTGTAAAGGCTTGCTGTATCGTCGCAATTACCTGACCAAAGGCCGCAGGTGGCTCCTCGTGATCCCCCTTCATTTGCGCGCGGACATTTGCAGTGCCTTCCACAAAAACCCTCAGTGTGGTCATGCTGGCCCGTTCAAGATGAACTCGCGTCTTCCCCTGAAGTACTACTGGCAAGGCATGTATCGATACGTTCGCCGGTACGTCCAGCCGTGCCCTGCGTACCAACGTCGCAAGGTTTCTACTCACAGCACCGCTGGTCCATTACAGCCATTGCCCTGCCCTGTCCGACCATTCGACTGCGTCGCAGTCGATCTCTTCGGTCCACTCCCAACCACTATTGATGGCAACCGCTGGATAATAGTCGCCATCGACCACCTCACGTGGTACACAGAAACATCTGCACTACCAGCCGCCACCGCGAAGGACGTCGCCTGGTTCCTACTTGGTCATATCATTCTGCGCCATGGGGCCTCATATGAATTACTTGGTCACCGTGGCCGCGTATTTCTCTCAAATTCCATCGAGGCTCTGCTTGAAGAATATTTCATTGTACACCATACCGCTTCCGCATACCATCCTCAGACTAACGGTATGGCGGAACGCTTCAGTCGAACCCTTGCCGACATGCTGGCAATGTACATGTCGAAAGACCACACAAACTGGCACCGCGTACATCCTTTCGTCACCTACGCTTACAACTCTGCATCTTAAACTACACTGGCTTCTCTCCCTTCTTTCTCCTGTATGAACGTGATCTTTCATGTTCTATGGACACCTTTCTGCCGTACCAACCGGACGTTTCTGAGGGCAATCCCATCTCTCAAACTGCTGCTTACGCTGAAGAGTGCCGTAAACTGGCTCGCTCGTACACTATGCATGATCAGTCGCGCCGAAAATTCCGTCATGACACAGCTGCGTCTGATGCCCATTACTCCCCGGGAAAGCTGGTTTGGCTTTGGGTCCCAACCACAACTCCCGGACTTTCCACTAAACTTTTGTCACGGTATCACGGTTTTTACCGCATACTGGAGCAGACATCTCCCGTAAACTACGTCGTCGAGCCGGTCAACCCATCGCCGATCATCGCTGCCGAGGCCGCGAAACAGTTCACGTCACGCGACTTAAGCCCTGCTACGACCCACCTATAGCGTCTTTTCCTTAAGTCGCCATCGCCAGGATGGCTCCTCATTGTGCGGGGAGGAAATTGTACCGGTGCACATCGGCACTAGCTCTGTGCCAGCGAGAGAAAAGACGACGAAGTTCGTGTGTCGCGCTCTCGGCCTCCTGTTTTTTGTGCTGCAGCTGTCTTGTTTGCCCTGGCGAGTTTCTTGTTGAAACTTCTCTGAAGAACACGCTTGTTACAATATGTATGTAGTGGCATGCTAGTGTACATAAACAAGAGTTCCTGCTTAGCTAGCGGCTGCTGGGTACCTTGTGTCGGCCGGTGCTGTAGCGCCGTGCCCTGTGTTATCCGTGCAGCGGGTCTACCGCACGATACTACATATTCGTTGTGCCAGATAGTTCACTCCCTCTTCACATGCATTTCTTCTCCCTGAGTTTTCACAAAATGCATTTCTCCTCCCTGAGCTTAATAGCATTGTCACGGAGGGCTGACAACACCTTCCGTAGGGTGGTGCCAAACTCATGCTGGCGTTCAGCTACCAAAATGTCATCCAGGAATACCTGAGTGCCTGGAATGTCTTTGAGCACTGCCTCCATTTTCCTCTAAAAAATTGCAGGCGCTGGTGCTATTCTATAAGGCAAACGGTTGTGCGAAAACAGTCCCTTGTAAGTATTAGCACTTCTGCCTTCTTCTACTCTTCATCTAATGGTATAGGGCAGTGTGTTTCCTGTAAGTCCAGTTTCATGAACCAATAGTCATCTTTCAAATTGGCAAACATGTCCTGCACCTTAGGCAGTGGGTAATAATCTACTTGATGGTTCAGCAAACTGGGAGCGCGGGGGTAAACACAGACACAAAGCAAAGAGGAGGCTGAACCATCATGAATTACCAACTATCCCACCTTTCCATCCTATTACTAATCTACTTCTTATGCTGTGTTCAAAGTGGCCTTGAATCACCACACACTTTCTAACTGCCATCCCCTTTGAGCTGTGGTACCACTGGGGTGGCCAATTCACTGTGGGTGACCGGTGATAGCATACCTTCACACAGCCGGTCCAACTCCCTAGCCACTTTGTCACGCATGGTATAAGGTAGAGAGCGTGCTTTGAAGAATTTGGGGTTTACCTCTTTCTTCAAGTTGATATGCGCTGGCGGCCTTTTCATCAACCCCGTATCAGGTTGGAACAAGTCGCTGAATTCTCTCTTCAGCTTTGTCCTCACATAGAAAGGGCAGCGCAAAAACTCGGGAAAAAAGGACAGTAAAGACAGAGCGCTGACTAACAGTCAGCGCTCTGTCTCTGTTAGTCAGCGCTCTGTCTCTACTGTCCTTCTTTTTTTCCGAGTTTTTGTGCTGCCCTTTCTATGTGAGCACTATGAACCAACTAGCCCAAACCAATGTTAGTCAGTGCTCTGTCTCTACTGACCTTCTTTTTTCCCCGAGTTTTTTGCGCTGCCCTTTCAGCACTATGAACCAACTAGCCCAAACCAAAGTACTTCTCAGCTTTGTCACTGTTTCCTGAGCCAAACTGTCTACCTGCCCTAAGGTGACACTGTTCAGTCCAAGAATGTTCAGTTTCTGGATGATGTCGCGACCACAGAGGGATGGGCCGGAACACTTTGTCACCGACAGCTCTCCTTCCATTTCACCGGTTGGGTTGTTCACCACCAGCTTCAGAATTCCCTGTAGAGGCAGTTTCCCAGTGTAACAATATAGAGTTTTGTCTGTGTGCTCCAACTTCGGCCAAAAATTTGCCTTACGCCTAGGTCTCTTCTGCAATCACGCACACAGGGGATATGGTGTCCACTTGCATTTGGAGCTCTACTTCACCCCAGTTGAGTGTGGTAGTGTACGCATTGCTACACATGCCCTTTTGGTTCTGAACGGTGAACAGATAAAAACTTTCGGGTTCTTCTTCAACTACCATGTTTGACTGAAACTTGCCTTCATGGCTGGAAGTCTTGTTCTCAAAGCACTGGCTTGCTAAATTTCCACTTTTGTTGCACTTAAAAGGTGTTCTTGTGTGGGCCTTCTGATGGTGAATGACTTTTCTCGCTACAAGAAATGCATGAGAGCTTCTTGCCTTGTGGCCGGCTGGCTTTCTGGTTACCCTGACTGGCTTTCTGGTTATCGTGCTCCAAAGCGTTCACGCCGGTTGCCACCGTAGCGGCTGGCGTGTTGCTTGCATTCGAGATGGCCAACTTCGTGGCCAGGGCAGTGTCTAGCGCGTCTTTAAAGATCAAGCTACGAGGTTTATCAAGCAGTAGCTTCTGTACCCCCTTTTCACAGAGTCGGATGATGAAACGATCGTGAAGATTCTTTTCCAGGGCTTCTCTGAACAAACAGCGGTCGGTAATCTTTTGCAGTTCTGCTAGGTAGTTGGCAACACTTTCTCCGCTGTTTTGCATCCAGGTCTAGAATCTGAAAGTTTTGTAGATCTCCGATGGCACGGGACTAAGATCTTGCGTCAGGACACGAACAATGGTACCACACTTTTCATCCTTCGTCTTGTTCGGTGCCAACGAGCTCTACAGACAAGCGTAGGTTGCAGGGTTCAGGACAGAGATTAGGATCACCTTTTTTTCAAATTCAAAGTCACCTCGTTGGCTTTGAATAATGCCTTTAGCCTTTCAACATAGTTGATCCAAGATTTTGAAGTTGCCGCGAACGGCAATGGCGCCGCGATCAATGGTTGTGCCTGAACAGCCTGAGCCATTGTCCGCAATCACCCTCTCCGTGCTCAGTCCCTACCTTGTTTCAAGCTGCAGGTTGCTCCTGGTAGTGCTCGTTGCATTGGCAAAATGCTTGAAGTCTATCCCATCCTTGTCGCCAGTTTTGTAAGGTTGTAACAAAAATTTATTGACTATTCAAAACTGCACGCATGGCGGATTCGGGGGTAAACGAAAACCACACCGTTTACGAAGGCACACTCCCCCTCACGCTCAGGGTTTTCAGGGCATTATGTTCATTCACGTGAACATTGACGCCAGATGCCACACAAGCATTTATAGGCAGTTAGGCACCAACGTCAGAAATGCGCATTTATAGAATATATAAAAATGCGTTAAAAGCACTTTTACTCATATATCAAAATAGGGAGATTGGAATGCAAGGAATGAAATAAGCATTTGTCTATAATCTGGTCTGTAATGATAAGCAACGGCTTGCATGATCTTTCACAGACTGCCAAAGCATGCCTTGGCAAATTTCGACAATGCCCCGTCTATGGAAACTTGACCGCAGAGGAGAACCAGGCACTTCGGGAACTCCGACAAGATCAGAGCATTGTCATCTTGCCTGACGACAAGGGCAATTCAACTGGTGGTGTTGGACAGCTGGGACTACGATCGAAAGATTTCAGCTCTTTTAGAAAGGGATGCATACACACAGCTAGGAAGGGACCCAACGAAGCAAACCCAGGCACAGCTAAACAAGCTACTCTCGGAAATTTTCAAGCATTACCCACAACTAAGAACAATTTACTTTCGACTAATCTGCGTAACGGATCCGCACCGGGTTTTATTTATTTATTTTATTTATTTACATATACTGCCAATCCCAACAGGGATTATTGCAGGAAGGGCACATACATTGTGAAAGGGCAAGATTATACAGAGGGTACTCACTGAAATATTATAATAACGAGTGAGAGAAAGCCGACAGAAATACATTTGATGACTACATCTGTACCACTAAAATACATTCAGTAGCATAGGACATCAATTTCAACTAGTACTGAAAAAAGAAAAGTGAGCACTTCAAACAGTGGACAAGAAAAAAACAGGGTTCGTCAGTTCTGAAGACAATAAATAACATTCAAGCAGAGATGAAAAAGTTTCCAATGATTGACTGTTTGTTATACTGATTGGCAAGTTATTCCACTCGCGAATTGCTAGTGGAAAAAAAGAATATTTCAGACAGTCCGTCCAGCACTGATATTCATTCAGTGTCTGAGAATGCTTTTGTCGTGTTGGCCTTGTTTCTTTAAATGACATGTACTTTGAACTGTCAATGTTTAGCTGTTGGTGAACTAACTGATATAGGAATTTCTGACGTGCCAGTTTAGCGCGGTTTTTTATTGTTAAGAGACCTGCTTTTTTTAAAAGTTCTGTGGGTGAGTCAGTTATTCTGTACTTGTTATAGACAAATCTTATCGCTTTTCGTTGTATTCGTTCTAGGGTATTTATGAGATTGTTTGTAAAGGGAAACCACGCGACGTTTGCATATTCTAAGACAGGTCTGACGAATGCTTTGTAGGCTAGAAGTCTCGTTTCAGGTGGCGCGGAAGCGAGACTTCTACGAAGGAAAAACAGCCGTTTTAATGCAGCTGATGTGACATGACTAACGTGGATATCCCATCTAAAATCTTGCGTTAAAGTTAAACCTAGATATTTGTGTTCAGTCACTACCGGAAGTGGAGAGTTATTTATAACGTAAACAAATTCAGATACTTGCTTTTTTCTTGTTATCCTCAAGAGAGTAGATTTTTTAACATTCCGGGTCATTTGCCAAAGAGCACAGCACTTAGATATGAACTGCAAGGCATTGTTCAGTTTTACATGATCTTCTGGGGCGTTTATTTCCTGGTAAAGTATACAATCATCAGCGAAAAGCCTCACATAACACCAATGCCAGCAGGTAAATCATTAATGAAGATCAAAAATAAAATGGGGGCCAAAACACTGCCCTGCGGTACACCTGACGTAACGTTGGCTATAGAAGAACTTTCGCGATTGACTTGCACATACTGTGTTCGGTTACTCAGATAATTGTCGATCCAGTCACTAAGTGGGCCTGCGCCTATCGTTGCTTCTAATTTTTTTATAAGTTTTTTGTGTGGCACCCGATCAAACGCTTTTGAGAAATCTAATAAAATTAAATCGGTTTGTTTTGTACAGTCTACATTGAGGGAGATGTCGTGAATCAGTTCAACCAGTTGGGTAACTGTAGATAGTCCTTTGCGAAAACCGTGTTGTTCTGGCGATAAGATGTGATTCTGGTCAAGGTACAACGTTAGATGTTTAAGAATAATGTGTTCCAGTAGTTTGCAAGTTGTGCTGGTTAGTGAGATGGGTCTGAAATTTGAAGGGTCAGCTTCGCTACCAGATTTATGAACAGCAGCAACTTTTGCGATTTTCCACTCTTGGGGGAGGGAACAGGTTGATAGGGACTTATTGAAAAGTATACACAAGTATTTGGCTACCCATTCAGCATATCGCCTAAGAAATTCATTTGGCAAGTTATCGGGACCAGCACCCTTCTTAGTATCTAATTTTAACAACAAATTAAGCACTCCGGACTCTGTCACAACAAGTGGTTCAATATGTCGGGTGTTGCAAATGTCAACATCAGGCACATTTCCATCATCAATCGTGAAAACAGATTGGAAATAGTTATTTAGCGAGTTTGCTTTATCTTTGCTTTCTTCCGGGGCCGCGGGCCTAATACGGTTTTTGGGATTAAGGTAGTTCCAGAACTTCTGGGGAGACGTTTTCAAAAAGTTGGGTAGCGTACTTGTAAAATAGTTTGTTTTGGACATTTTTATTTGGAATTTCATCTTAGTAATTGCTTGACTCAACTTGTTCCGAATTTGTGGATTAGGTTTTGCCTTCAAAGTTTTTCTGAGGCGCTTTACTTTACGCTTGCAATGAATAATTTCACGCGTTATCCAGGGATTATGTTTTCGTGTTTTCTTTGTTTTAGATGGCACAAAGTTAAGAACGCAATGTGTTACGACTGATTTGAAGCTTGCCCATAGTATTTCCACATTTGTGTTTGGATCATTCGCAAGTAGTTCAAATGAAGCAAGTTCATGGAAAAGATGATCAAGTATACTGGTGTCATCGGCATGGTTAAAGTCAAGATAGGCAGAAAAAGAGTTGGACCGTATAGGGATGTCAACTATAGAAACGGAGCCCTGAATAACTTCGTGGTCTGATATACCCTCAAGAATTTCAACCTGTGCATTATCAGCGGGAAAATGATCGCTTAAGAACACCAAGTCGAGTATATTAGAACAGCACCCTTGCATACGGGTAGGCTGTTTTACGATTTGGGACAGATTAAATGTCAACATGATGTCAATGAGCGCATCCGCGCCGGGTGTTGCAAATGTCAACATCAGGCACATTTCCATCATCAATCGTGAAAACAGATTGGAAATAGTTATTTAGCGAGTTTGCTTTATCTTTGCTTTCTTCCGGGGCCGCGGGCCTAATACGGTTTTTGGGATTAAGGTAGTTCCAGAACTTCTGGGGAGACGTTTTCAAAAAGTTGGGTAGCGTACTTGTAAAATAGTTTGTTTTGGACATTTTTATTTGGAATTTCATCTTAGTAATTGCTTGACTCAACTTGTTCCGAATTTGTGGATTAGGTTTTGCCTTCAAAGTTTTTCTGAGGCGCTTTACTTTACGCTTGCAATGAATAATTTCACGCGTTATCCAGGGATTATGTTTTCGTGTTTTCTTTGTTTTAGATGGCACAAAGTTAAGAACGCAATGTGTTACGACTGATTTGAAGCTTGCCCATAGTATTTCCACATTTGTGTTTGGATCATTCGCAAGTAGTTCAAATGAAGCAAGTTCATGGAAAAGATGATCAAGTATACTGGTGTCATCGGCATGGTTAAAGTCAAGATAGGCAGAAAAAGAGTTGGACCGTATAGGGATGTCAACTATAGAAACGGAGCCCTGAATAACTTCGTGGTCTGATATACCCTCAAGAATTTCAACCTGTGCATTATCAGCGGGAAAATGATCGCTTAAGAACACCAAGTCGAGTATATTAGAACAGCACCCTTGCATACGGGTAGGCTGTTTTACGATTTGGGACAGATTAAATGTCAACATGATGTCAATGAGCGCATCCGCGCATGCACTGTTGTGTTGCATTGATTGCCAGTTTATATCGGGTAAGTTAAAGTCGCCGAGCAAAATTAGCCTGGCTCCGAGAACATACTGATGCATATACGTGTGCAATGCCTGCAAGCTATCCTTGTCTGAAGATGGGCTGCGATAAACGCAGCCAACAAATACTGGGCGAGAAGTGAAGAGAAGCTTGCAAAATATTGCCTCGACTCCAATAACCTCAGGAAGTATTTCAAAGGAAAGCTCTTTTTTAAGTAAGATGGCCACACCTCCCCCGCGTGTCGGCCTATCTTTACGAATGATGATGTAGTTGGGGGGTGTTACCTCAAAATCCTTTATCTCATTTGTCAGCCACGTTTCTGTCAAAGTTACGAAGTCAGGTTCAATTCCAAGAAGTAAGGATTCAAGCGGTACTAATTTTGGAAGCATGCTGCGAGTGTTTATGGTAAGAAATGTTATTTCTTTCGTTGGCTGCGGCGTTGTGGCTCGCCTGAGGCTTCCGCTTCGTCGTTTTTTACATGGTTAATGGTGTGACGGCCAGCGCTTACGAGCACAATATCATTTGTATCGTCATCCCATCGGTACAGATCTTCATTCACTTTTAACTTGTCATAGACCTGAAATACTTTGTCTCCGGCTTCTTTTTTGGTTTTTGCAATTTGCCAAAGCATTTTTCTGATGTATCTTACTCTATTTGAGAAGTCCTCTCCAACAGAGAAAGTGGTGCCCTTTAGTTTCGTGCAGTTTCTAAGAATGGTTACCTTGTCTCGGAAGTCGAGGAGTTTCAGCATCACTGGTCTAGGTTTTTGAGCGTTTTGTTTTCCTATCCTGTGGATTCTTTCTATTGGAACGGGTTTGATCTTTAGTATGTTTTTAAGTATCTGCTCACTTATGGTTTGTTCGAGGGTTTCGGGGTGTTCGTCTGCCTCCTCCGGTACGCCATACACAAGTAAGTTTGACCTTCTAGACCGGTTTTCTAAGTCGTCTATTTTCAACTCCAAGTATTGAACGGTTTTTTGAAGGTTGGTTACTTGGGAGACACAGGACGTGATCTTGTTTTCCAGTAACGTAACTTGTTCAAGTTTTCCTTCAATAGATTTTAAACGTTCTTCTTTTATTTCTTTTATGTCATCTGCAATTACTTGAAGCTGTTTCATGATCTTTTTCATATGGGGTCCCGGGTTTGTTTCAATGTCGCCACTGAGCAACAGTAATTCCTTGATACAGGTACACATGTCACTCCATAGGGCACAAATCTGCCTAGGGCACGGCAGCACTATTAGGCATAGGTAATTTGAACGAATACATTTGTCATAACGCCTGCTCACCTGCGGTAGATAAACAAACGGGTTGAAATGTTGCATCCTGGCAGTGCCGCCGTGCCCTATGGCTTGAGTCAAGGGGTGTCCAGTCTTTATACCACTCCAGTCTGCCAGCAGCGCCGTCTTTACGTTGTGGCGATCAGCGTCGGCGCATAAAGTCACCGAGGCAGGCCTGTTTCCAGGCAAATCGTCGAGCGTAGATTCCAAGTGCGCAATGCGCACATGATGCGCTTGATGGCTTGGAAGTGGTGCGCCGTCGTATCCAGATAGCAGAGCCGGTACTTCGCCTCCTGCTTGTGCGAGTAGCAGGACGCCGAATATCTGTGGTAGATAAACAAACGGGTTGAGATGTTGCATCCTGGCAGTGCCGCCGTGCCCTATGGCTTGAGTCAAGGGGTGTCCAGTCTTTATACCACTCCAGTCTGCCAGCAGCGCCGTCTTTACGTTGTGGCGATCAGCGTCGGCGCATGAAGTCACCGAGGCAGGCCTCTTTCCAGGCAAATCGTCGAGCGTAGATTCCAAGTGCGCAATGCGCACATGATGCGCTTGATGGCTTGGAAGTGGTGCGCCGTCGTATCCAGATAGCAGAGCCGGTACTTCGCCTCCTGCTTGTGCGAGCAGCAGGACGCCGAATATCTGCGGTAGATAAACAAACGGGTTGAGATGTTGCATCCTGGCAGTGCCGCCGTGCCCTATGGCTTGAGTCAAGGGGTGTCCAGTCTTTATACCACTCCAGTCTGCCAGCAGCGCCGTCTTTACGTTGTGGCGATCAGCGTCGGCGCATGAAGTCACCGAGGCAGGCCTGTTTCCAGGCAAATCGTCGAGCGTAGATTCCAAGTGCGCAATGCACACATGATGCGCTTGATGGCTTGGAAGTGGTGCGCCGTCGTATCCAGATAGCAGAGCCGGTACTTCGCCTCCTGCTTGTGCGAGCAGCAGGACGCCGAATATCTGCGGTAGATAAACAAACGGGTTGAGATGTTGCATCCTGGCAGTGCCGCCGTGCCCTATCAACATGAAGGCATGTGCGTGATGCAAACTCCTTCTTTTATAAAAACCCGTGCTAACATCTTGCTGGTTCCTTCAACGTATGGGACCGGTACACGTTTCAGAGGGCTGCCAATTAATGCTGATTGTGGTTTTCGTATCCTCTGTTGCTCTGTGGTGGCTCGTATAAAGTTTTTGGGTATTAGTTTTTTCTATTCTTTCTATGGGCTACCAAAAATTCACAAGCCTGATGTTTCTCTTCGATCAATTGTAGACTTCACTTTCTCTCCATGCAGAGCCCTTTCAAATTTTCTACGCCGAATTTTCACCCCCCTAACCCAGAAGACACCAACGCATGTAGGCGACTCCAGCCACTTCTTGCAGCTAGCGTCACAGGTAAGCATTTATGATGACGAGAGCCTGGTCTCGTTCGACGTCGTTTCATTGTTCACCAATGTGCCAGTGCCCTTAGCTGTGTCCTCTGCCCGTGCTGGGCTTGAGGGTGACGCAAGCTTGTGTGAAAGGGCTCCATTGGCTGTTGACGAGCTCTGCCGTCTACTGGAATTCTGTTTGTCTAATATGTACTTCTTCTACAAAGAAACAATCTTAAGGCAGAACAGTGGAACCGCGATGGGAGCTTCCATCTGCATCACGATGGCAAACATGACCATGAAGCACATGGAAGAAGAAGCACTCAGCTCCTTCTCGCCGCGACCCAAGCTCTTTTTTCATTATATGGACGATTGCTTTTGTGTCATGAAGAAGCCTGAAATTGAAAACATGAGACAGCATCTAAATTCAGTGCACCCAGCTATGGCCGAGTGTGAAAGCGACCGCAGCCTGCCCTCTCTCGACGTCCAGGTGGCAAGAAAGCACAACGGCTTTGAATTATTCATTCACAGGAAGCCAACGCACACCGGCTTTCAATATGATTCATCCTATCCCGCCTGCCACACGGCCTCGGTTCTGACCACATTTCTCCAGAAAGCCATAATCTCCAACGACACAGAGCAAAAGAAAGAATAGAAAAAACTAATACCCAAAAACTTTATACGAGCCACCACAGAGCAACAGAGGATACGAAAACCACAATCAGCATTGATTGGCAGCCCTCTGAAACGTGTACCGGTCCCATACGTTGAAGGAACCAGCAAGATGTTAGCACGGGTCTTTATAAAAGAAGGAGTTTGCATCACGCACGTGCCTTCATGTTTGCTGGGCCGCCTCCTCCCCCGCCCAAAAGACCAGTCAACAACAGACAGGACCCCAGGTGTCGTTTACAAAATCTTGTGCGCCGAGTGCCCTTCTTCATGTATCGGCAAGACGAAAAACCTACCAGAGCAACTCAAACAACACACCAATGATGTCTGGAAGCTCTTCAAAGAGCACAGCGCAGTCGCTGAGCATTCTGAGAAGTCTGACCACCGGATAAATTTCGACACGAAGACCATGCTTGAAAGCCAGGCTAACTGGAGAAAGTTACTACTAGAGTCGTGGCATATACAGCTTACGGCCCAAAACATCAACCATTCTCTCAGAACCCTTCCCTCGGTGTATACACACGGACTTTGCTCTACGGCAAAACGGGAGAAAGAGAGGGAAGGGGGGTCATTAATGACCCCGCAAGTGCTTTGAAGACGCGGCTAAAACTCAGTCCCCCCTGAGGAAGGAACCAAGTCGGTTTCAAAACGTCCAGTTTACGCATCTTCACGTACTTATTGGTTGGAGTTTAAATAGTTTCCCACTTTACATACCCAACCAGACAGACATCTGTCGAATCACAAGAGACAGTAAGATTGGGCGTGTTGGTATAATTGTTGGCAGCTAAGCGCTCTGTCTCGCCTCTTCTCCTATCCCCTCCTGCCCAGTCGTTTGCACTGGTAAGCACTTTATCTGTTGAAAGTTTACATTCAGATCTCAATAAAGTTTCGCACCCACCTACCCGACATCAAGTTTTAAGAGCCTCTCCTTTCAAATGTACTTCAAAAGTCCCCCTGCATGACTAACGAACCTCGCTTTCCTTTTTCTCAGGCGAGCCAGACTCGTGACGCACTGGCCAAGGCCCTGTACTGCCGCACCGTAGCCACAATCGTGCGACGAGCCAACAGCCTGAAGCGGATGGGGTCCACTTCAGGAACGCTCAGCTCAGACTCCAACGAGTCTGTTCATAACCACACCGGTATGTTGACCCCACCTGTTGTTCTTGAACCAGTGCTTGAGCAAGTACACAATATCAATATCTTGAAGATGCACATGCTCTACAATTTGTGGCTCAAGTGTGACCCGCGGCGTAAATGTTACATAAATAGATTTGTACATGTGTCTACTCCCCTGTTGTCTACTCCATGTGTATACACACACACACACACGCACACACACACACACACACACACACACACACATGTATCTGTGTGTGTCAATGCAATGTCATCGGCGAACTTGCACTTCGCCGATGAATTTGCATTGCTGAGTAACTCAGGGGACAAATTGAAATTCATGTTTACTGAATTGGATGAAGAAAGCAGAAAAAGCTCAGAAGAGAACAGAAGAGATAGGTAGCAGTGCACTTGAAGTTGTAGAAGAGTATGTCTGTTTACTGAATTGGATGAAGAAAGCAGAAAAAGCGCAGAAGAGAACAGAAGAGATAGGTAGCAGTGCACTTGAAGTTGTAGAAGAGTATGTCTGTGTAGGACAGGTAGTAACCACAGAGGCGAACCACGAGATTGAAGTGACTTGAAAAATAAGAATGAGGTGGAGCACATTCGGCAAGCATTTACAAGTTGTGAGTGGTATATTGGCACTATTCTTCAAGACTAAGGTATATAACAGCTGCATGTTGCTGGTACTTACCTATGGAGAAGAAACCTGGAGGATAACAAAGAGCGTTCAACTTAAGTTCAGGATGACGCAGCGAGAAGGCAGCAGAAATTATCAAGGTACAAATGGCTGTTAATGACATCATAGTCAAAATCAAGAAGAAATGGTCATGGGCAGGGCACGGATCAGGAAAGCAAGATAACTGTCATTCCTCAAGAATCACAGACTGGATTTTAAGAGAAGGCAAATGGGTGAGGGGGTGACAGAAAGATAGGTGGGCAGATGAGATCGGGAAGTTCGCAGGTATAAAGTGACAGCAGCAAGCACAAGACCGAGCTGACGGGCGGAGCATGGAAGAGGTTTTTTGTCCTGCAGTGGGCGTAAATCAAGTTCGTGATATATAAAGTATTTATATTATACAGAAGGGTTGATAGGCGGGCTGTTGGTACATATACATAATAAAATATTGTTACGTACAATCCAAATGGTGTACGAATAACTGTTTATTGGGGCGAACTTGTGCCCGAAAAGTAGCGGCGTCTCTAACAGGCGATCAGCAAAAAGGGATCAATCTCCGAGAGAAACCCTCGAGCGGTGGCCCACTTCTTTTTCATCAAAATCCCGTGCTGAGGAAGCGCGCGCCGTCACGGCCTTTTCTTGTTTGATCATCAAGCCGCTGATCTCTTGGGGGGCGCACGAACTAGCGCGCGTAGTTTGAATACTCCGTTTGCCTTGCGTCATTACCCTCCTCCGAAAACGCATCGTCCCGATGCGTAAAAAGCAGTGTTGCTGAGATGGTCTGACAGCGTGATTTCCAATGGAGAAATAGGTATTCCTCATAATCGGGTGTGTATAGTTCGGTGTTCATTGCCTGTCATAGTATGGCTTCATTCTGACTACATGCACGATTTCTGTGCTCCTTCGGCATCTTGATGAGCTCACTTGTCCTTCCGATGACACCTCGTAGTTCAAGGAGCTGACGCGACGAAGGACTCGGTAAGGGCCGAAATAGCGGCGCATGAGCTTTTCGGAAAGGCCAGGCGTCCGCACAGGAGTCCAAATCCAAACTAGGTCGCCTGGTGCGTAGTCGGCTCCTCTCCGACGAAGGTTGTAACGGGTTGCATCCATGCGTTGTTGTTGTTTTATGTGATGTCGCGCTAACTGCCGTGCTTCTTCGGCTCGCTGAATGAATTCGCTGATGTCAGGCTTGTGCTCTGTATTGTCGCCTACAGGCAGCATTGCATCTAATGGTGTGGTAACTACTCGACCATAGACTAGCTGGAATGGCGTCACTTTAGTAGTCTCCTGCACAGCAGTATTGTAAGCGAAAGTGGCGTACGGCAATATCTTGTCCCACGCACGGTGCTCCAAGTCAACGTAAATGGACAACATATCGGTTAGAGTTCTGTTGAGTCGCTCGGTTAGCCCATTTGTTTGGGGGTGGTAAGCCGTTGTTTTCCTATGACTTGTGTGGGTAAGTTTCATAATGGACTGCGTCAGATTGGCTGTGAATGCAGTTCCTCGATCCGTGATAACCACCTTTGGGGCGCCATGCCGTAGTACAATGTTAGTGACGAAAAATTCAGCTACTTCTATAGCTGTGCCCCTGGTGAGAGAGGCTGTCTCGGCATACCGGGTTAAGTAGTCTGTCGCCACTACTATCCATCGGTTGCCCATTGATGACGTGGGAAAAGGACCAAGTAGATCCATTCCTACTTGTTCGAACAGAGACTCAGGTGGTTCGATTGGTTGGAGAAATCCTGCAGGTTTCAATGGAGGCGTTTTGCGTCTCTGGCAATCTCTACATGTCCTTACATAATGCTGTACAGCATCCAGTAACTTTGGCCAGTAGTATTTTGTGCGGATGCGAGCCAATGTTCTACTCACTCCGAGGTGTCCTGCTGCTGGGTCATCGTGGCAGGCTTCCAGGATTTTGGGTCGCAAGGCCGAAGGAACGACGAGTAGGAATTTCTCCTTGCTGTGCTCGAAGTTTCTTTTGTATAAAACGTTGTTTCTCATGAGGTACGAGGACAATCCCCGGACGAAAACTCGAGGAACACGCACGGGTTGCCCTTCCAGATGCTTGATCAGTTTAAGCAACTCCGCGTCAGATCGCTGATATTCAGTCATGTCTGCGGTGCTGACGGCCCCAAGAAACGGAAAGTCGTCTCCATCTTCCCCAGGTGCAGATTCTATTGGTGCGCGTGATAGGCAATCAGCATCACTGTGCTTGCGACCCGACTTGTATACGACTGTTATGTCGTATTCTTGCAACCTGAGGCTCCATCTAGCAAGTCGCCCAGAAGGGTCCTTTAGGCCTGCGAGCCAGCACAACGAGTGATGGTCGCTCACTGCTCGAAATGGTCTACCATATAAGTACGGTCGGAATTTCTGTATGGCCCATATTACCGCCAGACATTTTTTTTCCGTCACCGAATAATTTATTTCAGCTCTCGAAAGAGTGCGACTAGCATATGCGACCACTCTTTCCTCTCTGTTTTGCAGTTGCACAAGGACGGCGCCTAGTCCCAAATTGCTTGCGTCCGTGTGAATCTCTGTTTCGGCTTCTTCGTGGAAATGTGCCAGCACGGGGTGGTTTAGGAGTCGCTGTCGTAGCTCATTGAACGCGTCTTCTTGCTCGCTTGTCCAGGTGAAAGGCGTGTCTTCTTTCGTCAGTCGGGTTAGTGGTTCTGCAATCTTCAAAAAATCTTTGATGAATCTACTGTAATAGGCACAAAGTCCTAAGAATCGTCTCTCAGCCCTTTTATCCATCGGTCTAGGAAACTTTTCTACAGCTGCTGTCTTTTCGGGGTCAGGTCGAATGCCTTCAGAGCTAACCACATGACCGAGAAAAAGCAGTTCGTGAAAACCAAAATGGCACTTTTGGGGTTTTATCGTCAGCCCTGCTGAACTAATCGCTTCGAGCACAGTACGTAGTCGTTCCACATGCTGATCGAAGGTGGCCGAAAAGATCACGACGTCATCGAGATAAACAAGGCAGGACTGCCATTTTAACCCGGACAGCACAGTATCCATCATCCGCTGAAATGTGGCGGGTGCGGAACACAGGCCAAATTGGAGTACCTTGAACTCGTATAACCCATCTGGGGTCACGAAAGCAGTTTTCTCGCGATCTCGTTCGTCCACCTCTATCTGCCAGTATCCGCTCTTGAGGTCTAGAGAGGAGAAGAATTTCGCGTCTCTTAGTCTGTCAAGGGTTTCATCGATCCTTGGAAGGGGATACACATCCCGCTTTGTGACGACATTCAATTTTCGGTAGTCAACGCAGAAGCGCAAGGTCTGGTCCTTTTTCTTTACCAGTACTACAGGTGAGGCCCATGGGCTGGCCGACGGTTGAATTACGTCGTCCCTGAGCATTTCTTCAACTTGGCCTCTGATGACTTCTCTCTCTTTTGGTGACACTCGGTACGGGTGCTGGCAAATAGGTCTAACAGATTGATCGACTATGATGCGGTGTTTGATGATAGATGTTCTTTGCACTTTCGATGACGTGGAAAAACATGAGGCGTACTCCCATATAAGGCTCTCGATTTTTTGTTTCTGGTTCGGTGATAGGGCTGCTTCGATGTGGATAGATGCGAGTATGGAATCTATACCGTCAGGGTGCAGTGGTGCAGTCTCGGAAGAATTCAAATCCGTAATCGGAACGTAATTGTGCAAGTGACCAACAACAGTTCCTTTCGCAAGGTGCTGCACCTCATTTCGGAAGTTTGTCAGGAAGACACTCGTACACCCATCACGCAGTCGTACAATACCTCTTGCTGCACAGATCCCTTTCTCGAGTAATAGCCCAGTATAGCTTTCTGCCATTCCTTCATAGTCGTTGTACACATTGCTTTTTACGGTGACAACGATGATGGATCTTGCAGGTACTGTTACATCATCACCTGCAATCTGGAGCGCATCGAATCGTTTTTCGCTCTCGAAAGTCGCGATGGCGTGTTTCGTCGAGAACGAGACACACGTTTCCTGCAAGTTTATCACTGCGCCATCGGCCTGCAAAAAGTCCATTCCGATAATTACATCTCTTGAACACTCCGACAGGACAATGAAGCTGGCGACGTAGGTGAAGCCGCGTATCCCAACTCTAGAGGTACACATGCCTGCCGGATCGATAAGGTGTCCCCCGGCGGTTCGCACTTGTGGTCCTATCCAAGGGGTCAGCACTTTTTTCAGCGTTCTGGCAAGTCCCCTGCTCATGACGGAATAGTCTGCGCCTGTGTCTACTAAAGCATTTGTTTCGTAGCCGTCTATAATTACCGACAAATCAGAAGCGACGTTACCATTTCCGCACGTAGTCTCGTGTCTATCATCACATTTTGAAATCGGCACTGGAGGTTGTTTTCTTGCGTCGGCAGCGGCCTTACCTCCCCAGGTCGCCGATTCTAGTTTTCCCGAAGCGGGCTTTGGGGAAGTCGCCTCGGAGAGTTTGAAGATGGGCGCGGACTTGGTGACCGATACCTCAGTGGCGCTGTCGACCGAGGCTGATGCTGCTGCGAGGAGTGAGCCCCTTGACGCGTTGACAAGTACTCCTCGATTTCAAAAGGTCGCTCCCCATTCCGTGGACAGGCAGCGTTTACGGGAAAACCCCGAAGTCCAGCTCGGCGATATGCACACATCCGGTAAAGATGGCCAGCTTCGCCGCAGTGATAACAAAGCGGAATTCGATCAGGAGTGCGCCATATATCAGCTTTTCGGATCCTAGTCTCGGCTGGGGACGGCGTAAATCGAGGTTTCGGCAGATGCGTGCTTGCTGCGGCGAAATAAGGTCCAGGGGCGGCGAAAGGAGGTCCAGGGGCGACGAAATGAGGTACAGGGGTGTTTCTCAGTACCTCGGCGTACGAGACTGCGGGCTGCATCGGAACCGACGCTTGAACAGGCTGGTCTTGTGGCTGCTGCTCACGGACTTCCTGTCTCACCTCGTCCCGAACAACTTCCGCTAATGACCAGACCGTTGAGGGGTTGCCATTTAGCTTCTGGAGCTCTTCTCGAACCACCGATCGAATGAGCTCTCGTAGTACGTCGATGCCATTCCCGAAGACTGCTGACACCGCGTCTACGGATGCGACGTTAACATCTCGATTGTAGTGCCTCGCTCGCTGTTGCAGAGTCTTTTCAACTGCTGTCGCCTCGGTGCGAAATTCAGCGACGGTCCGCGGGGGACATCGGAGCAAACCAGCAAAAATCTCCTGCTTCACCCCACGCATCAGGTGCCGAAGCTTCTTGTCCTCGCTCATATTTTGATCAGACCGGCGGAATAACCGGCACATGTCTTCCACATACATTGCGACGCTTTCATTGTTGCGCTGGTTTCTTGCTTGCAAGGCAGCTTCAGCTCTTTCCTTGCGGTCTGTACTCGGGTATGTGGCCAGTAGCTCCCGTTGGAAATCATCCCACGATCGAATGGTACATTCATGGTTTTCAAACCACGTTCGTGCGCTGTCCTGCAATGCGAAATAAACTCGGCGGAGCTTCCGTTCTTCGGGCCATCCGTTGCAGTTGGCGACGCGCTCAAAACCCTCCAGCCAATCCTCGGCGTCTTCATGAGGATCGACATGAAAAGGGTCCGGCGTTCGTGGCTCATCGGCAACGACGTGCGTGGCAGCGACTGGAGACGAAACGGCGTGTGCGGCAGCGGTTGGAGACGACATTTCGGTACTCTCACCGGAGACAGCTGGAGACACTCTGGGCTCTAGTGGCAGGAGAAATTCCGGCGGCTCACCACGTAGACGACGGCTGGAGCGCTGATGAACTGGCGTGAGCTCAGTTGGTTCGACTGCTCGTAGTTCCGGGCTGCTTCCTCGAAGTCCAACTGGGTTTGGGATCATTACCCAGCTCCTCCACCAGATTTGTTACGTACAATCCAAATGGTGTACGAATAACTGTTTATTGGGGCGAACTTGTGCCCGAAAAGTAGCGGCGTCTCTAACAGGCGATCAGCAAAAAGGGATTAATCTCCGAGAGAAACCCTCGAGCGGTGGCCCACTTCTTTTTCATCAAAATCCCGTGCTGAGGAAGCGCGCGCGCCGTCATGGCCTTTTCTTGTTTGATCATCAAGCCGATGATCTCTTGGGGGGCGCACGAACTAGCGCGCGTAGTTTGAATACTGCGTTTGCCTTGCGTCAATATTGGAAGCGCAAACTAGCTGGACGCAAAAAAGGAGACAAATAAGTGCTCATTCGTCTCCCATCTTATGCCCCATTACCGCATTTACTCGATTCTACGGCGCGCTCGATTGTAACGCGCATCTGGTTTCCACGCCGAAAAAAAAAAAGTAAGACATCGGTTGTGATGTGCACCCATTTTTCTCGTTGGCCCGCACGATCACACCACTCGGGAAAATGACTCCTTTCGGGAGCGTCTTCCATTTAAATATGAGGTACGGGGGAAGCTTGTGCCTATCTGACGTGCAACGAAGCATTGCCGTCACTCTAGTTTTACTGTGCCCCGATGTCAGCACGCGAACTTGCTTCGCCCCCTTCTTCTGGACAGTTGTGGTGACAGGCATGTCGAAGTAAAGAGGCGTCTGATCGGCATTCCCGATTTGCCCAAGCAGGTAGCCATTGTTGTGCCGCAAGTTTAGGACGAACCTCTGAAAACTGTGAAGCTTTTCTTCGTACTCCTCCGGCAACTTTTGGCATATGCCCGTTCGCCTTTGGAGGGAAAAGCCTTTCTTCTTCATAAAGTTAGTTAGCCAGCACCTGCTCGCTTTAAACTGGCTCGGCATTAGCTTTTTTTTCTAAGCATAGCCTGCACTTGGAGCAGTTCTGTCGTCACGGGCTGCTGTGCCGCTCACTGCTCAATCACATATTCGCCGAGCAGCTCTTCATTATGCGGAAACCGAACCTGCTGTGGTTTACTGAAGCCTTTGCGTAAATCTTTGCTGTCGACAATATTCTCCTTTTGTTTCCGCCAGTCCCACACGCACGTTTCTGGAACTCTGAACGACTGCGATACGGCCTGATTTCCGTCCGTTTCGGCACAAGCGATGACTTTTATTTAAAAGTGGCATCGTGGTGCACTCGTCGAGTTTTTGGAGTCGGCCCTTCCATGCCGTCGATGCTAATGCACTACAAGATGACAAACTCCTCTGCACACATGAGCAGTGCTGCACATGGGAAACACATAGGCAGAAATGGCCGACACACGTAGGGTGAAATGGAAATATAAATGCCGATGGCAATAGAACGCCTGTGTTCGTTTTTTTTTTTCATACTCGATTCTTAGGTGCATGCGATTTATGAACTCGCTCAACCCGAAAAAAGGTGGGCAATAGATTCGAGTAATTTCGGTAGTTTGTGCTCATAATATTATATATATATATATATATATTATGAGGAAGAGCTTTATTCGAGGCGAGCTCGAGCTGGCACACACTGATGATGATATCTACAGATGAGAAAATTATACAAATGATGATGACACGTCCAATTGATAAAGAAGAGTCGGTGACTGCGCTCACACTAATTCCCCATCACGCTGAAAGCGGCCTCCTGGCCGCGTGAGAGACAATATCAGGAATTGCGTCGGGTGTACAGTTTCAGCCGAGAAACGTGCACAATTTCTGTCCCACGGCAACGGTGGTCGGAGCGTTAAGTGGTGAAATACGGTAATTAACGGGGCAAAGTTTGTTCAATCCCCATATAAGGCCCTATAAAACGACAGGAATTTTTCACATAAGCCAGGCACACGCACGGGAGTCCACAGAAGAACTTCGTCTCCTGGGGAAAACATGACAGAACGGTGTGTTGAGTCGTAGCGAGACTTGCGAGCTCCCTGAGAGATGCCGGTGTTGATTCGGGCCAGATGACGGCAGTGCTCGAGGCGAGACAAAAATTGTGTGGATAAAGGGCTTGCTGAGGTAGCAGGAGCTGAAAGGAAAGAGACGTCCAGAGTTACACTTGGAGAGTGGCCATGGACCAGAAAATAGGGAGAAAAGCCGGTGGTGCGTTAAGTAGCTGTATTGTAGGCGAACGTTACGAATGGCAAAATGGCGTCCCTGTTCGTGTGGTCAGGGTTAATGTACATGGCAATCATGTCCGAGAGGGTACGATGAAAGCGTTCCGTCGAGCCATTTGTTTGAGGATGATAAGTACAAGTTGTTTTGTCGATGGTGTTGGCGGCGCTTAGAATCTCAGCAACTATAGAGGAAAGAAAGACCTTGCCGCGGTCACTGAGCAGAACTCGTGGAGCTCCATGGCGTAAAAATATGTTATGCAGAAAAAAAAATCAGCTACTTCAGTGGCTGTACCAGCGTGCAGTGAGGCGGTTTCCGCGTAACGAGTGAGGTGGTCAACAGCCGTTACAATCCAACGATTTCCATTGGAGGTTACAGGAAAGGGGCCGTACAAGTCTATCCCGACGACTTCGAATGGCAAAGCGGGACAAGGAAGAGGTTGGAGAAAGCCAGAAGGCGCAGTGGTGGGTTGTTCCGTCGTTGATATAAGGCACACGAAGAAACATATTTGGCAATCGCGGATGAGAGGCCAGACCAGGTGAACCGACTGCGTATTTTGTCGTACGTTTTGTGATAGCCGAGATGCCCAGCAGCAGGATCATCGTGGAATGTCTCAAGAACCTGACGTTGTAGGCAACGTGGTATAACGGGGACCTATTTGTTTCCTTCAACGTGGTAAATATAGTGATGTAAAACACCATCGTGAAGCTTGAATTGTTTCAGTTGTCGGCGAAGTCGGGCGTTCGGAGGAGTGGATGTACCTTCTAATCGTGCTATTATGGAGAGGCAGTAAGGATCAACGCGTTGATGCGACACAAGGGTAGAAGGGCGGCCGGATCTTAGCCAACTGAGACCTGCGATGGGTAATGCTGCGGTGGAAATTGGTGACAGTGGGCTATTACGGTTGGGTAGAGGGCTGCGAGAGAGAGCATCAGCATCTTGGTGCTTCTTACCAGACCTGTAGACGACATCAAAGTTGTGCTCTTGTAAACGAAGCACCCAGCGGCTAAGACGACCCGATAAGTTCTTTAGCGACGAAAGCCAGCACAATGCATTGTGGTCGGTGACGACTGTGAAGTAGCGGCCGTGGAGGTATGGGTGTAATTTTGTACCGCCCATACAACTGCAAGGCACTCTTGTTCGGTTATTGTATAATTTTTCTCGACAGCAGTCAAAGCACGACTGGCGTAAGCGATGACACGTTCGCGTGCGGTGTTGTCACGCTACAGTAGAACGGCACCAAGACCATGACTACTGGCGTCAGTGTGAAGAATTGTGGGTGCACCTGGATCGAAATGACATAGTACCGGGTCGAATGTCAGGGCTTGCTTCAACGCCGGGAAAGCCTTTTTACAGTCTTCAGACCAGACGAATGCGTGTTACTTGCGAGCAGTTGATGGAGCGGAGAGGCAAGTCTTGCGAAATTGCGTATGAAGTGCCGAAAGTAGGATGCCAACCCGAGAAAACTGAGCAGGTCTTTTTGACGCAACGGACGGGAAAACTCGAGGACGGCGGCAAGCTTTTCAGGATCCGGTCGAATACCGTCTTTGCTGACTAAGTGCCCTAGAACCTTGATCGTCTTGCTTGCGAAGGTGCATTTTTTCGTATTCAGCTGTGAACCAGCTTTTGCAAGGCAACCTAGGACTTCTTCGAGACGTTGTAGATGTTGCGAAAAGGTAGACGAAAACACTATGATGTCGTCTAGGTAGCATAAGCAGGTTTTCCACTTCAGGTCACGCAACACGCTGTCAATCATACGTTCGAAGGTAGCAGGCGCATTACAAAGTCCAAAAGACATTACGTTAAATTACATTAAATTCATAATCTGGGGTGGTAAAAGCCGTCTTCTCTTGGTCAGATTCGGATGCGCTCACAACACACACACACACACACACACACACACACACACATATATATATATATATATATATATATATATATATTTGTTTATTTACAGATACTGCAGGCCCTTCACGGGCCCATGCAGGAGGGAATACAAAAAATATAAACAGAAAATATACCTTTATATACTCTCTCATATACACATACATAGAGGCAACATACATTAAGAAAAAGTATTATTTACAATATACTCTGTAAATACAGCCAACGTGCCAGAGTTAACAACTTCCGCGCACAAATTATTCCAACAAGTAATCGCGTCAAAAAATAGAGCAAATTTGTGGACATTAATGTGGCTAACTGGTTGCCTAAAGGTTTTGCTGTGATTCGTTCTGGCTGAAAGTTTCAAAGGATGTTGAAGATAATGCACCCATGATAATTTAATGTCCCCATGATAAAGCTGGTAAATGAATTTTAGTCTTGATACTATCCTGCGCTACTCAAGTTTTTTTAGGCTTGCCTTATTACATAAATAAGTTACTATAGTATGCCGTAAGTACACAGAATACACAAAACGCAAAGCTAAATGTTGAACTTATTCAATTTTTTTAATCAAGTACTGCTGCCAAGGCCTCCAAATATCAACGGCATACTCCAACTTTGGTCTCACTAGGGCTTTGTACGCATTAATTTTAACCATAGGAGGAGCATTTCGCAGTTTTCTCTTTGAAAAGGACAATTTCTTTAGTGCCCCCCTACAGACGTTCTCGACATGTGGTTCCCAGCTGAGATTACTCATGAGCGTTGTGCTTAAATATTTAGCATGATCTGTTCTAGTGATTGTAGTATTTCCCAAAAAGTATGTAAATTGTAGAGGCTTCTTTTTGTTGGTAAACACAATGAACTTAGTTTTTGAAATATTTAGTTATATATATATATATATATATATATATATATATATATATATATACACAAAATATAAAAGTACATGCACTTTCACATCAAAACTTATTTATTCAGCCGACGTTTTCGACTTTCGGCGGGAGCCCGTCTTTTTCAAGGCATAATACTATTTATACTTTTTTGTGTCTCCTTATAGCTTTTCAAGACAGGAGGGAAGGGGACAGAAAAAAAATATTAACAACAACAAAAAAAAGCAATAAAAGAGGAGGAATAAATGCTAGAAAGAGGCAAGAGGGACATGGCGGGATTAGGAAGGAACAGGAACTCAACAAATCAAGGTGAACGTAAATGAGCTACGCCATCATTGTCAACAATACCTCCCGAGCACCCACCCTTCCCCCAAGTGAACATTTTGACCACCCTTTCTGTATTTTACTCTCCGGTGCAATCCGCTGGCGGCTTGCCCTTCTTTGAAGTTTATGACAAATCAATGGGGAGAGCTTAAGCACTTGAAGTACATGTTGGTGGTGTTGGAAGATATCACAGAGCTGGCAATGGTGGCGCAGCTATCAATATTCATTATATGCATTGGCTCCTGTCAGGGCGCTTACTGGGCTTTGTATGCATTGAGAAACGACAGATGAATTTGCAAAAATGTTTATTACTTCGAACGTTTTGGTAGGAGGGCCTGCCTTCATCAGGGAATACCTGAAAAAGGCAGGCACTCCTGCCAAAATGTTCGATGTAAGAAACACATTTACGCACGTTCGTCCATCGTTTATAATGCATATATATATATATATATATATATATATATATATATATATATATATATATATATATCATCAGCCTGACTACGTCCACTGCAGGACAAAGGCCTCTCCCATGATCCGCCAGTTAACCCGGTCCTGTGCTTGCTGCTGCCAATTTATACTCGCAAACTTCTTAATCTCATTTGCCCGCCTAACCTTCTGTCTCCCCCTAACCCGCTTGCCTTCTCTGGGAATCCAGTTAGTTACCTTTAACGACCAGCGGTTATCCTGTCTACGGGCTACATGCCCGGCCCATATCTATTTCTTCTTCGTGATTTCAGCTATGATATCCTTAACCCCTGTTTGTTCCCTAATCCACTCTGCTCTCTTCTTGTTTTTTAAGGTTACACCTACCATTTTTCTTTCCATTGCTCGTTGCGTCGTCCTCAATTTAAGCTGAACCCTCTTTGTAAGTCTTTAGGTTTCTGCTCCAGAGCTAAGTACCGGCAAGATACAGCTGTTATATACCTTCCTCTTGAGCGATAGTGGCAATCTACCTGTCATAATTTGCGAGTGCTTGCCAAATGTGCTCCACCTCATTCTCCTTCTTCTAGTTATTTCAATATCGTGGTTCGGCTCCGCGGTTATTACCTGCCCTAAGTAGACATAGTCTTTTACAACTTGAAGTGCTTTATTACCTATCTCGAAGCACTGCTCTTTTCCGAGGTTGTTGTACATTACTATTGTTTTCCGCAGATTCATTTTTAGACCCACCTTTCTGCTCTCCTTGTCTAACTCCGTAATCATGAGTTGCAATTCGTCCCCTGAGTTACTCAGCAATGCAATGTCATCGGCGAAGCGCAGGTTATTAAGGTACTCTCCATTGACTCTTATCCCTAACTGTTCCCATTCTAGGCTTCTGAAAACCTCCTGTGAGCATGCGGTAAATAGCATTGGGGAGATTGTGTCCCCCTGCCTTACACCCTACTTGATTGGTATTCTGTTGCTTTCTTTGTGAAGCATTATGGTAGCAGTTGATCCTCTGTAGATTTCTTCCAGGATGTTTATATATAGAAGTTGAAGTTGAAGTTTATTTCAGGCAAAAGCAAAAAAAAAAGAAGACAGGTACAATTTGCCTAGGGGACCGGCGAAAAGGCATAAAAGCCTGACAAAGCGCCTGCCCCCTGTAAACCCAAAACCCACCAAAATAACACAGTGCTCAGTGTAAAGTAAAGAGTCAATGAGAAATCAAGCATAAATAAGTTTCTACATGCAAAACATGTACAGGAAAACATAAATGAGCGAAAATTTGCACAGGCAATGAAATCAATAAAGCATATGTATGTCCGACAAATGAAGCAAACTGTAAAATACCTGAAGAAACTTTAAATTTGAATACAAGGTTTTAACAACATCAATAAAGAATATGTTTGACCGATAAATGAAACACAGTTTGGATAACATAATCAAAACGTTAATGTGATTTACACAAGAAAATACTTCAGGGAATATGAAACAAAGATGGTGACGGTAATTACGTTTGTGTAAATAGGAAGTGTTCCTGTATCTTCTTTTTAAAAATGCCATATGAGACTGTATTGTCAATTAGAGAAGCTACAAACGGTTGTTCGTTCAGGAAATGCGAAATTTGATACAATAGTTTTTGTGTGCCGTAATTTGTACGTGGTTTCTCATATGTATACACCCTGTGCCGTAGGTTGTGACTGTGATCTCTCGGGAGATGCCTCTGATAAAACCCTGAGCCATCAGTTCGTACCTGTTTATAAATAAGCATAAGCATAAGCATAAGCATACACTTCATCGACGCCCTGATTCTGCAGTGTGTGCATGGCGGCTGATATTTCTACTGAATCAAACGCCTTCTCGTAATCTATGAAGGCTATGTATAGTGGTTGGTTATCTTCAGAGCATTTTTCTATTACCTGATTGATAGTATCAATGTGCTCGATTGTTGAGCAGCCTGTTCGAAATCCTGCTTGTTCCTCTGGTTGATTGAATTCTAATGTTTTCTTTACTCTGTTAGCAATTACCTTTGTAAATAGCTTGTATACTACAGAGAGCAAGCTAATCGTCCTGTAATACTTCAAGTCCTTGTCATCTACTTTCTTACGTATTAAGATGATGTTAGCGTTCTTCCAAGACTCTGGTACTCTTCCCGTCAGAAGACACCTCGTAAACAAAATGGCTAGTTTTTCTAACACAATTTGTCCTCCATATTTCAGTAGATCTGATGTTACCTGATCCTCACCAGCAGCTTTGCCTCTTTGTATGCTCTCCAAAGCTTTTCTGACTTCTTCTATCATTACTGGTGGGGTGTCATCTGGGTTACTGCTAGTACTTATAGTATTAAGGTCGTGGTTGTCCCGGCTACTGTACAGATCTCTGTAAAACTCCTCCGCTATTTTAACTATCCTATCCATATTGGTAGTTATTTTGCCTTCTTTGTCCCTTAGTGCATACATCAGATTTTTGCCTATCCCAAGTTTCCTCTTCACTGCTTTGACGCTTCCTCCGTTTTTCAGAATGTGTTCAATTTTCTCCATGTTATACCTTCTTACATTGGATACCTTATTCCTATTAATCAACTTTGAAAGCTCTGCCAGTTCTATTTTGTCTGTTGTACTTGAGACTTTCATGATTTGACGCTTCTTAATGAGATTTTTCGTTTCCTGGGAAAGCTTGCCAGTGTCCTGTCTAACTACCCTGCCTCCAACTTCTACTGCACACTCCGTAATGATACTCGTCAGATTATCATTCATTGTATCTATGCTAAGGTTGGTTTCCTCACTAAGAGCCGAGTACCTGTTCTGAAGCGAGACTCTGAATTCCTGTACTTTCCCTCTCAGTGCTAGCTCATTGATTGGCTTCTTGCGTATCAGTTTCTGTCGTTCCTTCCTCAAGTCTAGGCAAATTTGAGACCGTACCATTCTATGGTCACTGCATCGTACCTTGCCAACCACTTCCACATCCTGCACGATGCCTGGGTGTGCACTCATTATAGAGTCTATTTCGTTCTTATTTTCGTCATTAGGGCTCCTCCGTGTCCACTTGCGGTTTCCTCGTTTTAGGTAGAAGGTATTCAAAATCCGTAAATTATTGCGTTCTGCGAATTCTACTAGTAGCTCTCCTCTGGCGTTTCTAGTACCGATGCCATACTCTCTTACTGCCTGGTCTCCAGCCTGCTTCTTCCCTACCTTTGCATTAAAGTCTCCCATCAGTATTGTATACTGTGTTTTTACCTTACTCATTGCCTATTTCATGTCTTCATAGAAGCTTTCAACTGAAGCCTCATCATGGCTGGATGTAGGCGCGTAAGCCTGTACCACCTTCATCTTGTATCTCTTATTTAGTTTAATTACGATACCTACCACCCTTTCATTAATGCTATAGTATTCCTTTATGTTGCCAGCTATGTTTCTGTGAATTAGGAACGCCACTCCCAGTTCTCTTCTGTCAGCCAATCCCCGATAGCAAAAGACGTGCCCATTCTGTAGCACCGTATAGGCCTCATCTGTCCTCCTAACCTCACTGAGCCCTATTATATCCCATTTAACACCCTCTAGCTCCTCGAATAGTACAGCTAGACTTCCCTCACTAGATAAGGTTCTAGCGTTAAACGTTGCCAAGTTCAGGTTCTAATGGCGGCCTGTCCGGATCCAGAGATTCTTGGCACCATCTGCTTCGTTCGTCATATGCACGTATTACGGACTGAATGCCATCATCATGCGGGATATTCGTGTATAGAGAAGCTACAACTAGAGTGACTAGTAGTGTTTTGTCAGGGATGTCAAGATTGGCGATGTCACTCGAGAAATGGTTAGTGTCTCGAAGATACGAGGGAAAGGAGGCGGGAATTTCTCTAGAGCGTCAATGTAGCCGGAAAGAGGTTCAGTAACTGTACCAATAGCGGAAACTATTGGATGACCGGGGTTATTTGGTTTGTGCACCTTCGGTAATAAATAAAACCTTCCTGCAACAGGACTAAGCGGTATTAGTAATTCCGTCATCTTTTTACTGATGCTCCCTTGTTGTAGAAGTTCCCCAAGAGCCTTGGCAATGACGAATCTTCACTAGACAAACCTATTGACAGCTCAACTCTAACCTCTCTTTTAAAACTAATTTTGCAACTAAATATTTTCGAATTTAGTCAAACCCACTACAGACAAGTGGAACCTCCATGGGCACGAAGATAGGACATAATTACGCCAATATATTCATGGGCACATTGGAGGACAGGTTTCTTGCCACGTGCACCCTAAAACTGTTTTACTATAAGCGCTTTATTGACGATATATTTTTAATGTGGCATCACGGGGAAACTGAACCTTTGTCTTTTGTGGCAAGCTTTAACAATTTTCATCCATCAACCTCCTTCTCGCTCGTCTACTCAGCATCAAACATAAACTTTCTGGACGTCACGGTATGCATACCAGGTGATAAACTATCGACAAAGCTTTACAGAAAGTCGACTGATAGACACCGCTACCTTCATTTTGAAAGTAGCCACGTAAGACACAACAAGACAAGCATACCGTACAGCCAGGCGCTCCGTTTTTAAAGGTTGTGCTCCGCAAAATCTGACTTCAGGAATAATTGTGACAAGCTCAGTGATGCCCTAAGAAGACAAAAGTACCCACCTCAGATAATTGACGATGTCATTAAACATGCTAATGAAATGAACAGGAGCTTGCTCCTCACTTCCAATAAGCCTGCTCAACAGCGACCATATACAAACCTCATATTAACGCATTCCGCATCAGCACCAAACGTTAACCACATCCTACGAAGGCACCACAACATTCTTATGCAGAGCGACCGTCTCCAAAAAATATTTTCGGAATCGCCACGTGTAGTCAATCGCCAGTCGAGAAACTTGCACAATATGCTGACTTCATCTGTGCTAACTCATCCTGCCTATCCAGGTTGCCAGCCTTGTGGCAAACTACGTTGCAAGCTTTGCGTACACGTGACCACCTCTAGTTCAGCCCACAGTTCGGCGTCAAATTTCACAATGAAAATTAAAGGTGATTATGATTGCGATACGAGTGACTGTGCGTACCTACTTGAGTGCTCAGTCTGTAAGCTTCAGTACTTAGGCCAGACAGCGACACCATTCAGACTGCGGTTTATTAACCACAAGGCGCTTGTCACAACTTTCGCTAACCTACCCTTATCTAAGCACCTGAATGCGACAGGACATTCACTCGATAACCTAAACCTAACAGCAACCATATTAGAATCTGGTTTTAAATCTCACCACGAACGGGAAGCACGCGAATCATTTCTCATCTACAAATTTAAAGCACTGTCATTCAGCATTAACGAAAGCGCAGGAAAACACACGTTCCTAGGCGCACGTTTAGCAACGGAATCACTATGTCACGGACAACGCTAAATTCCATACCACATGTCTGCCGCTTTCATCAGTTTTCAGCCTGTTACCTACAATTCTGTTATATTTCATTCTCATGAATTTCATGTATCTCACTCTTACATAAGTGTTTTTTTTTTTTTTCAAATCATCATTGCCACATAATTCATCTATGTTTTCTTTATATTGCTGTTCTCATTGCTTTACACCTGTTTTTTGTTAGTTCTTTTAGCGCATTGTTGCTGGTTGTTTACCTATGTCTCTTGTTAGTTCATTGAGTTGTTTTAACGCAATGTTGTTAAATGCATTCGCCGTACATAATCACCCATGTTATCATGTTGATCCTTTCTGTGACTGGGAAAAACGCTCTTTTTTGCTGCGCCGACTTCACCGTATGTTATCATTTTATCATATAGTCGTGTCATTATCACATCGTGCTGTTTCACATGTTGATTTGTGTACCACTGTCATATATGTGACATTAGATACTAAATAGACACGTGTTGAGGACCCCCAATGTATATAAGCAGCACGTTGACGTTTGCAATGTATTCCCTAACGAAGGCCGGACCCCAGCCGAAATGTAGAAGTAATAAAAGTTTTCGTACGTTTGTCCGCTCAAGCCAATTTCTATTTATCACTGGATTCACCGAAGACACTCGCTTGATATATATATATCTGTGTGTGTGTGTGTGTGTGTGTGTGTGTGTGTGTGTGTGTGTGTGTGTGTGTGTGTGTGTGTGTGTGTGTGTGTGTGTGTGTGTGTGTGTGTTTGTGTGTGTGTGTGTGTGTGTGTGTGTGTGTTGTAGCAAAGAAGTGCCTCAGCGGCATTTTTCTGCGCCTCAGGGTCATCGCCATCAGCACAAGCTTGTGCTTGCTGCACTAAGCTGGACACTGCTGACTGCTTCTCCTTCTGCAATCAGCTCTGCAAATAAACCCCGTTACAAGTGGTGGAGTCTGCTGGGTTTCGATCATCCTGGAGCTTCAGAATCGCATTTTAGGGTCTATTATGCCTACCGACGCAAGCGCCGCTCCAATTCCTCCAACGGCACCACCTACTGTCCTCTGTGCTGGTTCGCTGCGTCTGAGAGATCTCCCTGTTTTCTCAAGCACAGAAGACAAGGACGTTCATGACTAGATTTCTATGTACGAGTGAGTGAGTGCTCAAAACAAATGGGATGATACCGCCAAGTTGGCCTACGTCTTCTTTTACCTGTAGGATGTGGCCAAGCTGTGGTTCATAAACCACTAAGTGGAACTCCCTATGTGGTTTGTTTTCGAAACGAGCCTCACACAAGTTTTCAGACAGCCTGAGGTACGGAAACGTCGTGCCGAACAATGCTAGCATACTCGGTTCCAGCAGCTTGGTGAGAATTTCACAAGCTATATTGAGAACGTTCTGGACCTTTGCAAGCAAGTCAACAGGTCGATGTCTGAAGAGCTCAAAATCAAGCACATCATGAAGGGCATTCAGGACGACGCTTTCTAAATGTTGCTTTCTAAGAGTCCTCGCACTGTCATTGAACTCACCGTGTTATTCCAGAGTTTCGACAAGTTGCGCAGGCAACGTCTTTCCACCCGACGTTCCTCAGTTCCCGACGACTCTTTGTCCAGCCTGTCCACCCTTGGCATAGAAGACGACCATGTCCCTCTTCTCTCAAAGATCCAAGAGTTCATCCGCACTGAGGTTGCTCGTCAACTCACTTTGATGTCCTGTGTACCCGATCAACCATGCAGATTGGTGTCTACACTTCGCGACTTCATCATTTAAGACTAAATCGCACAAGCTCTTCCTCCTGCCCGAGCCAGTTGGGCAACCTGCTGCAAAAGTTTTGCACTTCTTTTTACAGCCATGCTTCTGGCCTTGGTCGCACATCCAACATATCTCACAAGATTGACACAGGAAGCCATACACTTCTACGGCAGCGTCCCTACCGAGTCTCAGCGTCGGAGCGCCGTATTATTGTCGACCAGGTTGCTGACATGCTCCAGTGGGGTATTGTAGAGCTTTCTAACAGTCCCTGGGCGGCACCGGTCGTTCTTGTTAAGAAGAAGGACGGCTCCATTCGGTTCTGTGTTAACCACCGACGCTTAAACAAGATCACCCGTAAAGACGTTTACCCGTTACCATAAATAGACAACGCCCTTGATTGTTTGCAGGAAGCAGAATACTTCTCTTCGCTGGATTTATGCTCTGTATACTGGCAAGTTGCTATACAAGTATCTGACTGACCGAAAACAGCCTTTGTCACACCTGATGGATTACACGAATTTACCATTAAGCCTTTTGGCCTTTGTAATGCTCCAGCTACTTTTGAAGGAATAATGGACACTATTTAACGAGGCCTCTAGTGGAACACATGTTTATGCTATCTCGATGACGTAGTTGTCTTTTCCGATGATTTCGACACCCATTTAAATCGTCTCGAGCATGTCCTCACATGCCTCACGGACGCCGGCCTTCAACTCAGTTTCAAGAAGTGTTGTTTCGGTGCCCGGCAGCTCACTATTCTTGGCCACGTCGTATCGCGGGACGGCATACTTCCCGACCCCGCCAAGCTTCGAGCAGTCGCTGATTTTCTGAAGCCAAAGAGCCTGAAGGAACTTAGAAGTTTTGTCGGCTTGTCACCATACTTCTGACGCTTTATTCGAAATTTTGCTTTCATATGTGCGCCCCTTACAGACCTTCTTAGCGGCAACAAGGACCTTTTCACCTGGTCACGAGCCTGCGACGATGCGTTCACAAAATTACACCGCCCGCTAACTTCACCACCCATCCTCCGCCACTACGACCTTGCCGTTCACACGGAGGTTCGTACTGACGCCAGTGGTGTTGGACTTGGCGCTGTGCTCGCGCAACGAAAAACAGGCTTGATAAATATGTCGTCTACACAAGCCGAGCTCTTGACGAAAGCCAAGGCTAACTACTCCGTGACCGAGAAAGAGTGTTTAGCGGTTATTTGAGTCCTTGGAAAATTTTGCCCCTACCTGTAGGGTCACGCATTTGACGTCGTCACTGACTACCACGCCCTTTATTGGCTATTCACACTTCCGGACGACTCGCTCGCTGGGCGGTCAAACTTCAGGAGTACGACATTCACATTAATTACAGATCCGGTTGCGAGCACATGGACGCCAACGTCCTTTTTCACTCACCCATATCAGATGAAGGTGTTTGCCTCTCTTCCCTTGAGCCGGCACTTGCGCATCAGCCTTGCAAAACATGACGGTGGAACAACGAAAAGATTCCTGGATCAGTGGCCTCATAAGCATTCTTTCTAATCCTCTCACTCCTTCGTCATCTCGCGCTCTCCTCCGCCAGGCTAGCAACTTTTGCCCAAGGGTCGATCATCTTTATTGACGCAACTACCTTTGCAATGACTGCAAGTGGCTCCTTGTGATACCCCACCATCTTCGAGCTGTAATGTGCGAAGCTTTTCATGTTGACCCACAGTGCGCCCACGCAGGCCTCTTCAAGAGATACGCTAGGCTTCAACTCAGATTTTGTTGGCGCGGCATGTATAACTACGTGCAGAAATTCATGAGCTCGTGTGCTCAGTACCAATGATGAAAGTTACCTCCTGGGCAAGTCTACCAGTCACAACCTCTTCCTTGTCCTAGTCGACTTTTTAATCGTATCTGCATTGACATTTATATACCACTACCATCAATTGTAGCTGGTAATCGCTGGATTGTTGTTGCGATAGACCATTCCACATGCTATGCCAAAACAGCCGCGCTGCTGACTGCCACAGCCCGTGACATTGGAACGTTTCTTTTGCAACGTTTAGTTCTGCGTCATCGTGCCCATCGCGAGCTCTTGAGTGACAGAAACTGTGCCTTCCTTTCTGACGCATTGAAGGCATTACTCAACGAATGCCAAATCGTACACTGCACAAGTACAGTGTACCACGCTCAGACGAATGGCATAATGGAATGGTTCAACTGTACTCTCTGCAATATGCTGTTGATGTACGTCATTTCTGATCATTCAAATTGGGACCAAGTTCTATCATTCGTCATCTACACGTATACAGTCAACTGCCGATTTTCGGACCCTCCAGGGAGCGAAAAACTGTCTGAAAATTCGGGCAGTCCGAAAAAATGAATGCAAGCAAAAAAAAAAAACACACCATTTCGCTGATATTTTTCAATGCAAGCAAAAAGCACACCATTGCATTGATATTTCTCGGATCAAGAGGGTCAAGGTCGAAGTACCAGACTTCCGGAACTCTGCCAAAGCATCAGTGGGGTGGCTCTAAATAGAGCCGTTAAAAAAAATGCATGCAGCCGACAGCGGGTGCTGTCAGGGCAGCCGGTGTTAGAGCTGCAGTGGCTTGAAAAACTGGTTTATCCTTGTTTGAACGGCGTTCTGCTTGCATGTGATCACATTCGCCTCGATCTGAGCAAGGGTCATGTCATCACTGTCCACCGTTGACAGCGTCATCAATGCTTGCATCAATTCGGCGGTCGTAGGTGGCGCAGGCGTTGGTTCCTCTTTTTCGTCATCGGAGTCGTCTGAATTCGCCATAACCTGACTGACTATTTCGTCATCGGTTAGCTCTGCTCAGAAGTCGAGCTCATTGTCAGCATCGACGAACAGCTGGAAAGTTATTTCTGTGGGCATGGAAGCACCAGCAGAGCTGAGGTCGTTGATAATATCGTCCATGAGAGGGCACAAGTCAGTCACGCTGTCACTTTCTTCAGGCAAGTCTGCTGCCTCTGTGTCGAGTATGAAGCCCACGTGGCGAAAGCAGTTGCGAAGTGTGGCTTGCATTACTGCCTTCGACGCGTCCGCAAGCATTCCGACAGCAGATCGAAGTTCAACGCTGTAGCCTTTCCCGTTTTTCGAGCACAGCACCATGCGGTTGAGTATACGTGAACGGTACAAAAGTTCCAGGTTACGAATAACGCCTTGGTCCATCGGTTGGAGGATCGCAGTCATGTTGGGTGGCATGAATTCCAGCTGAATAGCCTTAAAGTATTGATGTGACCATGAGCAGTGCAGCTGTCAACGAAGAGCAGAACACGTCTGTTCTGTTGTTCAAACTTCCTGTCCAACCTGCGGACGTAACTCTCAAACAACTGCTGCGTTACCCATGCCTTTTTGTTGGCTTCGTATAACGCTGGCAGCATTTCCCCTTTAAAACTCCTCGGGATCTTGGACTTCCCGATTACGAACAAAAGAAGTTTCTCGCTGTCAGACATGTTGCTGCCGACAAAAACGGTCAGCCGTTCTTTGCTACGCTTGCCACCATGGCATGCGTCACCAGCAAAAGCGAGTGTTCTTTCCGGCAGCAGCTTGTAAAACAAGCCAGTTTCGTCGCAGTTGAAAATGTTGTCAGCAGAGGACTGCTGCAACAAAGACTGGAGTTTTCCACTGTGGTACTGCGCAATAACTGCACTGTCGATGGCACCGCTTTCGCCACACATCTTCTTTAACTTGAGGTCATCCCGATGCCTAAAGTTTCTGAGCCATCCATCACTGAACCTGAAATGTGTGATGTCTATTCGAGGCGCGAGAACGTCCGCTTTTTGCTTCAAGATGCAGCCTGAGACTGGTAACTGCTTGGCAATTATTAAATAAAGCTGCACGACGAGAGCGTCCTCAAGCTTTGGATGAACACCTTGGCTTGCATTCATCTTTTGGTGGGCACCAGACGGTTTTTCGGACGCTTCCAAGATCTTGTCTTTGTTCCTCGGGAAATCGGAAACTGTTTGCTTGGAAATGCCGAACTCATTGCTCACGTCAGCCTGCAATCTGCCACTCTTCACTAACTTGATAATGGCGGCTTTCTTCTCCATCGTTAACCGACGGTACTGTTTTCCGCGCTTCGATGCCATCGGCGAGGACGACGAAGGTCGAGTGTGGGCTATCGCAGGCAAGCGAAATCCTGACGATGTGAACAAAGGAATTTGCTGATGAGCGTCGAAGCACCTAGGCTTAGCGTTGGAGAGCACACTTCACACGATCGCACAACCACGCACTAGGCTAGCCAAACACCATGTGGGCTGCGTAAACAAAACGGCGCGACAGCAGGCAACGGTGCCTCGGGTACTCCGGAGGTGGCACTGATAAACATTCGAGATAGCCAGCGTGGCGAGACCAAATCCGTGTGTGACGGTTAGTTCTAGTTCGAAGTGGTGAAACGCTTCGCGAATGGGCTGCGCGGGAAGTCAGAGTGGCACGCACGAGCACAAGCGCTAAAGCGAAAAGAACTTTATTGGCTCCAAAAAATTGTGTTGCGACTGCCCTAGTCAACTGTGATCACGAGTGCGCTAGTCAACCGCGATCACAGCTGCGATAGTCCTGATCAACACGACTAGCGCAGTCGCTAGTCGTGTTGATCACGACTAGCGACTGCGCTTGGGGATGCAATTCCAGCTGCTGGTATGCAGTGGACAAATCCAACACCGTGAAATATTTGCAACCGGCCAGCTTTACAAACAGATCCTCAATCACGGGAAGGGGGGTAATGATCAGTTCTTAGGCATGGGTTTAGTGTCACCTTGAAATCTCCACTCACCCTGACCTGGTTGTTTGGTTTCGGTACCCCTACTAGTGGCGTCGCCCTAGTACTAGCACTCCTGTTTTCACGAGGTTCTGCAGTTCCAAAGACGCTGCTTCTTTAACTGAAAATGGTACCGACCACGTTTACAGAAAACGGGTGTGCTATTATTATCTTTAAGCACTAAATTAATGGCCCTGTTCTTAATTAGACCCAAGGTAGGCCAAAAAATCTTAGCATATTTTTCAAGCAGCAACACCACTTTGTCCAAGCAAACCCCATGCACACTAGCCCAGTCTATTTTCAGTGCTGACAGCCAGTCTCCCCCCAACAGCATAGTGTTAGTACTCTCGTTTGTTTTCACGACAATTAGCAGAAGTTGCTTGTACTGACCATTGTGCTCTACGGAAACGTTTAGCTTCCCTTTTACCGTCAGCGGAGTGCCACCATAGGTTTTTAGCTTGAGACTGCATGGCTCTAAGGGTAGGCTGGGCCAATACTTTTTGCACAGTGACTCTGCTACAATTGACACAGATGCCCCTGTGTCAATCTGCATACGCACACTTTTATGATCTAGCTTCAGGCAAATTTCGTAGAGTCTGGTGCGCCCCTCGCAGGAATAGATATTGAACAGCACATGTTCACCCGCGTCACTTTCCTCGTCTATCACGTTCGCAGCGTCGCTACCTCTGTCCCTACACACCTTCGCTAAGTGTCCAACCCGTTTACACACCCGACAACGGTACTTTCGAAATTTGCAAATAGATGCTTCATGCTCTGAGCCACATTGAGAACAGCGCAGTGGTTCCGTTCTCCTGGTGCCAGCAGGCATCCCCGAAGTTTCTTCTCTCCAGGATGGTGGGCGTTTTCCACTATTTGCTTTGCGGTTAAGGGTGCTGATCATTCCTTGCGTCGACTTCGGCTGAAAATCCTGGCTTTCTTTCCGGGCCAACTCGATACTCCTAGCGATATCGCAGGCCTCTTTAAAAGCCAACTTGCTTGTCTTTAGCAGCTCTGCTTGTGTTTCTTTGTCACAAAGTCCTGCCACAAACCGGTCGCGTAGCGCGTCATCCAGAAATGTTCCGAAATCACAGGATGTCGCCAACCGCTTCAGCTTTACAGCGAAGGCTGTCACCGCTTGCCTATCTTGTTGAAAACATCGATTGAATTTGAAACGCTCGGCAATCATGAAAGTTTTGCGAACGTACTGCTCTTTCAGTGTCTGTACTAACTGTGTGTACGTCTTGTTTTCTGGCTTTTTTGAGTTTTTTAGGCCTTCTTTTCTATTGCCGTTATGAACACTGACCCCTTCAGGTCGTCGCTCACCTGGGAGGCCTCGCGGAAGTGGTCGAACCGCTCCACATAGGACTGAAAATCTTCGTCACCGTCCTTGATGAACTGATCGAACCTTCCCAATGTCGCCATCCTGCTTGTATCTTCGCAGTGCTTCGGAACCGCCGCTAATGGTGTCTTGTAGCCCAGTGGAATTTGGATTCCATCCTCATAGCCAATCTGTTGTAGCTTCAAGGGACGAGCAGAGCCAGAGTGGCCGTGAACGAAGAACAGTAAGACGGTTTATTGTTACATGCATGCGGAGTTCAAAAGAACTCTGAGCGCCTGGTTCACAGCACTTATATAGCCATGAAGCACCGGCGGTATCAGCGTGATGTCACACAGGCTTCACATGACACCACACGGAGTGTGGGCCATCGCAGGCAAGCGAAATCCTGACAATGTGAACAAAGGAGTTTGCTCCTTTGTTCACATCGCAACGCTAAGCACCTAGGCTTGGCGTTGCAGAGCACACTTCACACGATCGCACAACCACGCATTAGGTTAGCCAAACACCATGTGGGCTGCGTAAACAAAACGGTGCCACCGCAGGCGACGGTGCCTCGGGTACTCTGGAGGTGGTGCTAGTAAACATTCAAGATAGCCAGCGTGGCCAGACCAAATCGGTGTGTGACGGTTAGTTCTAGTTCAAAGTAGGGAAATGCTTCACCAAAGTGCTGCGCGGGGAGCCAAAGTGGCACGCACGAGCACCAGCGCTAAAGCGAAAAGAACTTTTTTGGCTCCAAAAAATTTCCGGGTGGATAGTTTCGATTGTCAGCGAAACACCCTTGCACGATAAACATGGCCAGTGTTGGGAATCTCGGAGGCCGTGTGTTTCTCCGCTAACGATCAATGAGTCCAAGCAACAGATCAAAAACCATCACTGGAGGTCAGTGATGGTTTTTGACCTTTCGTCACATCAAAAAGTCCGGAAAATTGGACTCCGGTGGGTTTGAGCGTCCGAAATTTTAGACTTCCTTATACATTGATTTTTTGGGGCTCATGGCGGTGCCGCGAAGATGTCCGAATTATCGGGCATGTCCGAAATTTCGGGTGTCCGAAAAATCGGCAGTTGACTGTAATACTGCCGTAGAAGCTACTACTGGGTTCGTCGTACTTTCTTTTCTACGGACGAGAACCTTCTAACACAGTAGACACTATTCTTCCATATGAACCTGATGAGTCCGAAAGTACAACTCTGTCCGAAGCTACCCGACATCTTAAAAAATGCCGCCAGCTTGCCCGCTCTTTTTCTACTGAAGACCAGTGGCAGCAGCAATCCTGCCAACCTGGGGACCGTTCGGCTCCAAACATTTCACCTGGTTCATTGGTATAGCTTCGGACACCTGCGAGTGCACCTGGCCGCTCCACAAAACTTGTTCCCAAATACCTCGGACCATACTGCGTTGTAGACCAAACGTCACTCGTCAACTACATCATGGAGCCCATCATCCCATCCAGACCTATGCTACTGCTGCCGTGACACTGTCCACGTCTCTCGCCTCAAGCCTTACTCTGACCCATTAGTTGTTTTTTCTCCGTAATCTACCAGGATGGGGCCTTTTTTTGCAGAGGGTGACTGTAGTGAGGAAAAGGGGCTTCAGTGGCATTTCTCTGCCCCTCAGGGGCATCGCCATCAGCATAAGCTCGTGCTTGCTGCGCTAGGCCAGACGCTGCTGACTGCTTCTCCTTATGCGTTCTGCTCTGCAAACAAACCCCATTACAATAAAGAAGTGCTTCTGTGGATCCAGGGCTTCTGTGGATCCATATATCCACTTGGGGGAAGGATGGGTGCCTGGGAGGTATTGTTGACAATAATGGCATAGCTCGTTTACGTTCGCCTTACTTTGTTGAGTTCCTGTTCCTTTCTAATCCCACCATGTCCCTCTTGCTTCTTTCTAATGTTTATTCCTCCTCTTTTTTCTCGTCTTTTTTTTGTTGTTAATACTTTTCTTCTGTTTCCTTCCTCCTGTCTCGAAAAGCTATAAGAAGACACGAAAATGTGTAAATTTTATTATGCCTTGAAAAGGATGGGGCTCCCATGGAAAACGTCGGCTGAATAAACAAGTTTTTATGTGAAAGCGCATGTACTTTTATACTTTGTGTGTGTGTATATATATATATATATATATATATATATATATATATATATATATATATATATATATATGACGCTACGATGAATGGGGGACGTGGCCTGTCTCATACGCCATGTTTATTCTACTGTCACTTCTTCCTTTTCTACTTCTCCTAACCATCCCTGCTTTCTTACGTCACATGATTCCCCCTCCCCCCGAAAGATGGCACCGGTTACAAACTACAACAAATTCACAGTTTGTGAACTACAACAAAAGTTCTCATTTTCACATCCCGACGGAGTTTCACAATCTCACTGAATCTTTAAGGCTGAGGGAGCAGTCCGGTGATTTCTATGACGACTCTGGTGGACGAGCTTGACTGTTGCGTCCTGGATGGCATAACCACACCCTGGATATCTGAACTGGTGATGACATTGGTTGAGTTTTTGTGAGGAACGGACAAGGTTGGGAGTGCCTGTAGCATTTGAAGTTCGGATGTCGTCGGGGTTGTCTTTTTCGTCGTGAATGGTGCCCTCTCAGTGCTTCTTGCTTTCGTGCTTTTTCACAGACTGTGACGAAGTGCCTGAGTGATAGCGGTGTGCAAGCAGGGCTTCCACGTCTTTCTCGGTGTTTTCTGTGGTGGTGCAGTCGTTGTAATAGCAAGTGCATAGAGTGTCTCTGGTGACTTTTCTTGGTGCGAAATTGCCTGACGTCTTGAATCGGTCTTTGGTTTAGAGATATTATTTTGCGATGTTCTTTTATTGGTGAGTGCGCTTCCGTTGAATTTCGCATTCGTCGATGCCCTCGTTGCAGTTTCTCTCGTTGTAGCATGGGTTTATGAACTTGGCTTTGCTTGCTTTGCTGAGGCTGCTCAAGAGATGGCTGTAGTAGCGCCCCTTCTGGAATCGGGCATTCATTTCCTTCGAGGTTTGACGCGTCCTGTAGACAGCTGATGCATGGTGAGCTGGTGTCTTGCTTATCGGGCATAGTTGGTAATATGCCATCATTATGCTCTTCAATGACTTCGGTAAGGTGTTCCAGTATGAACGCTTCGGACAGACAGCTGCGTGCGAGGTTTGGTGTATGTATTACTTCTGCATTTTTTCGGTTCTTGGAGCTGTAAGCACTGTATGGAGATACCACAGGTGACGTGGCATTACTAGGTTTTAACTGCAGATTTTGGCAAGTCTGTGGGGCCACAGAAATGACACGAAGCTCTTCAGGCGCTTCTTCGCAGTTCACTGCGAGTGGTTCTTGCGCCTGGTAGCTTGCAACGTTTGATGCGTCTGAGCCTTCTGCTTTGCTTCGACTGTCCAGTGTGTGTGCACCGCACGGTGATGAATGAACATGTCCGGAAAGAGCATGGCTTGACAGAGTATTTTCGTGAAGCTTTAGGTCGTCTACCGAGGTCGCGGCGTCCTTATGAGGCGAATGGTGAGCGATAAGAGCGCTTGAAAAACCGCGTGACGAAAACCCAGGTGGTGGACCACGTATGCGAGACGAAGAGTGAAGGGCATCAGGTGGTTGAGCAACGTCTCGTGTCATATACTGAAGCGATGACTTCTGAAATGCCGACTTTCGTGTAGAAGGGAGACGCGCTTGATGGTTGGGTTTTTGCCAATATACGCATGGCCTTCTGTAAGTAAACGCATGTGCCCCTTCGTCTTGAGCCACTTGTCGATTCGCACTGGGCTTTCGAATGCTTGAGGACTGCTTAGGAAATTGACGATAGTGTGCAGTTGACTCTAGATGGTTGGCAATGAGTAAGTCTTGGTCATAGTCATTAAAACGGGTAATCATCTTCTCTTTGATTTTTCGCCATGACTCGTCGTTCTCGAATATGTGAATTAGGTAAAATTTGAATGCCTCACCGGTCACGTAGTCGCTGAAGTTCGTAACCATCTCCCGTTCCGACCAAGATGCAGCGGTAGCATGGAGTTCGAACAGGTTGAACCAGTCCTGTACAGGTCTGTCGTCCGCTGATCCTGTGTACTTGGGGATGTCGAGGTCAGCCGATGGTTCTGTCATGGTGCTTGTCGTTGTCCTCCTCGGCGATGATTCGGTAGTCAATGTATGTTCAGGGCGTCTTGTGTAGAACTGCGTCGATGATGAGACACTGATCAAGTGGTTGGGAGGTCTTCATCCTGTCGACTTGTGTGACGCTACGATGAATGGGGGACGTGGCCTGTCTCATACGCCATGTTTATTCTACTGTCACTTCTTCCTTCACTACTTCTCCTAACCATCCCTGCCTTCTTACGTCACATATATAAATATATATATATATATATGAGATATAACAGACAGAGGGACGGCTGCTGTGATAGCTCAGTGGTTAGAGCATCGAACGCATTATTCGAAGGTCGTGGGTTCGATTCCTGCTCACAGCTGGTAATTTTTTCATCCACTTTTCTTTCTTCTTTCTTCTTATTTACATTCCATTGGTTCTAGTAACTTCCCCTGTACACTCCTTGGCATTACTGTCTGTTATATCTCATTAATATTGTGTTAAAACACGGCAATACGAGCCCTTAGGTATGCACTTCTCTCCCTTATTTCATTGAACGAGGGTCTCGTACTGGCAGACTTGGTGTGTTTAGGTTGTATAAGAGGGACAATTAATCAGCTGCCCGCTCATAATAAGTTCACGTGCTACGTGACGCCAAAACATGCGAATAAGAGTGTTTTCACACTCGTTGTTTGGCTTATAGATGGCGCTGACTGTCACTCCTACTTCTAAATTCACATATAAGCCCCAAAAAGTGGATGGAGGGACGGCTGCTGTGATAGCTCAGTGGTTAGAGCATCGAACGCGTTATTCGAAGGTCGTGGGTTCGATTCCTGCTCACAGCTGGTAATTTTTTCATCCACTTTTCTTTCTTCTTTCTTCTTATTTACATTCCATTGGTTCTAATAACTTCCCCTGTACACTCCTTGGCATTACTGTCTGTTATATCTCATTAATATTGTGTTAAAACACGGCAATACGAGCCCTTAGGTATGCACTTCTCTCCCTTATTTCATTGAACGAGGGTCTCGTACTGGCAGACTTGGTGTGTTTAGGTTGTATAAGAGGGACAATTAATCAGCTGCCCGCTCATAATAAGTTCACGTGCTACGTGACGCCAAAACATGCGAATAAGAGTGTTTTCACACTCGTTGTTTGGCTTATAGATGGCGCTGACTGTCACTCCTACTTCTAAATTCACATATAAGCCCCAAAAAGTGGATGGAGGGACGGCTGCTGTGATAGCTCAGTGGTTAGAGCATCGGACGCGTTATTCGAAGGTCGTGGGTTCGATTCCTGCTCACAGCTGGTAATTTTTTCATCCACTTTTCTTTCTTCTTTCTTCTTATTTACATTCCATTGGTTCTAATAACTTCCCCTGTACACTCCTTGGCATTACTGTCTGTTATATCTCATTAATATTGTGTTAAAACACGGCAATACGAGCCCTTAGGTATGCACTTCTCTCCCTTATTTCATTGAACGAGGGTCTCGTACTGGCAGACTTGGTGTGTTTAGGTTGTATAAGAGGGACAATTAATCAGCTGCCCGCTCATAATAAGTTCACGTGCTACGTGACGCCAAAACATGCGAATAAGAGTGTTTTCACACTCGTTGTTTGGCTTATAGATGGCGCTGACTGTCACTCCTACTTCTAAATTCACATATAAGCCCCAAAAAGTGGATGGAGGGACGGCTGCTGTGATAGCTCAGTGGTTAGAGCATCGAACGCGTTATTCGAAGGTCGTGGGTTCGATTCCTGCTCACAGCTGGTAATTTTTTCATCCACTTTTCTTTCTTCTTTCTTCTTATTTACATTCCATTGGTTCTAATAACTTCCCCTGTACACTCCTTGGCATTACTGTCTGTTATATCTCATTAATATTGTGTTAAAACACGGCAATACGAGCCCTTAGGTATGCACTTCTCTCCCTTATTTCATTGAACGAGGGTCTCGTACTGGCAGACTTGGTGTGTTTAGGTTGTATAAGAGGGACAATTAATCAGCTGCCCGCTCATAATAAGTTCACGTGCTACGTGACGCCAAAACATGCGAATAAAAGTGTTTTCACACTCGTTGTTTGGCTTATAGATGGCGCTGACTGTCACTCCTACTTCTAAATTCACATATAAGCCCCAAAAAGTGGATGGAGGGACGGCTGCTGTGATAGCTCAGTGGTTAGAGCATCGAACGCGTTATTCGAAGGTCGTGGGTTCGATTCCTGCTCACAGCTGGTAATTTTTTCATCCACTTTTCTTTCTTCTTATTTACATTCCATTAGTTCTAATAACTTCCCCTGTACACTCCTTGGCATTACTGTCTGTTATATCTCATTAATATTGTGTTAAAACACGGCAATACGAGCCCTTAGGTATGCACTTCTCTCCCTTATTTCATTGAACGAGGGTCTCGTACTGGCAGACTTGGTGTGTTTAGGTTGTATAAGAGGGACAATTAATCAGCTGCCCGCTCATAATAAGTTCACGTGCTACGTGACGCCAAAACATGCGAATAAGAGTGTTTTCACACTCGTTGTTTGGCTTATAGATGGCGCTGACTGTCACTCCTACTTCTAAATTCACATATAAGCCCCAAAAAGTGGATGGAGGGACGGCTGCTGTGATAGCTCAGTGGTTAGAGCATCGAACGCGTTATTCGAAGGTCGTGGGTTCGATTCCTGCTCACAGCTGGTAATTTTTTCATCCACTTTTCTTTCTTCTTTCTTCTTATTTACATTCCATTGGTTCTAATAACTTCCCCTGTACACTCCTTGGCATTACTGTCTGTTATATCTCATTAATATTGTGTTAAAACACGGCAATACGAGCCCTTAGGTATGCACTTCTCTCCCTTATATATATATATATATATATATATATAACTAAACAATGATTTACAATCGATTGATGCATGTTGTGTGTAACGTGGGCATTAACAAGTTGTTATGTGAAAGCGCATCTACTTTTATATTTATAATCTTGCGGCAACCCAAGTTATTCTTCTCTCTCTCTCTCTGTGTGTGTGTGTGCGTGTGTGTGTGTGTGTGTGTGTGTGTGTGTGTGTGTGTGTGTGTGTGTGTGTGTGAGAGAGAGAGAGAATACCTGACAAAGGCAGGCCCTCGTGTCAAAACGTTGGAAGTAATAAACACTTTTGCACGTTTGTCTATCGTTTCTCAATGCATATATATGTATATATCTATATAACCAACATATATGTACCGTCAGGCACATAATAAAAATTGGATAGAAACAACTAACGTAGAGGGCGCGAGACCCGCCTTGGTCAGTAATTCTTTTGGTGTCCTACCAGGGAAAGCAGAGGAGGAACTTGCCAATGTCGACTGACCATACGCGAATATCATTGACCATCAACGGGTGCAATGTGCCTTCTGTGACCATGTTTTGTTGATGGTTTGCAGCAAGATGGGTGGCACATTGAGTGTGACTAGCTACCACGAGCAGCTGGCCTGAGGTGTTATAAGGATCGTGCCATGCTTTAGAAAAATGCCCTCTGTCAAGTGCTTGCACCGTTGACAATGACAACTGTGTAAATCAGTAGAACAAACATCAAGCTGGAAATGAACAGTGATTTGACCTGTGACACAATAAACTCTCACTTATTGCTAGAATGCTCGGTGATGTACAGTACCTAGGTCAAATCGAAGCTCACATGTTGTGCTTAAATTGCAAAGTTTACACTGAAGCCTTGACCACACCAAGCTTGCTGCAATGGCTACATATTTTAGGAACTGAGCCTTTCTTCGAATGACATTACAGTTTGTTGCTGACCCACTCACTGGATCGCCCGTGCGGCGAAACTTTCAAAAAAAAAGTAAAAGAGTAAACGATATGGTAAAAGGGGCCATAGGGACCACCAGTAGAGGGCTAATGGAGTGCAGGATGTGAGCGCTTCATCGCAAGTGGGCCACTGTGCAAAGGAGTTGAATCAACGGTAACACAGAAACAAGACGATTGAAAGGTTTTGGTTGACACTTAGTCATACCTTGTTAGACTGATCGTGAAGGAAAATTAAAGATTGATTTACCAGTGCAAATTGATGAACAAACCTGCCCAAGCAGAACTTAAACACAAGGCCTTGTTTTTTTTTCTCAGACACAACTTACACACAATAATGCTAAGGAAAGCATAGAGATTGTCATTAGTAGTAATTGTAATGTACATATGAAAAAAGTAAAGTGGATGAAAAGATAGCTTGCTGCCCCTGGCAGAGACCGGACCTGCAACCTTCGAATTACCACGTCTGATGCCCTACCAACTGAGTTACAACTTACTTATAAAAGTTACAGGTTGGGTCTCTGCTGGCGGAAAGTCCACTTTACGTCCACTTCCATTTCTTTAATTTTTATTATAATTACTTCTAATAACATCCACTATAGCTTCATTCACATTATTTGCTGTCAGTTCTCATTTATACTGCTGATCACATGAGGTATATGTTAAACTCATAAGTTTGCCAAATGTTTCATCAATGATTTCATTTACAGAAATAAGCACGAGGATTGTGTTATTCTTTAAAACTTCACAGACACCGGAAGCCAGCATGCGTCGACAATCGGCTCGAGTGGTGCCAAGTCGTCCAAGTCGATGAGCGTGCTCAACTCGGCAGTGCGACACGCCACTGATGGATTCATCGGCATACTCGACATGTTTGGCTTCGAGGACGTCAAGGTGAGGTTCGCTCTATCTGTGTATATTGTACCATCTTTATATACTTGTGATTCGAAATTATTTACTCTGACTTAACAAAAATATCAGAATATAGTACTTAAACGTTGCATCACCTATGCAGATGGCACCCTCCGTACCACACATGAATGATCAAAGCCGGCTCGTATACAAAGTACAATGTAATTGGTATTGCGATGCTGGTTACAACGACCAAACAGGCAGGACAAGCGTAATGAGTCTCAAAGAATACAAAGGGGATGTCGCTAATGTCAATGTGTTCCAGGACCGAGCTTGTTGAAAGCAGCTGGACATACAGCTAAACCTGCTTATGACGAACCTCCACATAATGAGTTCCTAAGTATATAATGAAGTTTTCTTATTGCCCGCCATTACTCCATAGATACACATGTGTTTGCAGCCTCCATGTGACTAAGTAACAACAGGAGACAACCTTGATATAACGAATTTCTGCCATGAACAGTTAGAGAAGTTAGCCCCGGATTTAGTCATTTTTGGCACGAGCATCTTCCGCGGTTGTCCCGCAGCTGACGAAGCCCAAAGTGGCAGTGGCTTGTTTTTGTGCACGAAAGTGCGCGAGGCGAGCGGGCGGGCCTGCGTCCCACGAGCCGCTGTTTTGCCACTGTTCGTGCAAATGCGCCCACCTATCCCCTCCCCCCCCCCCCCAATCAAAAAAAAAAAAGCTGCTTTTGCGTTGGCATTGCCACGCTTTTAGCTAGCTTCAGATATGTGAGGCCGCGCAGCATATGGAGGGTGCTTTACCGAATGGTTTTCCGCGGTATCCGTGCCGTTCGCTCCTCGTTTTTAATGCTGTGCGCACATGCATGGCTTGCGCGCATGGTGTACGTTACCCCCGGTGATGTTCAGCTTTGCTTTTTTTGTGTCATTATCGAAGAGATGTCAGATCAGTTGCTGATGGAAACGCTGAGACCAAAGTGATAAGGGCAGATCTTCAGTGGTCAACTCGTCATGCGCTTCCGTCTTGCGCCGTGCTGTGAGTTGCAGGACTGTAGCCTTCGCGATTAGCCTGGGCAACACGACGGTATATTGAATGTAATGCAGTGGATGCAATAGCAACAAATTTTAATTTTATACAAAGTAAACAGCTGGCAGCGAACTATTTTAGACCCGATATCGCGGAACTCCTACTAAATGTTCGTGTAAGCAAATACAGCCCCGCTCCAGGGAGAAGTGCTCTTTTTTTCACAGTCTCTGTGTTGAAAACGCACTCTTGAAAGTGCACTGATGCTTTCGAGATAGCAAGCACGCCAACGACCGTGCCCTTAAAAATTGCCCCCCCCCCCCCCCCCTCGTGCATTTTTGCTAGCTCGCGCAATACAGGTGGGTTCCTTCTTTCTGTTTGGGCATTCAACGGTGGTTCTAACACACGAAGGGATGTTATCGTATGCACCGTGCAGGCGATAGAAATGGGCTAGCTCATTTTATCGCTGCTTCAGCAGTGCTTGCATGCTTTTACTTGCTTGTATAAGTTACAATGCGTGGGGGCATGTTATTAATTTGGACGTCTTACGGAACATGACGGTGCAACCAAAACCCCATCATGAGTGTCCATACAATTGCTATCACAATAATAACACAGTTTATTTACTGCTCAATAACTGTTTTGGGTTAGCTCTGCCTTCAGTTCTTTTTAGAATTCTTGTGCTCAATAACTGTTTTGGGTTAGCTCTGCCTTCAGTTCTTCTTAGAATTCTTGTACCAAACCTGCATTAACGAAACCTTCTATATAACAGATTTTTCTGGGAATTTGTAAATTTTCTTGTATCTAGATTTAACTGTACATACCTTCGTCTTCAACAATGCGACCATGCTGGCTCAGCAACAAACGGGGGCGGTGGTTGAGGGGGCGAAAGGAGAATCGTAGTTTATTCATTAAGACAAATCGGTGTACAATGACTGCGGACCCAAGTGGACGTTTACAGAGACACACGTGACGAGTAGTGGACTGAGCGGCCTCCACTCATTTGATGTCAGTCTACACTGAAGATACCACTCGCATAGGTGCCAAGAAGTATCTATGTAATCTTGTCATATTTTGTTGAGTCAGAGTAAATTTTTTAGAATCATGAACTCACCTGGCTTTTGGAACATTTTTGTCCCTCTGTACCAGTGGTTTGCTTGAATGTCATTACTGAGGGCCTCATGTGTTCCAAGTGAAATTTCAATGGAAATCTAGCAATCGTCCAGTGTGCCTCCTTCGCCTTGCTCTCTGGAGAAATAGCACTTCGGGTTTGGTGGTGCATGATGTAGAATTACGGCAAACTCTTTTTAAGATGAACTCTGTTAGGACAAATTCTTGCTTAAGACGAACAACACAGGAGAGTTTGTTTGGTTTCCCACAGACTTAATGCAAAAAATTCTGCTCAAGACGGACCATGTACCAGGGCTTTTCTGTCTTCTGTTAGCAGCAAACAGGAACGACGGTAATTCTGTGCAACGAACTTTATATCTTGATGGGGGCATTCAGGTGAACAAAAGAAAGCAAATTGGAAAAAAAAAAAACCAATACCTTCTGGTGCTAAGACTCAAAGCAAATCGAAAACGAATTGCGACGTGGAGAGAGAAAGCGGGATAAGTGGAAAAGTAAGATCATCACATAAAGCTGGTATCTCCCTCACCGCTAGCTTGTAGGTGGAAAAAGAGCCGGCTTTATCAGCAAAGAAAGCAAGAAAAAGCGTTTGTCTTTTTGTATTCTGCTCACGTTGAGTTCACCAACCAGAGTACAGTGGAGAACAGAACACAAGAGTGTGTCTGGAGGGTAAAATGTAAGAGAACGGAAGTGGAAAAAAGCAAAATGAAAGTGAAAACGGTAACAAAGATTGTCTTTACGTTATAATTTCATAAAACGGAAACCACATATGCGGCACTAGCACTCCTATCAGAGGAGTCATATGCATTGTCATTGCTGTCACACAATGGCGCCTGACCACATGTGGTCAGTTTGTATTCTTTTGCTTTGGGCCTGTGTGCATGGTACCTGTTCACAGTGGAATGCAGCAAGTTGTGATGCGCCATTTTCATATTGAAAGTGCAGAACAAAGGAAGGTAATTTTGCACACTAAATATGGCTGCATCGTGTCTTTTTCGTGTGCCAAATCGTCAAAATAGGATCATGCTACAGTTTTATTGTTAAAATGTGATAACAATTTATTCCTTAATATATTTGTTATGAACTAGCGAAATTGAGTATTCATTAGATTAGTTTACATACTCTACTCAAAAGCACAGTTTTTATCAAGCTGAGTCAAATAAATGTTTTTTTGGTTGCTTTTCTCCCCATTAAAAGTACACTTCATTCAGTGTTTTCAAGCGACTTAATTGGGCATACTTGGCATGTTAGCATTTCATTTTTTGGGGCACTTCTGATAAGACAAACAAATGATTGTGGCCCCTTTGTGTTTGTCTTAAAGGGAGTCTACTGTAGTATTTACTATGCCTACAAGGCCCAAAATGAGGCCCTCTATTACTACCTCTCATATTTTTTCGTAGTAAAGTAAAGGGCCAGCTATTTGCAGTGAAGCAGATAAGGAGTTGGTAAATGTTGCACCTACTAACTTTCTGTTATTAAAAAAAATGAAGAAAAGCTTTGTTACTCGCAAAGGTGTCATGAATGACGCGCTTAGATTGTTTTATTTTAAAGGATAATATATTTTACAAGTCTGTCTCACTGGGTAAAATTGTAAGTATAAACAGACTCTTCAGCCATGTTTTGTCTTCAGTCTTTATTTTTAAAAGTTGGCCCTTTGCTCTTTCTCCACCGCCAATCTTAACTAAGCATGGCTGGAGAGTCTGTTCTTCTTTTTGTGTTGGTTTCGCTGGAGCTTCATGTTATCTGCACCCAAATATTTCTCAAAAGCCAGTAGAAAGGATTCAAAATGTTCACATGGCTGTATCTGCAAACAATCGTGGGTATGGCTAAATTTACGATGCAGTTGAGTCAGCTGGAGCACCTGTGCATCAATCTGTGCGCGGAGACAATGCAGCACTTCTACAACACGCACGTCTTCAAGAGCAGCATGGAGGCGTGTCGGGAGGAAGGCGTCCTGGCCGACCTTGAGATTGAGTATGCTGACAACGTGCCCTGCATCGACCTCGTCTCTTCATTGGTGCGTCACACTCTTTTTGCCAATTTCGCAATCGTCACTAACTTGGTTCACGGCTTTTGCTGCCGTAAGGTGTTGCGTTAGGGGCAAGTAGTTTTTACGCAGATGTCTAATTTCTTCCTCCTGCTCCTGTCACATCCCATTGATATGTGACAACCAGTCAGAAGTTATGAGGGGCTTTTACGAAGGGTCTTTTGTGTCTATGGATGCATATTTTCAATTTAGGCACTTATTTGAACACTGTTCAGCCTGAAGCTTTGTTTGGGGGTGTTGTCGCTTACCGTTTACTACTTGGAACTCTGCAACCTAGTAATTCAGTTCAACCGACTTCCGGAAACAGCAGGACTAAAATGGTAGGCGCCGGGGCGCATTTGCGAAAGTGGTCGGCCAATGCTAAACTGCAGAGAGCCTTCAAAAACAGTGGACAGCAAAAAGAGAAAGAAAAATGTGATATGTACATGGCTGTTGTATTGTTGGTGGTTTAAGTGTTCACAACCAGAAAGGCTCTATGTGATTCAATCCGCTCCCTTGTGGTCTTTTAGCGATCTGCTCCTGCACTGCCCTTCCCAGTCAAGATCCCCAGGAGCATGTTGATTCGACAGTGGGCTCACCTTGCAGAACATGGGGAAGCTGTGTCCTGTGAATCGTGTGAGACAAAGTCTAATAGAGAACCGGCGCTGGAGTTTCCACGACCGCAGTCAAAGCACAACTTTTCAACTGCTCCCGCAGATGAGAGTATTATCTGGTACGCGCATTGCTATAACAAAACTAAAGGGCACTGGCGGTACTGCTGCAAATTCAAGTGAAAGAATACATAGAAATAAGGAGGATGTATCCCTGCATATTTTTTTTTTCTTCTTAATCATATCAACAAGAAAGGAGGAGGCATTGCATCCAAGCGGTCAGGCAAGAAACGTATGCTCCTGTCTAGTGGTGTCGGAATGGCGCGAATATGTCTGCTATATTTATTCCATAGTGAATACGGTCTTCAGTAGAACTAGGACCAAACAGTCGAATTTAAACAATGTTTTGCCGAGAATAAAACGAGCGTAATGATGTTGCATACCATGCGTGTATGTAATTTTTTTTATCTGGCCCGCTGAGCATTGAGTCGAGCACCTCAGGTCTAACGAAGTTTCTCATACATCTATCTATCTGAACACCCTCACCGAACCCCATCTGATCTAATGCCGCCACTTAGAGTGAATGATACGACAGGTTGTCTTATTTGTATACAGTTACATATTGTCACGTGCGTCCTACGAGAAAGACAAAGGCGACAGTGCATACGCGCATCTGCACGCTTTTATGCAGAACGCAACAATGAGAAAGACGAGAAACTTTTTGGGGTGCAGTAAATAAAAAGACCGACCCACTGCTGCTTTCTCAGCTTCTTCAAATACGACCTCTACATTCACGTCGCGACACTGGTGGAGGTTCTGGGGCCTGCAACCTGATGCAGGAAAGCATTGTTTGTGACCGTACACCCAGTCTGGAGCCTCGGATTCAGCCACCGATTTAGCCGGCGCCGACTAGGCCTAAGTCCAGAACCCTTGACTGCATCTCCTCTTACCAACATGGCGGCCCCTTCAACATCTGCAAATTTTCCTCCGGCTCAGACGACTCTTCCTTCCCAGGAAACTTTTGAGCCTCCTCGTGTTCCCGAAGTCTACCGTGGAGAACCATATGAAGATGTCGAGAACTGACTCGACCAGTTCGAGCGGACCGCTGTGATGAATTGCTGCAGCGCGCAAGAGAAACTTGGTGGTGCCTACTTCGCAATGGAAAATAGCGCTCGCACATGGTACATGAACAGGGAGCCTACTCTCCAAACATGGGACAATTTCCGCCAAAAGCTTCTCGAGATGTTCCTGAGTGTGGACCGACGGGATCTCACACAACAGATGATTGAAGCTCGCATGCAAAAGCCGAATGAAAGCGTCACCATGTTTGCTGAGGATATGGCCCATCTATTTCGCCGTGCTGACCCCGACTTGCCCGAGGCGAGGAAAGTTCGTCATCTGACTCGGGGAGTTAAGGAACCGCTTTTCGCTGGCCTTGTATGAAATCTGCCAACAACAGTGAATGAATTTATGAGAGGCGACTGTCATCGAGCAGGCGCTCCGGCAACGATGCCGCCATTTTGACCGCCTGCCCAACGAAATGCCTGTTGGTGGCGCCGCTCAAAACGCTGTTATTTCCAAAGGCTCTCTACGTCAAATGATTAGGCAAATCCTGGGAAAATAGCTGTGGGCCCTCGGCCTTCCGTCTTTCGAGCCTCCAGTTGCTTCTGTTGCAAAAATTGTGCGCCATGAACTATGGCAAGCCTTTCCATTACCGACGCCACCACCTGAACCACGTCCATTCACGTATGCTGATGCCGTCCACCATCATCTGCCTGCCCCAAAAGAAGCACACTTTCAGCCACGGCCTGTTACCTTGCCTTGGTGGCAGCGGGAATCTGTGCGGCGATCACCAGTATGCCGGACCAACTTGTGGCGCACTGCCGACCGTCGACCCCTTTGTTTCTACTGCGGCAAACCAGGCCACATCTTGCGCTACTGCCGTCATCGAGAAGCCTGGTTCGGAAACTTTTCTCGTCTCGCTTCGTTTTATTTTGAAGACCTTCGCGACCATGGTGCTGATCACCTGCCGACCAACCAAGCGTCTTCACCAAGTTGTCGTTGGCGGTCTCCCGCACCTGCACGAGGTCACACTTCGCCGAATCGCCAAAGTTCCGCTGACGCCGTCAGAAACCACTCCCCAAACCCGTGCCACGAAAACTAGCTGCCACTACCTCCGGGGGCAAGGTTGCCAATCGCCGAGACGTCAAAAAGACCCCCTTGCCTCTACACAGAGACAACATGATGACGGTGATGACGAAGACGATGACAACCACAAGTACTAATGCCGATGAATTTGTACATGCCGACCTTAGCGTTATTATAGACGGACACTACGTAAGAGCACTGGTTGACACTGGTGCTGACTTCTCTATTATGCGACAAGAGCTCGCTGACTGCCTTAAGAAGGTCAAGACGCGATGGAGTGGGTCGAGCATAAGGAGTGCTGGTGGACAGCTAATGACGCCAACCGGTAAATGCACCGCTCGGCTCGTAATCAGGGATTCGAGCTTCGTCGCCACTTTTGTCATTTTACCGGACTGTTGTAAGGAGCTGATTTTAGGTATAGATTTTCTGCGACAGTATGGTGCTGTCGTAATTATTCCAGAACGTATCGTCACCTTTTCCGCTCATTCTTACATCGACGCCATCACTGAAGAACGACTGCAACGTTAACGTGTAGCCGATGATGTGATGCTCCTGCCAAGATCTTGCTGCCTTGTGTGGGTGTTATGTGAACGGCCGTGCCGTAACGAGCTGATAGTGGAGCGAATCGACACGCTATTGCTTACGCAAGGTGTTTCAAAAGTGAGCGGGGTTCTGGCATTAACTGATGGGCGGGCAGAAGTGCTCCTTACCAACTTCAGCAACAAGTGCTGTCACATCCAAAAGGGCACCCAATTGCTTACTACTGTGATGTGGACCAAGCCAGAGATTGCTTCGCTTTGCAGCTCGACGAAGCGACCGTCCCAGCCTCGACACCTTTGTCTGTCAACATTTGCTCTACCCTGTCACCTTCTGATAAACAGCGCCTTCTAGAGCTGATACACCAGTTCGAAAATTGTTTTTCGTGCACGTCAAAAGTCAAGCAAACACCACTGACCTGGCACCGGATTATCCTAGAAGAAATACGAGACCGATCGGACAAAACCAATGCCATGTGGCTCCAATAGAACGCGAGTAGATCCAAAAGCAAGTTCAGAAGATGCTCCAAGATGATGTAATACAGCCTTCCAAAAGTCCCTGGGCATCCCCCATTGTATTGGTTAAAAAGAAAGACGACAGCTTGCGTTTCCGTATAGATATAAGTTAAACCAAGCCACAAAGAAAAACGTCTATCCACTGCCACGCATAGATGACTCTCTTGATCGGCTGCGGCATGCACGCTATTTCTCATCAGTGGACCTGTGAAGTGGCTATTGGCAAATAGAGGTTGACGAGAGAGACCGTGAGAAAACTGCCTTCGTGACGCCCGACGATCTTTATGAATTTGAAGTGTTTCCATTCGAGTTAGGCTAAACGCCAATCACTTTAAAATGTTTAATGGTCACTGTACTATCACGACTGAAGTTGCAGACATGTTTGGTCTATCTAGACGACATTCAAATCAAATCAAATCAAATCTTTATTTGTCCCAAAAAATATATATGTACACGCATTGGGGTTAGTATATACAGAAGGAGGTCCCATAGCACAAGGCTGAAAGGGGACGTCCTGTTAGAAAATGACCATGTTGATAAGTACAGCAAAATGGCAACAAAAAAGCGATTAAGTAAGTATTGATAGTAATAAAAACAACGCAAACACGCAATAAAAAATGCCAGTAAAAATGGTAACAAAACAATGTTCAGTAATTGTGCTTTGAAAACAACGAAACATACAATAAAAATGGCAGTGGAATCGGAAACAAAATGATGTTAATTAATGATATACAGATAATAAAACAACATCATTGTGCATGGGTAATAAATGCGAACATAATGCACACAGTAATAGCTGTAAATGTAAGCGAACGCCGATATAAAAATGAAAATGTGTTATAGTTGCGAGATAAAATGTTAAAGTTCTTTTTTGAAAGCAGCTAATGACAATTGTTTAGTGCTTAGTGGTACTGAATTCTAAAATTCAATAGCTGCAAATATGGTAGTACCGTAATTACTCGAATCTAACGCGCACCTTTTTTACGGTTAAGCGAGTTCATAAATCGCATGCGCGTTGGAATCGAGTACGAAAAAAAATGAATGTGGTTATTCTATTGCCGTCGGCATTTTCAAAATGGCCGCCCACTACGTGCGTCGGCATGGCGCATTGGCCATTTCTGCCTATGTGCTTCCCATGTGCGGCACTTCGTACGTGTGCTGAGGAGTTCGTCATCTTGTAGTGCATTTGCATCGACGGCATGGAAGGGCCGACTCCAAAGATTCGAGTGCACCACGATGCCGCTTTTAAAAGAAAAGTCATCGGGTGTGCAGAAACGAACGGGAATCGGGCCGCATTGCGGTCGTTCGGAGTTCCTGAAACGTGCGTGCAGGACTGGCGGAAACAAAAGCAGAAGATTGTCGACAGCAAAGCTTCACGCAAAAGCTTCAATGGACCACAGCAGGGTCGGTTTTCGCAAATTGAAGAGCTGCTCGGCCAGTATGTGCTTGAGCAGCAAGCGGCACAGAGGCCCGTGACGACAAAACTGTTCCAAGTGTGGGCTATGCAGTTAGCCTTAGAAAAAGGGCTAATGCGGAGCCAGTTTAAAGCGAGCAGGTGCTGGCGAACTAACTTTATGAAGAGGAAAGGCTTTCCCTCCGAAGGTGAACGGGCATATGTGAAAAGTTTTGCGGAGGAGTACGATGAAAAGCTTCACAGTTTTCAGTGGTTCGTCCTAAACTTGTGGCGAAACGGCTACCTGCTTGGGCAAATCGGAAATGCCGATCAGACGCCTCTTTACTTCAACATGCCTGGCACCACAACCGTCGAGAAAAAGGGGGCGAAGCAAGTTCGTGTGCTGACATCAGTCCACGGTAAAACTACAGTGAAGGCAATGCTCTGTTACACGTCGGATGGGCACACGCTTTCCCCGTACCTTTTAATTAAATTGAAGACGCTCCCGAAAGGAGTTAATTCTTCGAATAGTGTGATCGTGCGGGTCAGGGAGAAAAATGGGTGCGCGTTGCAATTGATGTCTTACCTTTTTTTTTTTTGTCGTGGAAATCGGGTGCGCGTTACAATCGAGGGCGCGGTAGAATCGAGTAAATACGGTATGTCTGCTGTAGTTAGTGTGTACATGTGGTAGTATAAAGTTGTTGTTTGAGGCAAACCTGGTAGGATTAGAGTTCAACAATTGAAATTTCTCTAAAACCTTGACTGTTATGGTACTATTGAGGCACTTACCTTTGAGACACGACATTATTGTCTTCTCAGCTACATTCGAGAAACACCTAAATCGATTATTCGCAGTTCTACAAGCTATATGTTCAGCTGGCCTGACTTGAAAACCTGATAAGTGCCATTTTGGTTTTAGTGAACTATGCTTCTTAGGCCACAGGGTCAGCCACGAAGGTGTTCTTGCGCACTTTGGCCAGGAAGCGCCAACAGCACTTCACACTGACGCAAGCAATGTAAGCCTGGGGGCCGTACTGATACAATGACAAGGTAACTCTGAGAAAGTGATAGCCTATGCCTGCAGAGCTCACTCTTGCATAAAAGAGAACTACTCGACTACCGAGAAAAAGTGCCTTCCCATGGTCGGCGCGGTTCTCAAATTTCAACCGTATTCGTACGGCCACTCATTCAAGGTCGTCAGCTATCACCACTTGCTTTGCTGGCTCACTAACTTGAAAGACCCATCTGGCTGTTTAGCACACTGGAGCCTTCGGCTTCAAGAGTTTGATATGACCATAATCTATAAATCAGGGAAGAAGCACACTGACGCGGAGTGTCTCTCGCGGTCACCCGTCGAGCCTACCGCTAATAATGAGGAGTCTATGGACGCCGCATTCTTGGGAGTCATCAATGCGACCACTATTTCACAAGAGCAGCGCAGTGACCCTGACCTGTGTTACAAGCTGCCACCCTAGCGTCGCCAGCGCGAAGTTGGTGACGGGAATGACAGCAGGTTGGTTCGTTCCATACGCAAGCAGAGACAGTGAAGAGATCAGAGACGTGAGAAAACAAAACAAACTTTACTCTAGTGATATTGCAGCACACGGGATTTAATACAACACTTCAATACAACTAACAAAATACATCAACACTTGATACAACTAAAGAATACATATAAAAACCAATAAATCAGCTTACGCGAGAGAACTATTACAAACTACACAAACTAACACCAATAGACTACGGGGGAGAAAGTTCGAAGATATAAACAGGTGAAGGCATACGTGTGATGACCGGCAGCGTTGCGTCCCCGACGATCGGATGCGAGAAGTCGAAGAGAGTTCTGGCACGACTGCGATGTCGGCGGTGTTGCAACGCTGGTGGCTCCGGGAGGCTAGTGCTTGCAGGTGACTTCGAGCAAGTTGAGCTAACTCGAGGCGAAGTCCCGATGTCTACGTTGCAGATGTTAATATCGCGTCACAACTAGACGAACGGCTAAGTTTAGGTGGCCAGCCGATAGAGCCACACTAAAAACTTCTAGAAGAGATGCTTGTTGATCTGTTTCTACACCATGTTGGTCAGCGACAAGTCTGCCTAGCAAGGCAAATTCCTGTGCTTAAATTTCCCTCGTGTCTCCTCGCTCTCTTCCTTGGGGACAAGAGGCCTCTACATGAGTCCAATCATGTGCGTTTAATTGATGGAAACTCCGCCAACTCCGCCCCAAAAATATTTTGACCCAACCCCTTTTTAATTGGGAGAGGGCTCTCAACTAGCGAGAGAGACAACCTGTTGGGTTGTTGTCATACGGCTTGGCCACTAGAAGTTTTCCCCCGCTTTTCCCCGTGGGAACGGTCAAACCGTTTGGCTCTCAACCGGTGCGTCTCGTAGTCTAATCCTTGTTCGGGGTACATCGTGGCCTTCTACGACCTTGCAGACGCCGCCGCAGTTACAAAAGGATCAACCGTCGGCGGCGACGTTCTAAGAAGAGCACCCCATTCTGCACTTCTCGGCTCCCTTTCATGCGCCCGCCGTTCTCACGGTCAGTGGGGGAGTACGACGCCCGTAAATTGCCGTGACGCGGTGTCGCCAAAAATGGCCGATCGTGACATTGGCCCCCACTTTCAGAATGTTACTCATAACATTTGTTCACACGGAGGGGAATTTTCGACAACAAGAAACAAAACATCACCAACAAGGGAGACATGAGGACTGTTCTTCTCATACACAACATAAATAGGCAGAGTGCATCAAAGTAACAACAAAAGGGAAAAAACAATCGTTAGAGTACCAGCTTCAGTTACACGCAACAATATCAATGCACCATACAAACAAGAAGAGGAAATAGCCGTGTACGGCAGCCATCAATACAGAATACACTGCACGAATGTATACTACGAAACAAAACGGAATAGGAGCACTCCTCTACTGTAGTGCAATCCTTCAATGTGCATTACAACAAGTAAAAACAACCAATGCACCAAGCAAAAAGAAAATAACTCAAAATACACTTCTTATACAATAAAATACGCACATACAAACAGAAAACAACCGACGAAAGGAAAAAAAATAACATGCGCATAGACCTCAAGAACTATATCCGGCTCAAGTAATCGGCTCCCACGTTTTCGCTACCCTTAATATGCGTAATGGTGAACTGGTACTCTTGGATTAGTAAACTCCATCGAAGTACTCGAGCGTTCAGCTGTTTTGCCCGTTGGATATGACTCAGAGGCTGGTGGTCTGTCTTTGTTTACGGCCGCCAAATATTTGTCTACTACTGAAACACTAAGCTATCCAGCTTTCCTGAAACTTTAGCCTACGCTGTGGTCAAAATACTCTTCGTTCGCTCAACCTGAGAAAAAGTTTACTGTTTTGCTTATATGATCACTCGATCAATCGTCTTCAAAGAAAACCAACAACACTTGCACTGGTTTATGCTAAAACCATGCCCCAATGACTCTCAATTCTCAATGCGCGCAACGACAACTGTACCATGTCACGCCAATTTTAATCAATTTACGAAATCATTCGGTTTATGCTAACATCTTCCTCAAATGCTCATTCATGCCACATCCCCATGGCAGTGAAGGCATACGATGCCACACTAAACCTTTGAAAAACTAGAAAAATGACACATTTTCTCGGTTTTTACTTTATGCAAATTTTCGCACTCATGATTAAACTAATTCGATGCTAACTTTCAGCCTTTGGCTCGGCGGTTTTCCTTCTGAACAATTTACACCGCATCACGTAACTTGCAAAAATTATGACTGAAGTCTGCATCTGCAAAGCAACACTAAGTAACCATACTTAGCACGCACGTGCAACAATTCTTCAAACTGACCGCCCCCCCTTTTCTCAATTAGATTCGCTTGAATCGCAAACGATGGGGTCGCGTTCCCGGCAGCTTTCGAGCACGCCAGAGGTTACAAAAAGCCGACGCCAGTTTTGTTACAAGCTGCCACTCTAGCGTCGCCAGCGCGAAGTCGGCGACGGGAATGACAGCAGGTTGGTTCCTTCTGTACGCAAGCAGAGACAGTGAAGAGATCAGAGACGTGAGAAAACAAAACAAACTTTACTCTAGTGATATTGCAGCACACGGGATCCTATACAACACTTCAATACAACTAACAAAATACATCAACACTTGGTACAACTAAAAAATACATATAAAAACCAATAAATCAGCTTACGCGAGAGAACTATTACAAACTACACAAACTAACACCAATAGATTACGGGGGAGAAAGCTCGAAGATATAAACAGGTGAAGGCATACGTGTGATGACCGGCAGCGTTGCGTCCCCGACGATCGGATGCGAGAAGTCGAAGAGAGTTCTGGCACGACTGCGATGTCGGCGGTGTTGCAACGCTGGTGGCTCCGCGAGGCTAGTGCTTGCAGGTGATTTCGAGCAGGTTGAGCTAACTCGAGGCGAAGTCTCGATGTCTACGTTGCAGACGTTAATATCGCGTCACAACTAGACGAACGGCTAAGTTTAGGTGGCCAGCCGATACAGAGCCACACTAAAAACTTCTAGAAGAGATGCTTGTTGATCTGTTTCTACACCATGTTGGTCAGCGACTAGTCTGCCTAGCAAGGCGTGTTTTCTCGCTCTCTTCCTTGGAGACGGGGACATGGGTCCAATCATGTGCATTTAATTGATGGAAACTCTGCCCCAAAAATATTTCGACCCCACCCCTTTTTAATTGGGAGAGGGCCCTCAACTAGCGAGAGAGACAACCTCTTGGGTTGTTCTCATACGGCTTGGCCACTAGAAGTTTTCCCACGCTTTTTCCCGTGGGAACGGTCAAACCGTCTGGCTCTCAGCCGCTGCGTCTCGTAGTCTAATCCTTGTTCGGGGTACATCGTGGCCTTCTACGACCTTGCAGACGCCGCCGCAGTTACAAAAGGATCAACCGTCGGCGGCGACGTTCTAAGAAGAGCACCCCATTCTGCACTTCTCGGCTCCCTTTCATGCGCCCGCCATTCTCACGGTCAGTGGGGGAGTACGGCGCCCGTAAATTGCCGTGACGCGGTGTCGCCAAAAATGGCCGTCCGTGACAACCTGCTTCCACTTATTGACTTCTTAGAAGAACGACGTGAAGACATGCCACGCATTTTTGTGAGAGGACTGCCATCTTTTTGTTTAAGGAACGGCGTCCTATACAAGAAAAACTTTTCTCCCACTGGCAGCCCATACTTGCTCGTTGTCACTGCATCACTGCGAAAAGAAAATTTGAAAGTCTGCCATGGTTAAGTCACCTCCGGTCATCTCGGCTACACTCGAACATTGTCTTGTCTGCAGAACAGTTACTACTAGCCGAACCTACCTGCGGCTGTAAAACATCTCCTCCAAACCTGTGCCATTTGTCAAAGATGCAAAGCATCACCCAGCAGGCCGGCAGCCTTATTACATTCCATCCAAGTACCAGCAAAGCCCTTCGCTTAAATAAAAATAGATTTCCTGGGCCCATTCTCGACTTCTACTACAGGGAACAGATGAATCATTGTCGCCACCGATTGCTTGTCTCGCTGCCCAGAAACTAAAGCCATGCCGAGGGCCACACCAGCTGAAGCAGCTCATTTCTTCATAGAAAATGTCGTCCTTCAGCACGGTGCTTCAACAGTTCTCATTGCGGATAGAAGAACTGCGTTCATGGCAGAACTTTTGGAGTAGGTTTTCAGTCTCAGCTGTACAGCTCACCAGAGAACGACAGCGTACCATCCACAAACGAATGGACTAACAGAGCGTCCTAATATGACCCTTGCAGACATGCTCTGCATGTATGTCGACATAGAACACAAGGATTGGGATGATATCTTGCCTTATGTGACCTTCGTCTATAATACTGCCCGGCAAGAAACTACCGAAATGATGACGCTTAGTTTAATACACGGGTGCGAAGTCACTACAACGTTGGGCGCTATGCTGCCGCAGGAGTGTGACGACACTCATGCTGACACCGAAGATTTTTGTCAGCGCGCCGAAGAAGCCCGAAAGCTAGCCCGTGTGTGTGTTTGCCACCAGCAACACAACAAGGCGAAACGGTACGGCCTACGACATAAATTGGTAACCTACACACCAGGCAACAAGGTATGGGTCTGGATCCCAATACATCGCCACGGACTTTCAGAGAAGCTATTATGACAATATTTCAGCCCATATCTTGTCCTATGGGTGCCGGTGCATATGTGCGTTTTTATAAGTAGAGCACCTTGGCTGCGCATCGGGACGATGCCACTTTTGGAGGGAGGAAAATGTCCCGTGCGTCCTGCGAGAAAGACGAAGGCGACAGTACATACGTGCATCTGCTTGCTTTTATGCAGAATGCAACAATGAGAAAGACGAGGAACTCTGTGGCGCGTGGTAAATAAAAATACCGACCCACTGCTGCTTTCTCAGCTTTTTCAAATACGACCTCTATCTTCACGTCGTGACAATATAAAGAAAAGCCGCCTTAGCCACAAGATTTTTGTAGGGCACGTTCGCCTATGCCTCTGAATAGTTATAAAAAACACTCTCGCAGTGAATACTCGATGCTAAGATGCCTCTGATTAACTTAGTTTGTGCTAAATACGATGCTTTGTTTCTGTTAGGAACAAAGCAGCGGACTACTCGAAGCTTGGAGCTAGCCGATTCGGTCAGCTTCTTTTTCAGTGGCTGCCGTGGCTAAGTAACAACAAAATTTATGCCTTGCTCGAGAAATATAGACTGTCTTCGATTTTTACTCGTCGTTTAGTTCGCCTAACGCACAATTTCAGTTTTTCCGCTTGCCTGTGCCAACTTAAAATAAAGGTGTCTGTTCAACATCAATACCATACTTACTCGCGTAATCCTCGGACTTTTTTTGGCGGAAAACCGATACAAAGTTTTGGGGTGCGAGAATTGCACGGGGAAAACTTTTCACGAAAAACGTACAGAGCGAGAAAGAAAACGGAGTGGCCGTGAATCCGGATTCTATCACCAGAAACTGACAGCAAGCTTTGAGAAGTACCAATTAAACTTTACCTCAACAATAAAAGCACAGGTTCAACACAAGGCAAAATTTATTTGAGACACAGTGCAAGCAAATAGTCAAGAATTAGAATACTATATGCAAAGCTTGTAGGCGTTGCGGGTGTAGCAGTAGCGTTCGTTGCTCAACAAAAGCCCTCAAAAGATAAGCTTAGGACACCAGCATTGGGCCGATGGCTATTTAACAAAATCGTCCGCACTTGCCTTCTGAAGAAATAAAGTTTATCATCAATCCCAGTTTTTAGGCACACGGCAGGCCCAACGCATCTTGGTGGCTTTCAGCTCCCGTCACCAGTAGCAAACACAAAACTCGTCAACTCCGAAGGGCCTACGGGCGGCCCTGTTGCCATTGTTTAGTACATGATCAATCACTTTCAATTTTAAAACAGCCGTGTAGCTTCAATATCACCCCATAGCGTGACAATATTACCAAGACAACATACAAAACACGCCGCAACGCTAACTTAACTTGCCACTTTGGCTTGGCTTGGATTGGATTGAATTTCTGTGCAGTATTAGTATGCTTGATGCTTAATCCTGATACCCACACTACAGCGTGCTTCAAAATGATATCTTGTTTGGCACATGAGAGCCAAGCAATTACCGTATTTACTCGTGTAATTTTTGCACTCGCAAAATTCTCAAACCACCACATCACCCAACAAAAATGCGATTTCTTTTTTTTTCTCTCGAGTAATTATCGCACCCCCAAAAACTGCTGCAACAATGTCGTCTACTCGTTCCAGCCACTGATAATGATAGCGCGCGCCATCTGGCGCCGTCTCTTAAAGAACTTTAGGGGGTCAAAATTATCTCAACCATAACACTGTTCATAACCACAACTTTCATTGGCACATAAAGCTCCAGAAACATTCATGCCATATACGATATCTATCTTATATGCCTCAAGACATCTGCCTCATACCTTTTACATGTCTTAAGCTTTGCCTGTACAGTCGATTCCTCTTAAACCAAACTCGAAGGGGATCCATAAAACTGTTCCATTTATCAAAAGTTCATTTAAGCAAAGTAAATTTATTTAGGGAACCAAGACCTGTATTCAAATTGCACAAACCTCATCTTACTCATGAGGATGAGTAAAAAAAAGAGTGAAGAGTGGTTTGTTTGGCAAGCTTGAGTAGTTTTTTCGCAAGGTACGCACCCATGCCTGACAAACTAGCTAGAAATTCTAAACAAGCCTCATGCTCGAAATAGCACTATAAAGTTCAACAGCCTCTTTAGCTGATCGGTCTGGTGGCACCACTGCGCTGGCAGTATCATCACATTCATCGCTGAAAGGTTTATCCCCATCTTCCACTTCAGCAATCATTTCCTCGACAGTCTTTTGACGATACGTAGGAACAATTTCATCAATTGATTCGTAGTCCTGCAGTATAAAAAGGGCAGAGGGCAAGGCCTGACTGAATAGTGTCTCATTGTCGGTGTATAGGACCAGGGATCAGCGTGACAGCAGGAGCGTGCGTCAGGCAGCTAGTGCTGCTCCGTTTATTCAGTCCGTCACATTTATAATACACTCTGGGCAACGCCCATTTGATCAACACGCGATAGCATCAAGATTGGGCGAAGCCCCTTGAGCTTATCGTGCGTAGCGCACAAGTGAGGCACGATACGATATATCCTTTTTCCTTAGAAAAACAAAGAAACTGTGCAGTTATTTACATACGCGGAAAACACGATAGCTTGAGGTGGCACTTCGTAACAAATAAAGAACATATAGAAACAAAAGGAGAGTTCAAGCAATTTGTTCAAAGTCTTGGCCATATTGTAGTCGTGGTGGTGGTGGTCTTTGCATTCTCAGCGACCTTCTGGGTGCTGGCGTTGGACTACTCTGTGTGGCCGCGGTAGTTGGGTCATTGCTTGGCGCTGTGTCTTCGACGTGCCGTGCAGCTGTCAAGGTGCTTGGCTCTACGTTGCTCCCGTTGGGAACAGAGTCCTGCTGGAAGGATTCTCCAGTCGGTAGCAAGTGCTTGCGGTTGCGCCGGAGGCAGCGCCCTTCCTGTGTGAGTACGTGGTACGACCTTGGATATGTTGACGGCTTCAGAACCCATGCTTTGGTGGCCCACAAGCCGCTCTGGACTCGCACAACGTCGCCTTCATGGAGTGGGGCTAGTGTGTGTGTGGAGGATCGAGACTGACGATGCTTGACGACTCGGTGGGAAGGGCCACACTGGTAGTCGGGTAGCTGCGTCCGCAGCTGGCGGCCCTGGAGGATCTCTGCAGGTGTCAGTCCACATTCCAAAGGAGAGGTCCTGTAGGCCAAAAGAGCCAACCAAAAATCCTGTTTAGCTTCGGTAGTCTTCTTAAGAAGTCTCTTCACTACCTGTACCCCCTTTTCAGATAGTCCATTAGAACGCGGGAACCCTGGACTTGAGGTAATGTGCTTGAAATCGTAAGTGCGTGCAAATGAAGCGAATTCACTGCTCGAAAATTGAGGGCCATTGTCTGATAGCACCTCCATAGGTATGCCATAACGTGCAAAAATAGCACTAGTGGCATTGACGACGGTCCTCGCAGTGGTGTCTCGGAGGCATTCGACTTCCGGGAAGTTTGATAATGCATTGTAGACACACAGGTAGGACTTGCCGCCATAGCAAAAGAGGTCTATGCCTACGCGATACCAGGGTTGGTCAGGCACGGACCGCATCAGAAGTGGTTCCTTCGGCTGGCTGTACATGTATTTTTTGAATGTTGCACACCTCTCGGCGAATGCTTTAATTTCAGAGTTCATGCCAGGCCAGAAAACGAGGCGACGAGCCCTAGCTTTACACTTGGCGATTCCCAAGTGCCCTTCATGGATCCTATGCAACACGTCACTTTTCATGCTGTTCGGAATTACGACCTTGAGCCTCTTAAACAAGACTCCTTCAATAGAAGAGAGCTCGGGTTGAAAAGGCTTCAGCGGGTCCTCTATTGATTCACCCGTGGTCAACTTCTGCAGCACTACTTTCAGATAGCTGTCTTTGACAGTTTCCTCGGCCAGACGCTTCCACATTCCCTCGCTAATAAGTGAGGATACCGTACTTACGGCATGCATTTCTGCGTCATCCGTGCTGACGTCATCCCTGCCTTCACTGCTGGGTGCTCTTGACAGCATATCTGTGAGCATGAGCTGCTTCCCTGGAACGAAATGCAGTTCAAATTTATATCTAAGCAATCGCATGAAAAAACGCTGTAGTCTGGGTGGCATGTCGCCGATCGCTTTCTTTGATATGGCAATCAAAGGGTGGTGGTCCGTTTCAATGATAACCGTTCAACCGTACACAAAATGGTCGAACTTCTCGCAGCCGTATGCAATGGCAAGAGCTTTTATTTCTATTTGGGAATAGCGTGTTTCTGCTTCGGACAGCGTTCTTGACCCGTATGCCACAGGCTTCCATGAGCCGTTGTAGTTCTGCAACAGCGCGGCACTTACACAGCTGCGTGACGCGTCACATGAAACCTTCGTTTCTCTTGCCGGATCGAACACCGCCAGCAACGGTTGGCTACTCAAGCTGTGGCATATTTGACGCCATTCCTGTGCGTGATTGGGAGTCCATTCGAACACCGCATCTTTCCTAATTATGCTGCGCAGTAGCTTCGTCCTCTCATCTAATGTGGGAATAAATTTCCCGAAGTAGTTCACAACCCCTAGCATTCGTTGTGCTGCTTGCTTGTCGCGTGGCTCAGGAATCTGCAGTATTGCCTGAATGAGTGAAGGATTCGGCCTGATGCCTTCCGCAGAAATTACATCGCCTAGGAAGCTTATCTGATTGACGCCAACGATGCATTTAGCTGGGTTAAACGTTAGTCCTGCTTTTTCTGCCGCCTTCAGCACCTGCCTCAGTCATTGGTCATGCTCTTGCCTTGATGATTCCCAGATAAGTATGTCATCGACATAGACTTTAGTTCCAGGCAAAGCCTCAAAGATGTCGGTAAGGGCTTTCTGAAAGACCTCAGAGGCTGCTGATATGCCAAAAGGCAATTGAAAAAAATGGTAATGACCGAAAGGCGTCGCGACAGTGCAGATTTTCGATGTTTCGCCTTGCAGTGGAATTTGGTAGAATCCTGAATTGGCGTCTAGTCGCGTGAACACCTTAGCCCCTGCGAGCTCCGACTCGATATCTTCTCTCCTTGGCATTTCGAAGTGTTCCCGCTTTATGGCCTCGTTAATTTTACGCGGATCCATGCACACGCACAGTTTCCCATCCTTCTTGCGCCCTATGACGAGAGGGCTCACCCATTCTGTAGGTTCCGTGACCTTGACAATTATGCCTTCCCGCTCCATGCGATCCAGCTCCTTTCTAAGCAGCTCCCTCAAGGCCAGCGGTACTCGACGGCCTGTCTGGACGACTGGGAGCGCTCCTTCGCGTAGGAACATGCGGTAGTGGCGTTGGAGACAACCTGTGCCAGAAAAAAAATGGCAAAAGTCTTTCACTACTGCTTCGGAACTGGTTTGCAAAACGGTGTCCACCTGTCGCGCGATTATTCCGAGCGTCTCGCATGCCTGCAGACCGAGAATCGCTTGAGTTCCCTTGCGGACAATGAAGAAGTCCTGAACGGTAGTACGGTCATGCAATGTCACTTCTTGCCTCACGATACCCATATGTTTGATCTCGTTTTCACCGTAGGAGCGTAAGACGGCACTGCTGGACATTAACAGTGGCTTGGGGTCCATGCTTGTGTACAACGCAGCTGGGAGCAAATTAGCCTGAGACCCAGTGTCCACTTTGAAAGCAATAAGCTTTCCTCCCACTTTTGCCGTGACTATCCAGTTGCAGTTCACCTACTTGCGGCTTTGTTTTGGAGCATACGGCAAAGTGATTTTTCTTATGACACGCGCGGCATGTCTGTCCGTACGCTGGGCATTGGCGCTGTGCGTGCGCCCGACCACACTTTCGGCATTTACCGCTCTTCTGCTGCTTAGCCTGTGAACTGCCACTTGTCTTGTGCACGGTATCTACTAGTTTCTGCTCTCGCATCCAGATTTCTTGGTTTGCTGCCGTTATCTCAGCTGCCTTGCATACTTCTTCGGCCTTTTGTAACGTTAACTTGTTGTCGGACAAAAGTTTCTCTCGAGTCTTAGCTTCGTTTGTGCCAAAAACAATTTGGTCTCTTATCATTGAATCTGCTTGCTCTCCGAAATTGCGCGCTCCTGCCTTCGTCTTCAAGTCTCGTAAAAATGTTCAAAAGGCTCACCTGGATCTTGCTTTCGGGTACGGAACAGATAACGCTGATGTACCTCATTGACTTGAGACTCACAATAGTCATCGAACTTTTTGATTACCACGTCGTAGTCATTCTTGTTCTGGTCTTCAGTGAAACTGAAGGTGTTGTACACCTCTATGGCTTCTCCAGCGATGCTCAACAGCAGCGCAGTTTTCGTCGAAGCACGCCGTGCTTTCGTAGGCTCTGTCGCTGTCGAAAAGAGCTCGAAGCGTTGCTTGAAAAGTACCCTCGCTTGCCTATATCACCTTCCAACCGCAGCGGCTCTGGAGGCTTCACTAATTCCATGCTGGCATTCCTCGGATGGGCGGCTGGGGGTACAACCTAGATTCTTCTGACACCGTGTATGGAATCAGGGATCAGCGTGACAGCAGGTGCGTGCGTCAGGCAGCTAGTGCTGCTCCAATTATTCAGTCCGTCACATTTATAATACACTCTGGGCAACGCCCCTTTGATCAACATGCGATACCATCAAGATCGGGCGAAGCCCCTTGAGCTTATCGTGCGTAGCGCACGAGTGAGACGCGATACGATACAGTCGGCATCAGCAGGGCTTTCTCCTTCATCAGGTACTGCTTCTTGCACTTTAAAGCCAGCATGCTGAAAGCATTTGTATATTGTTGTTGCCTTCACTTGCTCCCAGGTGCAAGCCAAAATGTGGATGACTATATATAAATCTATGCTGTGGAATTTCCTGCTGCCTGCTCTAAGCAGCATTTGATGGAGCTATTGTATGCAGTAATGAACTTTATTGTTCTGAATGACCCCTTGATCCATCGGCTGAATCACTGTCGTTGCATTGGCTGGCAAGACCTCCAGAGTGATGGCTTGGAGTCCTTGAAGCTGACTGTGGTCTGGGCAGTTACCCACAATGAAGACAACCTTCCTGCCTGGCCTCGTAAATCATGCATCTTCCTTCCGAAGCTAGTATTCGAAAACGGCCATGGTCATCCACGCTCTTCCGTTCCTATGGTACGCAATGGGAAGGTGTCGAACGCCTTTGAAACAATGTGCGTGCCTTGATTTTCCTATTATAAACAGCTTCCATTGCTCATCTCCTGCCATGTTTTGCACCCACCAGCACAGTGATGCGATCTTTACTGCGTTTTCCTACAGGCTTTGCCTTTGAAGGTAAGTCTTTGATAAAAGTGCCTTATAAAAAAGGCCCATCTCATCGACAGTGAAGACGTCTCGTGGCTCAAAGCTGATCAAAATTTTCTTAAGCCGCCCCTATTGCCAGTCGGTGTAAATGTCCCTGTTGACTGCACCACTCTCACCTGAGATTGCTTTGAAGACTAGGCCATGGCGTGTTTTGAAGCGGCTGAGCCATCTGTCACTTTGGACAAAGTTCTTAACACCCATTTGCATGGCGATCTCTCGAGCTTTCTGCTCGAGAATAGGTCCACTTATGGGCAAATCAGAACTCCGTGCGCACTTGAACCACAGGAAAAGAACTTTTTCTAGTTGTTCATAAGACACCCTCCGCATCTGTTTAGATGTAAAGGTCCTGTTTTTAACAGAGCCTTCAATCATTGCTCTGTCTTTCCAGATCCACGACAGCATCAATTTCGAGATGTATTTTTTCGCCATCTCCATCTTTGGCAGGCTGCTTTGATCGAGCTCCTGAAGAATTTGCAGCTTTTTTTCAAGCAAGAGTGCATGGTGTGCTGCTTCCTTTCCATCGGGCTAAAATAATACCGTGATCCACCGCACCTAGCCGCACAAATAGGCCTAACGCACAATTGACTCGCCGACTCTGCTCCCACCATATTTTTCCTTTCTTCGTGACTCCCACAGCACGGACTCCTACAGCCACAAGCGAGAATGGCTACTGATTTGACTTGTCTTGATCTCGAGGTGTTGCCATGGTTATGAGACTACCTTTGGAATGAGCGAGTTTATGCTGTGTCTAGAGTTTTTGCCGTTTAACCATAGGTGACCAATAAGCACTGTTTTGATTAACCGACTAATTTTACTGTGCAACACCTAGAAATCCTACTACTACTACTACTACTACTACTACTACTACTACTACTACTACTACTACTACTACTACTACTACTACTACTACTACTACTACTACTACTACAACCACCACCACCACCACCGCCGCCGCCAGAACGGCAGGAGGTCAGTTGATGACACCGACTGGAAAGTGAATGACCCGACAATGGCCACCCTCGTCATTCTTCATGGGTGTCGTAAAAAACTCATATTAAAAATGGATTTCTTGCCCGAATACAGGGCTGTAATTGACCTCCACGACAAAAGCGTAACGTTCGCTATAGCTCGCACACTGCTACTGATGAGGAACACCAACCACCTCGCTTCCGTATTGCCGATGAAGACGTCATACTGCCACCACAAAGTTGCTCCCTCGTATCCGTGCACTGCGACATCTTACAAAACGGTACTGCCATCGCTGAACATGTCAAGGAGCTCGCATTCACTAGCAGCATTTCTATTGCCAGGGCCGTCATCACTGTTATTGACGGATGCGCTGAACTCTTGTTGACAATTTTCAGCAGAGAACACCAACACATTGTTAAAGGCACGGCTATTGCCTATTTTAACAAGCTCGCTCAAATAGAAGATTGTCATTTAGTGGAGGAAGCAGCAGCGTCTACTATCACTACACCAACATCTGTCGACGTTAGTCCAACGTTATCTCTCATTGAGGGAGGCCGCTTTCTCATGCTGATCAACAAGTTCCACGGCTGCTTCTCATCCACATCAAGAGTTGGTCAAACGGCACTGACGAAACACTGCATCATCACGGATGCCGACACCAGGCCCATCTGACAAAATCCTTATCGCGTCTCCCCAAAAGAGTGTGAAGCAATTCAAAAACAGGTGAAAACGATGCTGAAAGATGGTGTTATTCGACCATCTAACAGTCCTTGGGCATCACCAATAGTACTCGTCAAAAAGAAGGACCGCAGCTTCCGTTTCTGCGTCGACTATCGGAAGCAAAATCAGATTACATAGAAAGACGTCTATCCTCTGCCACATATTGATGATTGATTAGATAGACTATGAAACATACGGTACTTTTCTTTAATGGACTTGAAAATCGGCTTCTGGCAAGTTGAAGTGAATGAGAAAAATCGCGAGAAGACCGCCCGATGGACTTTATGAATTTCAGGTACTTCCTTTCGGTTCGTGTTTGGCGCCAGCATCATTCTAGCGTCTAATGGACACGGTTTTGTCGGGACTTAAGTGGCAAACCTGCTTGGTGTACCTCGAGGACGTGATTGTCTTTTCGGCGACCTTGAAGGAACACTTACGAAGGCTCCAAGCAGTTTTTGAAGAGATATGCTTAGCTAATCTTACTCTAATACCCGAAAAGTGTCACTTCGGCTTCCACAAACTTTAATTCCTCAGTCACATTGTAAGCAACCAAGGGATCTGACCCGACCTAGATAAAATTGCTGCCCTGGCGAATTTTTCGACGCCATCAGACAAAAAATTAGTGCAACGTTTTTTAGGGCTCTGTGCCTACTACCGGCGGTTTATTGCCAATTTTTCACGCATCGCCTGGCCATTGACACAGCTTACTCGGGATGATATCCCCTTCACATGAGGCGAAGACCAGCAGTAGGCATTTCACGAGCTTTGTCAGCGCATGCAAACACCGCTCGTGCTCGCCTACTTCGACGAAGATGCGCCAATAATACCACATACAGTCGCTAGTAATGTGGGTCTTTGAGCAGTGCTCATACAGTCAAAGGACAACATGGAAAGGGGATCGCCTATACCAGCAGGGCGCTGTCCCGATCAGAAGCTAACTATGCTACGACAGAGAAAGAATGTCTTGCAATACTGTGGGCAGTCCTGAAGTTTCGTCCTTATTAGTACGTCTGCCCATTCACCGTTATCAGCGATCACCACTCGCTCTGTTGGTTATTCAACTTGAAAGATCCAAATGGTTGTCTTGCACGCTGATGTTTTCGGCTTCAAGAATTTGACTTTATTGTTACCTACCATATAAACTGGATTATAGGTCGAGTGGGAATATAGGTCGACCCTCCAAGTTCAGGTTTTTGAAAAAGCAAAAAAAATAACAACCAAAAACAGCCGAACCACAATTATTTGCGAATTGGGCGCACCGCACGCCGATCGTCGGAGCTCCCCTCAACCACCAATGCAACTTCTATTCGTCTGACAAAGCACCACTGTATTCTGAAGACGAGAGTTTGTCGCTGGCCGCCTCCCACAGTGCGTCGTCTTCAGTGCCATCCAGCGAGCTGCTGATGCAACATTTCTTGAAAGGTTTTTTCACAATGGAATCTGGCAAGAAACGCCTGGTGGAAAGCACCCAGTCACAAACAGTCGCAAGCGAAGGCCTTTGTAGGTGGCCCGTCGGTGTCTTGGGGTTGTCGCCTAACATCCACTCTTGGTATTCCAGCCACACTCGGTCCTTGAACGGCTTGTTAAGCACAACGTCGAGCGGCTGGGGCTGGAAGGTGGACGTCATACCTCCTGGTATCACGGCAAGGTCCGTTTTCCCGTCGCCGAGTGCGCATTTCACTGTGTCGGTTAAGTGACCACGAAACGCATCCAGCACCAGCATGCTGCGAAGACGCAGCAGTGTATCTGGCCAACGGCTCCACACCACTTTTATTCATTCGAGCATCATGGCCTCGTCCATGTATCTTTTTTTGTTGACACGAACGACAACACTTCCTTTGGCATTGTCTTGCGTTTGAAAATGACAAAATGCGAAAGCTTTCTACCATCTGTCGTGCATGCCAGCGTGACGGTGAAGCGCGAGTGCTTGTTGCCAGTGGACAACAGCTTCACATCCCTGGCGCCGCGCTGCGTGATCGATGAAGGCATATCAAACCACACGGAGGTCTCATCGGCGTTGCCAATCGGCCCCATCATGTAGTCGTTCTGCTCCCGAAGCCGGTTCACGAAGCGCTGAAAGTTTATGAGCTCGTCCTCGAAGTCCTCGGGCCACTTTCGACAGATGGATGTGCGCCGCCGGAGAGAAAATCCTTTGCTTCACATAAATTGACGCACCCAAAAGTTTGGTGCATGAAACTCTTTCCTCGTGAGTTCAGCTTCTCGAGCGAGTTCCACGGCTTTCTTGCGAATGGTATCCACGGCCACTGGCAGCGAGCGCGCACGAACTTCCCGCACAAAGTCCGCTAGCTTATCCTCCAGCAGCGGATGAACGGCACTTCGTCCACGAAACGACATTTTTTCGAGGATTGCTCGTCTGCAGCTTCCCTTTCTGCGTCTTCTAATAGCGCACGTTTTTTTCCGATACACCAAAGCGGTGCTGAGCAGCCATATTCCCGTTCGCTTCCGCAAACTCAACAACATCTAGTTTAAACATAGCTGAGTACTGCCTCCTGCCCCGCCGCGGTGGTCTAGTGGCTAAGGTACTCGGCTGCTGACCCGCAGGGCGCGGGTTCGAATCCCGGCTGCGGCGGCTGCATTTCCGATGGAGGCGGAAATGTTGTAGGCCCGTGTGCTCAGATTTGGGTGCACGTTAAAGAACCCCAGGTGGTCTAAATTTTCGGAGCCCTCCACTACGGCGTCTCTCATAATCATAGAGTGGTTTTGGGACGTTAAACCCAACATATCAAATCATTGAGTACTGCCTCCTGGCACCGCTACTCATATACAGTGAAGGAAAAAAAAAGACAACTAAAAATGCAGCGCAATGTCATGCAGAGCGAAAACTCAGAACAGATCGGAAGTAAATCACGAACACAAAGAAAACAGACGGAGAAAAAAAAACAGCCTGCAATTGGATATGCATGCGGAAATAGCCGCGTCCAGCTTCTCAAGAACATGCAAGCCACATGTTGCGAGACAGCAGCGCACTTTCGGCTAGACACCGCTAAATAAGACGAGGGGCAACTTTAGCTTATTACTTTATTGAAAATATCTCGACTTATATTCTGGTTTATGCGGTATAAGTCGGCAAAACGACACACCGATACCGACTGTCTTTCTCGATCTCCTGTTGAGACGGCATCGCCAGATGACGACGAAGACATGGCCTTTTTGGTAATTGTAGGCACTGCCGCCTTTGCTCAACAGCAGCGCGATGACCCTGAACTGCTACCATTCATAAATTACTTAAAAGGGTGAACGAATAGCGTGCCGAAGTTATTTTCGAGAGGGCTGCCATCGTACTGCTTGCGGAATGACGTTCTTTATAAGAAGAACTTTTCACCCGCCGGCAGCAGCTACTTGCTTGTCGTTCCTTCTTCGCTTCGCTGTGAGGTACTGCGAGCCTGCCACGACGAACCCACTGCTGGTCACTTGGGTTACGTAAGAACATTGGCGAGGATAAGGCAAAACTATTACTGGCCAAGACTTGGCGGAGTTGTCAAAGCTTAGGTGCAGGAATGTCTAAATTGCCAGCGTCGCAAGCCATTATCCATCAAACCAGCCGGACTGCTGCAGCCTGTCCGAGTCCCGGCGACACCGTTCGTACAAATCGGCGTGGATTTTTTGGGCCTCTTCCCAAAGTCTGCCACTGGAAACAAGTGGATAATTGTCGCCACAGATTACCTGACCCGATACGCGGAGACAGGCGCTCTGCCACGCGCAACGGCAGCTGAAATGACGCAATTTTTTATCGAAGCCATCATTTTAAGACACGGTGCTCCCTCAATAGCCATCACCGACAGAGGTACTGCGTTCATGGCTGAGCTTTTGGACATCTTTTTCCGACTAAGTGGTGCAGCTCACAGGAAGACAACGGCATATCATCCCCAGACAAATGGGCTCACCGAACATCTCTACAGGACCTTGGCTGAGATGATAAGCATGCACGTAGATGTAGAGCACAAGAACTGGGACGACATATTGCTCTATGTCATGTTCGCGTACAACACGGCTCGTCAGGAGACCACTCAGAAGACCCCCTTCAGTCTCCTTTATGGACGCCAAGTTACGACGTTAGGCATGATGCTCCCTCATGAAAATGATGGCGATGAGACGGACGTCGAGGTGTTTACCCAGCGAGCAGAGGAAGCCAGACAACTTGCTTGGTTGCGAATCACCAAACAACAAGCGATGACACCAAACGTTACAACCTCCAGCACAAAACCATCATATACAACGTGGGCAACAAAGTGTGGGTCTGGACACCTATTTGTCAGTGTGAGCTCTCCGGAAAGCTGTTGCGAAGATACTCGGACCCTACAAGGTTCTGTGATGCATCAGTGGAGTCAACTACAAGGTTGTTCCGGACGGCGCTCAGTGTGCCAAGCGCCCCATACATTCACCAGAAATTGTCTACATGCTTTGGATGAAGCCTTACTTTCAGTGATTAACTGTGCAGTTTTGGTTTTGTCTTGCTCTCGAATTTTTAACATCGGGCGATGTTTCTTTTTAAAGGGGGAATAATTACGCTTGTATGTGCCCGTAGCGGTGACAACGAAGCAGCGCGAGTGTCCTTGGCCGAGGGCAGAGACTAAGAAGACTTGCAGTCTTTGTTTTGTGATCGATAAAGCATATTTGTTCAAGGTGCTCTGTGTGCTCGTCGATCCTGCGTGGTCACAATATATAGTGATGCTTGTGTTTATAAAATGACTTCTTGCTTGACTACTGGCTGCTGTATACTCCTTGTCGGCCGGCGCTTCAGCGCTGTGCCCTGTGTTCTTCGTGCGGCGCGTCCGCCGCACGATACTACAATCACGAGGAACGTTTCTCAGCGTGCTTATGCTGTGATTATTTCAGCGCACGGGTTTACTGAGCATGGTGGACGTGGAGTGCTCGTTACGGGGTACGCCTGACACATACGTCCAGAAGGTCCGCATGCAGCACAAGACTAGTCCCAGGTACGCTCGACCATTGAAACTCTCCTTCAATCTATAGAAAAGAAAAATGAAGCTGGTATACACCTACTGGCAACCAAAACAACAGCGAAGAAGGCACAAAAACTCTTGTCTGCGCATGTCTATGCGAATCCATCATGCATGGAGCTCTACCTGCAAATCGAGCACATTTCCTTTCATGTATATAAAGCTTAATCGGTGGTTGGTTCACTATTGGGCTTGCCATGCCTCAATCATCAGATGTGTTTTTTCATTCCTGCTTTTCGGTACAAAAATTGCACATTCATCCTATTTTGTCGGGCACTTATAATCTCGACAATATAAAGAAATGTTGGAAGATGAGCCTCCAGCTAGCGGTTTTTCTTTACATTGTTAAGAGTAAAAACACACCAATAATCGATTAATGTGCAGTTCTGTACCGGCATAGGAATGAAGAAACACGGTTGATAATTGAGGCATGGCATGGCACGTCATTCAAAATATAAAATTTAGTGTAGTTGCGATTACCAAAATGACACCGAGCACCATAAAAAGCAAAGTTGATCATTGATGACTTCACATATGTGTTCTTAGCTGCAAAGAACACATGTAACGACGTTATGCGTTAACCTGGTGAGGAGCCTATGATATTTATGAACAAAGTGAAAAAAGATTGACAATGCTGTTAGTGAACTAATAAATGTTTACCCTCAACGTGATGTGAAATACCCAACATAATGCTACATATCTAGCAAATATAATAATTCATACACATTTGAACTTTTAGTTTTGGTTTAGTATATAATAGGTGGTCTAATACTTGCTTGTATAGTTTGGAAGGAAGTGCTTACTTAAGAACAATATGGACCAAAATGTTGGATAGTAAATAGCCCATTTACCACGACAAAAAGCTAAAAAGCATATTTTCAAAAAAGCTTTTTTTTTTTCAATTGGCCTTATGGGTTGAATACTGCACTTGTAGATTATACAGAATAATTTACATAGTCAGAGAAATGACTTGTATTTTCTTTAAACACTGTGCCCAACAGCTGCATTTTAAAATGATTGCCCCGTTACCCAAATAACAGTAACTTCGTCTGTACTGGCATAGGAATAAAGAAACACGGTTGATAATTGAGGCATGGCATATCGATAGTAGTGGTAGCGCATGCGTCAATCAACTGTTGATTAACTTTTATAAAGATAAAATCAAATGCCTGAGCAGTTATTTTGCAGGTACGCGTGCTGGATTGATAGGTTCGCATATTGCATGGACATGGGCAGACAAGTTTTCGTGCCTTTTTTTTTTTCACCATTGTGCGTTCGGTAGTGAGTATGTGTGTCTAGGCTTCATTCATGTGTCTGTGTCTGCAGGCCCTGACTCAGAATAAATACGCACCAACTCGGCTCTCTCTCATTCTAGGCCATTTGTGCGATGGCCGAGTGCCAGCAGTTCCTCCCAGAGCTTGTGTTCTTACGAGAGTCCCTTGTGTGTGGCTTTACTGGCAGGTTCTTTGAAGTCAAGTGCGGTGGCGTGGCGTTCGGCATTCGGCACTATGCGGGCAATGTGACCTACGAAGCATCGGGGTTTCTCGAGACCAATCGGGACGTGGTTTCCGACGATGTGGTGGCCGTCTTCCATCGCAGCTCCTGCGCTTTTGGCTTCGCTACGCACCTGTTCGGCAGCGAGTTGAAAGCGCTGTTCGCTGATGGTATGTCCTATGTGTGCGGTATTTTCCAGGCACGATCGCGGAAGATGCTCGCAATGGTCGAGAGAAAACTTGATGGCTGCTTGATTGACATGCAGATATTGATGAAATGAATGCTGGGAACTCAGATATTATAAGTGTCAAATGAAATTAAGGCACCTCCTGAGCTCAAAAATATTCTGCACATGTAACCCCAGATGATCTTCCTTTATTTGATTATAAAGGCGAGCCACTGAAATTTGAGGGGTAGCCTCCAGAACAACCAACAGGGAGAGGGCATTCACTGATCACGACATAGAATAAGGCACTAACTGTGTAAAACAGGCAGTGCTTGCAAAATGCAGCTACCTTAAGTATTGATGATTCAGAAGAAATCGAATTGAATACAGCATTCAAGGTTTGGGGATCATTAGTTTTCGCATGAAAATATTTGAAGCAACTTCCGACGTGACTATAAGTCCTAAGGCATAAACACAAACTGCACTCAGGTCGAGTAAAAGCAGACAGGAAGAACGGAGACTAACAAGTAATTTAGCATGCCGAGTGCAGTTCAAGCTTACATATTGTGTCTCACCAACAAGCCCCCCAACACGTGCCTCCTAAGGCTTCAGGTTTTTTCTTTCATCATTGAAGCATGTGTCACGTCAACTGTATGAAGTTCAGTAGGAAAGCTTTCTTTCTGTTACAAAATAATGCTTCTATTACAGGCGTCGCTCCTCGTGGTGTCTCCTTCAGGGTGTCGCCGACAGCGCACACAGAGCTGTAAGTGTCATGAAAATAGTTTGGTTAGGTGAAGCTTGCATTGCCCCACGAATGTCATTGATGGAACTTATTTCTTTGTCATCTGATCGTGTAAATTTTTTTAACATTATTTCCGTGACCAGAATAAAACACTGAAAGTTTGGTTAGACCTCAGCATAAAACACTGTCATGTTCAAAGAAAACAAACTCAGTACAATTTTACTCAGTGGTAAATCTGCGAAAATGCTGGAGCCTTGCTTCTGCTGTGTTTCCCTTGAGATTTATGTGAATATATTGCAATTTTGTGTAGATGTGTGTGCTTGCATTATTTATAGAGCAGCAATCCGCATAAAAGAAGGCATGCACCTCATGCACCTGTTACAGGGAAATTAAGCACTTTTGACTCATCAGCCATCTGTGGCTACCGCTTAATTTGAAGTCCCTCCTGTATCAATCAAGAGTAGCGCCTCAATGCCCTGTGATAGCCCGGTTAGAGACAAGTCATCTTTTCGTCTTGGTGCCCCACCCGAAGTGTCCGGCAGTGGAAGCGCTGTGCCTGGGATAGGTATGGATGACTGTGTTGGCAAGTATGTATAGTTAGGCAATGTTACCAAGTATTGAGAGTCTCTATTGCATTGCTGCTTCAATTTAGGAGCATTTATGTACCTGAAGTAGGGTCAGCGTGGGTATGAATGCCAGTGTCAGTTCAATGTTTGGAGCATTACGGGCTAGTATCCTGGGTCCTAATACCTTTGCTTGCGTCGCCCCGTGGAGGACAGAAAAACATTTTTTTACGGAGCTTGTTTGGCAACTCTTATGCTCGCGCATTCTTTGCCGGCGGCGGTGTGTAAGCTTCTATGGTGATTTCAGAAATGCTCACTACATGGCGCGCTCAAAGCGCTAGGGTGCCTTATTGTTCGCACGTCTTCCAATTGAAAAATCCTTCGAAAGCTCCGCGGTGCCTGGCCATGTTGGTTCAAAAGTGTGGTGCAGCACAGAGGTTATTGCAGGAATGGTGCTGTAAATACGTTCTTGATGTATTGAAATGCGTTCTTTGGCTGCAATTGTAGGCTAGTGTGTGTGACTGTGTACTAGTTTACACGTCAAAGGCCACCAGATGTTTTGCTTCTCTTCTAATAGTGAGTGAAGAAAAAAAATTGGCAGCATATTCACGGAGTGAATGATGGAGAGAGGGGCGAAGAACTCGTCCATCTATTCATTCTTGCTTCCGTCCGTCTATGCGTTCGTCTGTGTGACTGTCCATGCGTTCATCCGCTCGTCTGTGCGTGCGTCTGTTCATGCGTCCGTCCCCTGCATTCATCCATGCATCCGCCCCTGCATCCGTTCATGCATCCATCTATGCATCTGTCTGTGTGTCCGTTCATTCATCTAGTGAACACTCCAAGTACCACCATCTCACATCTTTTCATCATATATTCCCCATATAGAAGCATCGCCATCCAGTGGACATTCCAAGGACTAAACGAGAGGTGGCACACGCACACTTTCTTACGGCTTGTGCTTCGGGTCTACTTCCCTCCTTCAACCACCTTTAGTTCATGGTATATACTAGTTCACTGTATTCATGGAACTGCGGCCCAACGCTCGCTAAACCTTTCTAAAACCAAGGAGGTTACGCCCAGTAAGTATAACGTAGCAACCTTTTTCTGTCAGATAGGGCTCAATGTACATGCCAATGGCTGCTAATGGGAAATGAGAGGAGAATTCGGCTTTTACTTTTTTACGGCTTGCGCTTCGTATCTACTTCCCACCTTTAACCACCTCGAGTTCATGGTATATACTAGTTCACTGTATTCATGGCACTGCGGCCCAACGCTCACTAAACCTTTCTAAAGCTAAGGATGTTACACCCAGCGAATATAACGTAGCAACCCTTTCTTGTCAGATAGTGCTCAATGTACATGCCAATGGCTGCTAAGGGGGAATGAGAGACAGGAGCATTCGGCTTTTAGTTAACGTGCACACTGCAAATTTTTTATTGTTCAACAACGCACAGAAGAAATCTTTCACTGGCACCACCTTGGAGGTCAAAATATAACACTTGTTACACACTACGACTACGACCATGAGGGACGAACGGGTGCCGCTGTAAGGAGCTTCGCCCCTAGGTCAGTATGCACCCCACCAAAAGAACATTGTTTCACGTTTACCGTTCCTGAAGGCGCGGTCTCCGTCGATGAGATCATCGAGTGTCTCGAAGAGACGACCGGTAGCAAAGAGGTGTTGTTCTTGCAACACCTCGGCGCTTTGAAGTTCTTGGTAGCAACGAGGACAGCGGAACAAGCCACCAAGCTCATGGTGAATGAAGGTTTTGTCCTTCAGAAGAAAAAATTTCAAGGGGAAGTCATCGGCACACCAAGTGTGTTCGTGAGTGTGTACAGGTTGCCGCCGTACGTACCCGATGACGCGGTCGTCTCTGCTTGGCAGCCTTTCGGAAAAGTACATAGTATAACACATGTTACTCTGCAACAACGTCAGTCTACATTTACTGGTACATGAATGGTGAAGATGGAAATGGCAAAGCCGGCACCGAAATTCATTTTAATCCATGGACACCACAATATGTTGGAGTACCGTGGCATGCGTTGCGTCTGTGCGCGTTGCCACAATGAAGGCCACATGGCTGTGGCCTGTGCAACACCTTTTTGTCATAGGTGCAGCGCGTACGGACACGCTGTGGAAGAGCACTGAAGCCTGCAGAAGGTGAGGAGGTGATCACCTGATCAAATAATGTTTCAAGCGCAGATCATACGCAGATGCAGCTCAGAAGACGCCGTCACCTAGTGTCCAAGACTTCCAAACAATTGAAGAATTCTCTTCAAGCTCCTCAAGTGTGGCTATGCAATCTAGAACCTATGAAGTACTGCGTCCTCAAAAGAAAACGACACGAGTCAAGACACCAGACCACTGGGGTGAAGAAAACCTGTCCGATGATTTTGTAGATGCGCAGTCGGAAGACACTACTTGTGTCAAGCCGGCCAGTACGCAAGACGGGGCAACTTCAGATGAACAGCGCGCTCAGACGCAACATGAACACCCAAATGGGAGTTCCACTGAAACGCCCAGTGATTTTTCTTCACTAGTAGGCAGCATCAAAACTCGACATAACTGCAGCGCATCAATGGCGCCCGAGAAGTGCCAAACGCCGGACGACCAGGTACCCATTACAAGAGGCATCGCAGAAAGCACTGCTTTGATTTCCTCTGCCATGACAGGGACAGACGCTAGTGAGAGCACACCAAACGCTAACCTTGGAATGTCGACAATTTTGAAGAACATGAACGCGGAGCAAACCGGCGGACACCGAGGTTTCTACCAAACCCGCACGATCTGCAGACGCATTGAGTCCTTCGAGTTCACAACGCCGATCCAAGCCAGGCAGTGGGAGCAGTGGCAGCGACTCCGCTAAACAGGGAACATTTAAGAAACCCCGGGTGGGATCACCACTATGGCAAACGTCACAAACTGTGAGCGACGACGATATGTACTTTTAGCATTTGGATCTCCTCTCTCTTACCTTTTTTTTCCTTTAGGCAACTTCCTCACCTTTATTTCAACATTGGCATCACTTTTTTTATGTCTTTTAATGTTCGCGGTTTCCAAAATCCGGTGAAGCAGCACGCAGTACTTGACCTCGCGCGGGCGCATCGCGTAGACATGCTCTTTTTGCAGGAGACAAACTTTCGTACTAAGCTTGACGTTGCAGAGTTTCAGGAAAGGTTTCATGTAGATGCCTTCTTCTCACTCACAAATGCACGTGCACATGGCACAGGAGTTGTTGTCATGAACGCAACGCTGAGGAGGGGTGCTCATTGTCTTGTTGACACCGAAGGCCGCATCGTAACAGTAGATGTGGTACTTAACTGCAAACAAGTCAGATTTGTCAACGTATATGCGTCCGTAACGAGGTCAGAAACGAATGGGTTTTATGAAGGTGTCAGAAATTTTTTGATCGAGCCGATATTATATGTGCTTGTCGGAGATTTCAACTGCGTGCTCGATACTACACGAGACGTCAGGGGTCCCGGCCAAGGCGCCAACAATTACTACGCCAGAGAACTACAGCAATCTTTTCAAGATCTCAAGCTGTCAGATGGGTGCTTAACTCTACATAGAGTCGGGTTCGTCGCAACCCGCGCTTGTGGCATTCAACAAAGCCAAATTGATAGAATTTATGTGCCCGAAGACTTTTTAGCGAATCTACAAGCATGTGAGGTGGTCCAGCTTGCAACAAGCCAGCAGAAACTCAGCGATCATGCTCCGTTACTCTTCACGTTTAACGTGAGCACAACAACGAGGATCCACAAACCATGGAGGATGGACCCAACTATTGTTCATGATGACGAAAGCGTTTTTGTACTTCAAACTGAGCTGGCGGTCTCACTGGCAGATGTGGATTGCATAACTACGACTACATGGAACCACTTAAAATCTCGCTGGCGCCTCATAGCTCGACAGGCAGGAAAAGCGTGCCACACTCGCCTCATGGCCAAGATGAATGAGATTCTCCGACGCATTCAAATTATTGAAAGAGGTGGGTCAGATACGTTCGCTATGCTCGAATACCTTAAAGCACAAAAAATTAAGTATCAAAATCTTCTAAAGCACAGGTCCCAGGCTACAAGGCTCGCAAGAGAAATGCACTTATCGACAGATGAAATTGAAAACTTGACATATGGGCAAAGAAACCGAGATCGTCGATGCCAGCCCCGCTACATCGATGAGGCACTGAAAGAGGATGGTACCATTGTTAATGACCCGGACGAAGTTCAAATAGTTTTCCAAGACTACTTTGCAAAACTGTTTACTGCAGACCATGACGCACAGGACGACGAGTTTACTGCTAAACTCTCAGCCTTTTGCGAAGGTTTGTCATCGCTAGGCTCGGAGGATTGTTTAGTATTATATACAGAAACTGATAAAGAAGAAGTATAGTACGCCCTAAAATCAATTAATATGTCCACGTCACCATGCCCAGACGGAATACTCATGGGATTTTATCTGCGCTTCTTTGATATCTTGGGAGATGCGATCACCAATCTCGTGAATATTTTGTTGCGTGATGGCCGTAAACCGCAGTCCTTCAGCGAAGGAAGGGTGATTCTATTACTGAAAGAGGGTATGGAGCCGTCAGATTCTAAATCATGGAGGCCCGTTACCCTTCTAAATACAGACTATAAGTTAGTAGCCACTCTGCTATCACGACGCCTGTGGCCTTTCTTGGAAGATATTGTGTCCTCCTTACAGTCATGTGCAGTACCAGAACGTTCCGTCTTCGTACCTCTTACAATCATCAGAGACCTCTTTGGATATGCTAAAGAAAAACAAATCTCAGGAGTATATATTTCTCTTGATCAAGCCAAAGCATTTGATAGAGTTGAACATGGGTATCTTTTTGCTTTTTTTGTGCATATTTGGCCTCTCAGAGCAGTATGTGCGACTGGTAGAAATACTTTATCAGGACCTGTCAAGCTGTCTTAATTTCAACAATGAAGTGACCAGAAGCTTTGCAATTCAAAAAGGGGTGAGGTAAAGCCGTCCGTTGTCTCCGGTATTATTCATTTTGTCTCTAGAGCCTTCGATTAGAAAGGTTGCAAACTGCGAGCGCATAGTGGGTTTCTCTATGCCAGGCAAGGAAACCTTCAAAATTGTCGCATACGCCGATGATATTTCGGTATTTTTTCGTAACTGGTCTAGCTATAGTACATTCCTTGACATTTTTTATGAGTATTCCTATCTGTCTGGTGCTCTTTTAAGCACCACCAAATGTAAGGCATTGCGCTTTGGAGGCTTCAAAGAACTGTTGCCAGGAGACTTAGAATACGTTCAAGCTGTTAAGGTGTTAGGCGTTTACTTTGAGGAAGGAGATGTATCAAAAAAGACCAGGGATGACGTGCTTAGGAGATCTACCGATATCATAGCAGAGCAGCAGCCACTCGTTTTAACCTGTCACTAACGGCAAAAGCAACAGTCATCAAGACACAGGCATGCGCTTTTGCGTTTAACGTAGCACACATCACCCTACCTCGCCGTTTTACAGGACGCCTCGCCTCCTTGGCGGTGACCTTCCTCTGTGAAGGAAAACCAGCAAAGGTACGGAGGAAATTTTTACAGCTTCCCACAAACTGTGGAGGCTTGAGCCTCCCAGATATACCAACGTTCACGAGAGCGCTGGCTGCAAAAACCACACAGAAGCTGCTTGATAACAGCAACTACCCCGAGTACAGGCTCTTGATGTACTGAAGCAGTACACTAAAGGGTACTTTCACGGCCAATCCGTACATCGGACCACGAGCAGAAATTCCGCTTAAGTTTTACAGAGCTGCCAGTGGCTTAAAAAGAACAGTGGAATCAATAGGTTCATGCAGTCTGGAAGATGTTTTATCGCAAGAAATAAGCGAAATGGTGGCAAGTAGCACACTTAGCAAAGAGGAAGAAACAGCATCCTGCATGAGAAAATGGAAACGATGGCGTTGCAATCGCATACCTAATCAGGTGCGCGAATTCGATTGGTTGAGAAGATGGAGGGCATTGCCTATGCGTGACCGGTTAGCACATTGGGGTGTCGTTCTAAATGACCACTGCCCAAACTGTGGCAAAAAAGAGACGGCCCAACATGCTCTGTTTCAGTGCTCAGTGGCGAGGGGCGTCTGGAACATGGTACGCCTCTTAGGCTTTCGCACGTCGCGCATGGGAACAGAAACGTGGGCTGTTTGCAAGACTTGCCTTTACAGTAACCTTGTACGTACTGTGGCGGCGACACTGTTTAGCAGAAGTACGGCACAATCCACATAGAGGCGCCTATCCCGCACTACAGAAAATTAGGCTCATTGTGTCGAATTACCTAGATCAGCAACTGGAAACGCACGGTGAAGAGGCCTTCGCCGTGCCCTGAGGTTTCCAGTTGTCCCATACTAGCCATGCGCCTACTCTAATATGCATGCATAAGTGTAATCCTGTAAAATGTGATTAACTTGATTCTTTTTAATTTTTCTTTCACTTGTAACATTTGGATACCCAGTCATCAATTAGGTTTTGGTGCTAATTTGTAAGATGTATACAATGTCTTTACTTGTTTTCGTTGTTTTGTTTGTGTACGTACAAGTTAAGTATACAATAAACTTCCCTTTTTCGCCCCTAAAATGGGAAGCACAAGTGAAACGCGACCGCTGTAGTCGCGTGGCTGTGCATGGCTGTAGTCGCGTGGCTGTGTAGTCGTGTGGCTGTGCTGCCAGCGAGCATGCTGTTGAGGAAATTCTTGCTTGTCTCGCTATAGCTGCATCGCATAATCACTGGGTGAAGCTACTTTCACAAAGAGGATGTTAAGCATTGCGTTAAGTCATGTGGAGTATGAATAGATGCTTCAGCTACCATGCCGAGAAGCTTAGATAAGCTTGGTCAAGACAGGTTAATCATTTACTCATGCGAAATAAGCATAATCAAGGTGATCAATAGTAATCGCTACAAATCAGTCCTGATTGGTACTCATGGATACCAGAGTATGTTTAAAAAAAGCCCAGTACAGCACAAAAACTAACCTATTTAAGTTCTCATTTTTCCCGCCCACAATTAACGAGTGGAACTCGCGACCAATGTCATCAGTGCAATGTATAAAAATAATTGAAAGTCTTCAGGATTGATGTTAAGTTGTTTTAGTTATATTCCTTTGTTGTGTGAATGTTGCTTTTTTTCTTTGCTTTTCCTTACACTTTTTGAGATATTCCAAGTGTTATTACTTTCGAGTTTTGCTCTATAATTAGACACTGCATTTCTTTTGTTTTCAATGTACTGTATGTAAATGTGTCTATGTATTGCCTTTTTCGAGTACACTTTTGCCCCTCCTGCTAAGGCCCCAGTCGGGTCTGTAGTATTCTGTAAATAAATAATAAATATATAAAACACATATCTATCAAGAAGAATTAGGCAAGATTAGTACCTATTAAAAGAGATTAGGCAAGATTAGTCAAGATTATGTCGGATGCGCTTAGCCAGTCCAAAATGAGATGGCATAGCCATGAAATAGATTAGACCCAACAGGGTTATGTTCTTTCAGATTAAGCATGACTAAATAAATTCGGGTGAAACTAATCCTGAACAAGTCAATTTTGAGTGAATAGAGAATGACTAGCCATTTCGGTGACTGCATATGGTCACATTGAGCCAATCCGATTAAATTTGATTAGGCTGGATTAAAATAATCTGTATTTTGAACCATACAACTTTGAGTAAGTTGAGATTGTCTAGCCAGTTCGATGACAGAGTATGGGCACAATAAGGCAATGTGGATTAAGCCAGGTTAAACTAATCTGGCTAAAACTAATCCACAATAATCTAATGATGAGCAAATGAACTTAGAGCGAGTTGAGATTGTCTAGCCTGTTGGATGCCAGAGCAGGGTCACGTTAAGCACATCCTGAATAAGCTAATACAAATCAAGTTAATCTTGAGCAAGTCTCTTATCAGTAAGTTGTATTTGCCCAGCCATTTGATGACTGAGTATGGCCACAGTAAGACAACAGAGATTAGGCCGTATTGATCTATTCTGTATTAAGCTAATCCAGGCTAAAGCAATCGTGAACCAGCCATTTCGAGATAAATTTAGTTTATCTAATCAGTTGGATGATAGAGTATGATTACAAAATGGTGCAGATTAAGCTGGATTAAGCTAATCTGCATTATTATAACCACAATCAAGCAAATTTGGAGTGAGATTGTCTTGCCTGTTGAAGGTCTGCACATGGCCACATTAAGCCAGCTGGGATGAAATGGGTGATACTGTTTTCCCAACAAATCCGTACAGCGTGGGACCTCGCCTAGATGATGCAGTCACAATTTTTTTCTCTCTCCACTGCAGTGCAGTGCTCACCCTTCTTGTTTTCTTTTTTTATTTCACTCTCCCTCTCTCTTTCGCTTTGGTGGCGCAAGCGTCATTTCAGGTGTGCATGCGGTGAGCACTTAGTCGTGTCACCAATGAGCAGACAGAAATGAGTGCCCTTTTCTTTTTCTCCAACAATCTATATATATATATATATATATACGCATGCGGTGATTGGGGCGTGTTCTGTTTGTTCGGTTCGTGGCATGCGTTCTCGTGTTTCGCCTGTGGCCGGAGGTGTGATGCAACGATGCACAAGCCTTCCGAACGACAGATTGTGATAGAAAAGTACCTCCAAGGGTTACATCATCATGGGGATGGCTTCTCCCACGGCTGTCTTAAGCCAGACAATCTTCAGCTGACATAAAAAAACTTGAACAATTCTAAATATAAGGATGTATAAATAGCTTCTTAATGTGTTGCTATGCACTTTGATTTAGCATCCAAAAACACAGAAGTAATTTTAACGAGGGACTTCACTGTAATACGAGAAAAAGCTTGGCGGTGACTCATCAGTATCTCGTATGCAGAATTCAACATTAGGCCTGTGCCCTGCTCTTAATGCCTAATTCACACTTCTAGCAGCACAACCGATATCACGCACTGCCATGTCCCAACATGAAATGCAGCCCAACTGCACACATGGTGTCTCGCGTCACGCAAGATTGCTTTTTCAATGTTCCAGGAAAATAAATGCACATATGTGTACAAAACAAACAACCAAATACAGCTATTCCGAAAATTCAAAGCATTTATGCCAAAAGCACAGGGGCAGACTCGGTTTTTTTTTATGCGAAGTATTTTTTAGCAAACCTGAGCGTACTTATCTAGCCGTCTACGACTTTTAGCTCTCCTGGCCATTTCGATGATGGGATCTATATACCATTTTTCAAACGCGTTCAAGCACCACCATCTTGGACTAATAAGGTTGCAGTTTAGTATTCGTATCAAATAAACAAACAGTGCTACGATGAACTCACACGCATGGTATCGCTTCGCCGGCATATTCAACCTTTCGTGATTACGATCATTTTATATTGTGAGATAAAAAATCTACAAAACAAGCCCTTATCAGTCCAAGATGGCCGTGTCCATGAGTCAAAAAGAAAACTGTGTAAACCAAAATTTTTATGGCATAGAGTGATGCTATTACAGTTGCAGCATTCTTTATGTCGCAAGTTTGTGCGCAGTAGACAATGCAGTTACGCCTGCATCTCGTTAAATATTTCAGAACCCAATGCAGCTGCCTTGGTTTTCTGGCTTCAGAACTAAAAGAAAGAAACATTTTGCATCAGTCTTTTTGCCATACCCTGCCGTGTTTTGCCGTGCTGCTGCACGTTAGATCGTTTAAAGCTTCTTCATAGAAGCGTTCTGTGAGAGTTTTCCCCTAGATGACTCCATTGATGTTCCCGAATTCGAGTTAGTAATACAGTTCAGCCCCCTTATAAGGAACCTTAGCATGACGCGGCATCCGTTCGCTGTATACCAAAGTAAATGAAACACAGGTTTTAGAAAAAAGTTTCGAGTGAAAACAAAATTTTTTTGCACCAAAAAGTCCGGTATGCATGTGTTTCGAAGAGCGGAAGCGATAAGGGCGGTCTCGAGTTCATTTAAAGCGGCAGGGTGCTCGTTCACTGAGGCCCATGGCATAAACTGCATGAGGCACTGGCTCTAAAGTTTTGTCGTTCTCGCAATTCAATTCCTCCAAATCACTCTCGCCATGTACTTCATTCACAATGCCACAATCCGTGCACGGTTCCGCAATGTCGGCATCATCATCGGCCGTAATTAAACCATCGCAACAGATGTCCCACCCTCCTCCCGGGTCGGAGTTGACGATGCGCTGCCACAAATCGCCGCTGCAGTGGTTCTATTCGGAAGCTTCAGGCTCGGCATCGGGCCTGACATCGACGAAATCAGCCTCGCGAAAACAGTTTCACGTGCATGTAGCTGTCACCGCCGTTCATGAAATATTCACCATCACCACAGCTGAATACTGGGACGCCTGAAGCGGAAAGTTGGCTGCCAAGTGGTCAACAGCTAGGTGCAAGCGCTCCACAACGCGGCACCTAACGCGTGGACTACGCTCAAGCCAAGGGGTGACATTTTCAATCTTTTCTTGAGCGGCAGGAAAAAGCCTGCTAGGCCTCCCGTCTGCCATCATGACCGCACGCACATACCAAGAGCGAGCAAGACGTGCACATGTGACACACATGCCAGAACGCGTGGTACAGCTCTGGGCCCATTTGCAATCAGAAAACGAAACTAATTCGAGCCAGCATGACAGCCGTCGCGGAGCGGTGGAGACGGGCGAAGGGTTTGTGATCGAGAGGAGAGCAGACTTGCGAGAAAAGGGCAAGGAGTTGCGACAAAGAGAGGGAAGGATGCGGCGAGAGGGAGACCTTGAAAAATAAAACACACGGTATGGAGGCAAGCTGGGTAGCTTCCTTGAAAGGTCCGTGAAACTCGGACGTAAAAGTCAAAGCATAGCCGCCCGGATCGGTGCGCACAGCGGTGTTTGAAGAATCGTCGGCCGTGGTCAAAAAATCATTTTGTTGCGCCGGCGAGTTGGCGTGGCCTCACGAACATCGATTTTCGCGATTCATTCCGAGCAAATTAACAGCCATTTTCACACTTCCGCACGCACGTGGAACGCATGCTGAGCCGAGTGCGAAGTGAGCGAAAACAAGTGCTAAACACGAAACGAAAAATCGCAAATTATCAGAGTTGGTGGGGTAGCGTACGCGCACACCTGACGAAAACTATTGGATACAGTCAGTGGCCGACGATGTTGGCAAATGGTCGGGTCACTCCAGGCCGGCATTGCCAATGACAGTACCAGCGATCAAGAACAGGGTAGATGGCCGACCGGTCTTCGAGAGATCGGTGGCAGTGTGAAAACACGGGCCTCGCCTGGCAATGCAGGGTGCTCAAAGTAGCGGGGAGACAAAAGACAGAGGGGTGCGTAGAAAAAGCAGTCGGCGCATGGAGGAAGGAAACAGCTTTCCTTCCTCCATGGGTTGAGGAGAGCGACAACAAGAGGGTCTCGGAGTCTGGGTCAGCGTTTAACAATAAGAATGTATGGGCACCTCGCCAATACCTAATCAGTGGTCGAAATCGCTTTCCCGGAAAGTTGGCAGACCGCCGACTCCGTTCGTTGTAATCGATCAGCGGCGCTCGGAGACATTCGTTGTAAGTGCGGTTTCGTGCCATTGAACCAGCGTGTATTTTCACGGTCACGCGGATATTGTTCATTTTAAGCGAAAGTTCGTATTAAGTGGGGCCGTTATATGTGGGCTTGACTGTACTACGTGACACTGGGAGAAAAAAATCGAGACCACATGTGCCAATTGATCATCCTTGCTCCTTTGCGAAAGGAGAAAGAATGGAAGCCACCCTGCAAATGCATGAGCGGGGACGAGTGCTCACAACAAGTTTTCCAAAAATAAGCTTCACGAATTCATGTAGAAAAGCCGATTTTTTTTCAATAAGTACTTATTTATATTCTTGCATCCCTACAGAAAGTCACATAACTCAGTTTTTCTGGTTGTAGCCTACTTTTAGGTTCTTAAGGACCTAACTCAAGTTTATTTAAAATTGTGTTAGGTAACATTGCAATGTACCTTTATATCTACAGAACACGGAGGTGGGAGGTAGTAAATGGGCAACGGCTTTGAATAATTGTATGTCTTTTTAAAAACATGTAATGGGCAAGACTTTAGTGGCCATGCTACATTTTTGTACATATTGAAAAATACTCTGGCATTTTTTCTGGTAGGCCACACATGCCATTTTTTCTGATAATCCACACATGCAGTGAAACTCTCAGCAGCACGAAAGCTTCGGCGAATTTGTGAAACATTGCTTGAAGAAAGTGGTGGCTAGACATGAAGTTGACGTCGTTTTTCCAGCAAACAACAAATTAAGCATAGTATTTGTCCTGCCTTGCAGTGGCGCCTTGGCTTTTAGGATCGAAGAAAAAGCAACCAATACAACGTGAAACATGGCTTGCAGTTTGTGCCCTGTAACCAGGGGTTGGTGTACTTATTTATTTATTTAAAATACAGTCGAGCCAACTTATAACGAACCTGAGCGTGACACGGCATTCGTTCCCTGTATCCCGAAGTTCATAGTAAATGAAATCACAGCTTTTAAAATAAGCTGCATGTGAAAACACAAACTTTTTATGCGCCAAAAAGTCCGTGATGCGTGTGTTTCGAATAGCAGAAGCGATAAGGGCGGTCTCAAGTTCATTTAAAACGGCAGTGTGCTCGTTCGCCAAGGCCTGTGGCATAAGCTGCATGAAGTACTGACTCCGAAGTTTCATCGTTCTCGCAATCCGATTCCTCCAAATCACTCTCGCCACGTCCTTCATTCACAATGCACTAATCCATGCACGGTTCTGCAGTGTCGGCATCATCATCGGTCGTAATTAAACCATCGCAACAGATGTCCCACCCGCTCTCCCAGGTCGGAGTCGATGACGCGCTGCCATAAATTGCCACCACAGTGGTCCTGTTCCGAAGCTTCAGGCTCGGCATCAGGCCCGACGTCGACGAAATCGGCCTTGCGAAAACAGTTTCGCGCACATGTAGCCGTCATCGCTGCCCACGAAATATCACTATCTCCACAGCTGCATACCGAGACGCCCGAAGCAGCAAGTTGGCTGCCAGGTGGTCAGCAGCTATGAGCAAGTGCTGCGCAATGCGGCACCTAACGCACGGATTAGGCTCAAGCCAAGTGGTCACACTTTCGACGTTTTGTTGAGCGGCAGGAAAAAGCATGCTAGTCCTCCCGTCGGCCATCATGACCACACACGCATACCAAGAGCGAGCAAGACGGGCACACACGACACACATGCCAGAACACGTGGAACAGCTCTGGGCCCGTTTCCAGTCAGAAAACGAAACTAATTCGAGCCAGCTTGGCGGGCATTGCAGAGCGGTGGAGACAGGCAAAGGGGTTGTCATCACGAGAGGAGAGCAGATTTGCGAGAGAAAGGCAAGGGTTGCGATAAAGAGAGGGAGGATGCGGCGGGCGGGCGTCCTTGAAAATTCAAAGCACACGTGAAGGAGGCAGGTTGGGTATCTTGCTTGAAAGGTCCACCAAACTCGCACGTAGAAAAACTTGGAAAGAGTGCATGGCTGCCTGAATCGGTACGCGCGGCAGTGTTCGAAGAATTGGCAGCCATGGTCAAAAATGATTTCGTTGCGCCGGCGGGTCGTGGCCTCACGAACTTCGACATTTCACGATTCGTTCTGTGCAAATTAACAGCTGTTTTCGCGCTTTTCGGAGGCATGCGGAAGGCATGCTGAGCCGAGTGCGAAGTGAGCGAGAACAAGTCCCAAATACGAAACGAATCGAGTCTGGGGTAACGTGCACTAGACGCAGACTATCGGATACAGTCGGTGGCCGATGATGTTGGCAAATGGTCTAGTCACTCCAGCCCGGCGACGTCAACGACAGTACCAGCGATCAAAAATGCGGTAGATGGCCTACCGGTCTTCCAAAGATCGGTGGCAGTGTGAAAACACGGGCCTCATCTGGCGATGCAGAATGCTCAGAGGTAGCGGGGGGGGGGGGGGGGTACAAAGGACGGAGGGGTGCGTAACAAAAGCGGTCGGGGAGAGGCGCAGCTAGATTGGCGCGAAGGCAGGGTCAGCGTTTAACAATAAGAATTGTTAACAAACAGAACTTGTTTTGATGTTACTCATATTCTTTTCTACTGTATGTACCAGTATGCAATAGCCCTGCATTGGGCTGCAGTATTTGAAAATAGATGGGCGCGAAGGCAGGGTCAGCGTTTAACAATAAGAATTGTTAACAAACAGAACTTGTTTTGATGTTACTCATATTCTTTCCTATTGTATGTACCAGTATGCAATAGCCCTGCATTGGGCTGCAGTATTTGAAAATAGATAAATAAAATGTATAGGCACCTTGCGGATGCCTGATCGGTGGTCGCAATTGGTTTCCCGGTAAGTCGGCAGACCGCTGACTCTGTTCGTTGTAACCGATCAGCGGTAGACGTTTGTTGTAAGTGCGATTTTGTGCTATTGAACCAATGTATATTTTCTCGGTCACGCGGATATTGTTTATTTTAAGCGAAAGTTCATTTTAAGTGGGGCCGTTATATGTGGGCTCGACTGTACACCACAAAGCTTCTGAAGAAGCATTGAGCGAAAGGGGAACAGAGCAATAAGTATAATAAACACTAAGCACAGAGAATTGAATACAAAAGTATAACACAGGCCAAAAGCAGTAAAGCAGTTACGATAAAGTAATCAATACACAAAATAAAGTTTCTGTCTCGCCACTAATGTAACTTTTAAGCAAGTGTTTCAACATGTCTGTTGAGTTGTTCACGAAAGAGTTTACGATCGGGGATTGTGACAATGGCTTCGGGAAGATTATTCTATAGTAAAGTGGCGCGAGGTAGAGCAGATGAAATTAAAAACTGAGTCCTTCCAAAAGTACACCTAATGCTTAGACTGTTGGTATAACTGTCAGTTCAAGCGCACGAATCAACAGAAAGGAAGAGAGCACAAGCACTTTCTCGCAACTAAATTGTTTATTAGAAAGGCAAGAATATATAAACAGGCAATTGAAAAACAATGCATGCGTGTGCTGGCAAAAAGTACACCTGTGGCACATTGAGAACACAGGGTAAAAGAAGAAAGATTACTTCGGAACATAATCTAGAAAAACAAACTCTTTATCGTGCAGCAAAACAGAAAACTGGCTGACGCATTGTTTCCCTCTATTTTTTATGTGAAATGCTTCTGTCAACTCACGAGTTAATTGATTGTGAGATCGAAAAACCACTGCAGTATTCTGAAAAAGAGGATAACAACCGCACTCTCTGCAATGAGCCACGAGATGCGATGCACCCAAGGATTTTAAAGAAAAATCGTGCTCTCTTAGACAAACATTGACACACCTTCCCGACTGACCGATGTACACTTTACCACAGCTAAAAGGAGTCATGTAAACAACGCCCATTGCGCAGCCAACGAACTTTTTGCTGTGTTTCATGCGACATTGCAGAAACTCTCTGCACATGTGTGAACAAATAGACTGCAGTTTGCTTTTGGCTGAGAAAAGCACATCGACTTTATATCTATTAGCGAGTTGCTTAAATTAAGTTCATGCAATGTCTTATGAAGGTAAGAAATCACTGCTTTCTTCCTATCTTTTCTACTCTCATCACGATGTCCAAGTGGTTCCCTTCAAATTTGAGTTTCTTAATCATGTTGTTACAAACGAATGTGATGACGTCATTAGGATACCCTGCTTGTACTAGTTTCCTTACTTGACTATCAAAGCTCATTTTCATTCTGTGCTGACAGAACTTTTTCAGAGCAAAACCCAAACTCGTAGTAACGATACTTCTCTTTACTAGCTTAGAGTGGCTCGACCTGTAATTGAGTACAGGCTGTACGGATCTAGGACAATAATACCAGCAAACATGCTGGGGTTCGAAGACCAAGTTAAGATCTAGAAATTGCAGTTGCTTTAGACGTGGCAATTTAAAAGAAAAGTTTAGTTTCTTGCCTGTTTCTCTAAAAACCTTGAAAATATTCACATCTCGCATAAAATCTGAGGATGTAGTGAACACAAGAAAATCATCGACGTATCTGAAAACATAAACCGGGAGTCCTGACAAATGATTTTCAAGTGCTACATCAATGTTTCCGAGAATCATTTCGCTTAAAATCGGAGCTACTGAAGAGCCTATGCATATCCCTGATCTCTGGACATAAAGATTACCACCCCAAGCTACAAAAGTGGACCTCAGGTAGAAGCTAAGTAGTTCTAGAAAACTAGATACAGATGTTCCACACTTCAGGCTAAAAGACAATTCATCATTATCCTGTACGATCCAGCTTTGAATGCATGCCATCAGCTCATCTTGAGGTATCGAATAGTACAAGTCCTCAATGTCTATACTGAAAGCGCTACATTTGCTACAGCTATTGGTGCTCAGAAACTGTAGCACCTCTTTGGAATTATTGACACGAAAAGAATCCGGGATAGAAAGCGTTTCTAAATTGCTTTGCAGGTATCTCGAAACAACGTTTTGCCACGTGTCTTTTTCGGACACAATCGCTCTGAAAGGCATTTCTGGCTTGTGTGTTTTGACTGAAAAGAATATATCAAGTTCAGATCGCTTAGCTGAGATGTGACTGCAGAAGCTAAACGCTCAAAATTCATGTCAGAAAGCATACTACAAGCATTTTTCTTTACTTTTGAGCTCTTGCAATTTGCAGGTACAAAGTTCTTGTCGAGTGCTTTCACGGCCCTCTCCAAAAGGTGCCCTCATCCATATCAACAAAGGAACCTTCCTTGTCAGCTACAAGAAGTTGTAGTTTGTTATTTGCCAGAAATTTACAAATTGGGCGAACGTTGTCCCTACCCTGTGGGTTCGTCTCAGTCTTACCAATGACATCCACACACTCCGAAATGCACCTGGGTCGCTCCTTTTCCACCACTTGCTTGGAAATAGACCGTGCTAACACCAACTTGTCCACCCCCTTGAATGGCGGCTCGAAACGAAACTTGGGACCAAGACCAAGAACATTAAGGTGCTTGTCAGGAAGTGCTGTGGCGCTGAGATTCAACACTTTTCCAGCTTGCGCAGGCGACTTCTTTCTCTTTAGAAGTAGTGGAAGAACTTGTCGCCAGAGATACTCAACCATGTCATTGCCAGGCACCAGTCCCTGTAGAACGGCTGCCAGCTAGTACCGTGGATCTAGCTGCACGACTCCTTCAACCAGTCCTTGTAGCTCCTTACTTGCCAGAGCAATTCGGACTGCAGAATTGGTCACATTCTTCTTGAATGCCTGACGGAGGGTTGGAACCATCCACACAAGGCTTGAAGATCGGGAGGACAGGTTCCATAGCTTCATAGTTGACTGAAGCTTTTCACATAAGAAAAAGAGGGGAACAATGCGTCAGCCAAACAAATCCAGCCTTCTGTTTTACTGTACGATAAAGTGTTTGTTTTTCTAGATTATGTTCCGAGGTAATCTTTTTTCTTTTACCCTGTGTTCTCGATGTGCCACGGGTGTACTTTTTTGCCTGCACAGGCATGCGTTGTTTTTTGATTGCCTGTTTATATATTCTTGCCTTTCTAATAAACAGTTTAGTTGCGAGAAAGCGCTTGTCCTCTCTTCCTTTCTGTTTATTTGTGCGCTTGAACTGACAGTTATACTATGCATATCCAACTAGCCCAACTTTCAATTCTGTTGCTTAGACTGTTGTGTAAACATCTTGATGTACGCGTAGGGGTTTGACTCGGTAATTGATGACAAGGCAGAACGTGAACATATTTATGAAGCAGACATAAAAGTGAAACAGAGCAGCGGGCTTCTAATGCCTGTAGATCAAGTTCTTGCTTAAGGTTAGCAACACTGAAATGTCTATCATAGTTTGATGAGACAAATCGAGCGGCTCTGTTTTTGAACTGACTCTAGCTTGTTAATAACGTACTTCTGATGAGAAGACCACACCACTGAGGCAAATTCCTGCTGTGTGTGAACAAAAGTTCGATAAGCTATTTTACGTAAGCTAGGGTTAGTATGACGCATGTTACGGCGCAGATACCCAAGTGTTTTAGATGCCTCTGCACACACTGAAGTTACATGCTCTTTCTAAGAGAGGATGGAAGTTAAATTTATTCCTAAATAAGTGTATGATGAAGCACAAGGCAGTTGTGTACTGTTTAGAGAATAAGAAAAGTTAGATGTAGATTGCTTTCAACTGAATGATACTACCTCGCTCTTAGACTCCTTTCACGTGTGAGTGATGCTACATTGGTCAGTCGGGTCTGAGTGTCCTACTTACGAGAACATCATGGCCTTCTTAAACGAACAACCCGTTCGCACCTTGCATTTCATTGCCGTGACTGTTGATGTCAACCTAATTTCTCGGACACTTCTCTGATTTTGAGACATGAAACAAATTAACAAGGCAAATTGTCGAAGCCTTTATGATAAAAGAGAAAAGCAACGCATGTGTAAGCTAGCCTTCAGTGGGCTGGAATGTAAAAGTAGTATTTTACTACCTAAGTCTCCTGTCTTATCTAAGTGTGTCTGAGGGGGGGGGGGGGTTGCAGGCATTCTGCGCAAGTGTGCACGCACGAGCGCCGATCAAAGGGGTGTACCTTTTTGCTATTCATTCTTGCTATAAATTTCAGTTTAAAGTTAGCGCTCATTGTGTCCACTCATAGGCGTATCAGCTGGGAGGGGGCAAGGGGGGGCACGAGATTTCCCTCACTAAGAAAAGTTGGGGAAGGGCTGAGCCTCCCCCCCCCCCCCACTTTTGACAGTGGTCACTGTCGGCTGCACGCTAAGGAAACCGAAAATCAAGACAATGTTTGTTTGACCACAGTAATCACTCAGTTATACTGTCGCGAGGAAATGAAAATGTTATCAGGGAATGTCTTAATATAGTAAAGATTTTTCCGAAATTTCTGCTGTGACCATTGTCTCTGAAGGCTCCTTGCGGTGCAATACTGAAGCTGCAACTGATGCTAACTGGAAATGACATGCATCTGTATAGTAGTAGTGCATATGGAATTTTTATCTCCTTCTTATAAATTTAGATAGCTGGCATAGTAACCATAATCACTTTGCACTGACTTGATGTCTGCATAGTACCTTTACCAAAGCAGATTCAATACCTTGCGTATTTCTGTGATAGACTGCATGACTGCCGCACGAAATTCTGGATTTTGATTTCTCCTGGGATCCTCATTTTCATTCTTTGCACTCATTGTACCAACACTGCCAATGCCAGGTTTTCGAAAGATTCTCCCATTTAAACTACCGGCGTCTGTTGTCGCTGCTCCTAGGTCGCTATAGACTTTAAGGCGCATACCCGCAGCCCATGTTATACGGGTGTCACGTGGCCGTTTAATGGGCAAGCTCTCGTGTAGGTTTGTGTAAAACAAAAACAACCAATGATATAACCATCATCGAAAAATGAGCCGCTAGACCATTTGCTTCCACCCAAATTCCCAACACTCAATATATTTAGAAACCACTAAAATACAAATAGCAGACAAAGAATACAGCATGCATAACTAGAAAGAGGTTAGCAAGAAGAACAAACAGCTAAAGACATGAACAGTTCATGGACATAACTGTTCAGTGGAAAATAAGCCTTTTCACAACATAGTGGGACGCGGTGCTTGCAGCGAAGGCTGTGCTACCAAGGCATGGATGCACTTACGCAAACGACGATAGCGGTGATGCGGGGCTTGCAACTGATGCGACAGAGTAATCGTGAAGACGCACTCGTGCAGAAGGGGAAAGACTTGCGAATAGGTGAAGACGCTCACGTCGTTAACTTGCACGTAAGGAAGCGTCGGGCTTGTCAAAGTCAGTGACCTTTCAGGGTTCGGCAGCCGCAGCTCGCACACGAAGCTGGAGACGTTTCTTGGCCAACGCCAGAAGACCAGAACAAGCCTGGCCCACGTCAGGTGACGAGAAGAAGCTCTGTGTCCAGGCGGAAGACTGCTGGGACCTTGATGCAGGAGCTCTGCTGGCCGCCACTCCCGTGCCCTGGCCACCTTCACTCAGTCCCGACTCGGCCACGTCTGCCTATAGCTTCGCTGTTCCTCTCCAGTGGTTCTGCTAAATCTCTGTGGAGGGACCTCATTGGACCTAAATGCCTACACGTGCCACAACCGAGCGTTATCCTCATCTTCTTCTGGCTGATGAAGTGGCGCACTTTTTAAGTGCACACAAACACATTACAAAAGCCCCCCTTTCGAAATTTTTTTTCTGCTATTAAAAAACTGCAGATAAGTGCACGTTTCACCACACACAATACATATCCTGCCTAACGTTCACTATAACCTTACAATCAATCGACTTATTGTACCTTGCACGTTCAGACAAAATTTCCTGAAAGTCCAGTTCACAGCCACGCTACAGCGTCCTGCCCAAAACTAAGAAAATCACACTTCTTGTGAAATAAAGTTTTAAACCCAGCATATGTACAAACTATGCAAGTCCTTGTCCATATGGTCTAAATTCGGATGGAGCAACCGGTTATTTAAACACGACTTTCAGGTGATAGCGTCCCATACCAGACCAACAGCATAATAGTTTCTTTCATCAGAATGCAAAACGAAAACCTTGTAGCCTTTCCTATAACACACCTTCCTATTGTTGCGGGAATACCACGACAGGAGGCCCCGGCTGGTTGAAGTCCTGCAGGTTCGGGTCCGACGCCCGATGGCCCATCTTCAGCGCCCGGTCCGGTGACGACCTTTCGCTTGCCTCGTCTTCTTCGAACTCTCCTTGATCTGCTCTGCTCAGGCTTCTGCTTCCGCTCTGGCCCACTTGTCTCGTCCCGATTGGAGATTCTCTACTTTCGTGGTACCCAGCCATTGGGCCATGAAATCTCCGTGGTGGGACCTCATTGTACCAAAATGTTCACGCCCACACGTGCTGCAACCGAGCGTTATCTTCATCTTCTTCTGGCTGATGAAGTTGCACACTTTTTAAATGCGCACAAACACATCACAACGGGTATGGGACACACATGACTGCAAGAAAGAGTGTCAAAACCCCTGCGTCGTCCCCCTCCTCCCTCCAATGCCGATTTTGGTCTGTACTAAAGTTATGAGGCAAATACGAGAGTACCCAGATGTAGCTAAGCAGATATGTAGATAAGTAAATAGAAACACTCAAAACACCTTTGGTTCTCTAGGGATTACTCCGCCGCATTTAAAATATCACTCTTTTTGAGCTGCTTTTAGTCATAAAAAAATCATTCAATGGTGCAAATATGTACTGTTGGGGAGGCCACCACAAACATAATTGAATTCACGCGGAAAGTTGCGAGGCAATGCAAAAAAAGCATCTCATGTCACAAGACACACATATATAGTGCATGCTCCTTAAAACTGACTACATGTCCTTTTTTTTACGCTACTGAACAGGCGCTGTGTGTATAAAAATCGCAACAAAGAGCAGCTGCGTCGATGAAGCTCTCTCTCTCTCTCTCTCTCTCTCTCTCTCTCTCTCTCTCTCTATATATATATATATATATATATATATATATATATATATATATATATATATATATATATATAAGGGAAAAAAGTGTATACCTAAGGGCTCGTTTTTCCGTGTTTTAACACAATATTAATGAGATCTAACTGACAGTAATGCCAAGGAATGTACAGGGGAAGTTATTAAAACCAATAGAATGTAAATAAGAAGAATGTAAATAAGTGGATGGAGGGAGGGCCGCTGTGATAGCTCAGTGGTTAGAGCATCGAACGCGTAATTCGAAGGTCGTAGGTTCAATTCCTGCTCACAGTTGGCAATTTCTTTTCTTATATATATATATATATATATATATATATATATATATATATATATGAAATAGATAATCAGAGTTTCTTCCGGCTACCGTAATAAAAGTTATAAACTTCGAGAATAGTGCAGTATAGGAAACCAAACAATAAAATATTTATTTATTCCTAACAGCTTCGGCTGGTGGACCAGCCTTCTATATATATATATATATATATATATATATATATATATATATATATATATATATATATATATATATATATATATATATATATATATGAGACCTAACAGACAGTAATGCCAAGGAATGTATAAGGGAAGTTATTAGAACCAATGGAATGTAAATAAGAAGAAAGAAATTGGGTGAAAAAATAACCAGCCGTGAGCAGGAATCGAACCTACGACCTTCGAATAACGCGTTTCATTCGTTCTAATAACTTCCCCTATACATTCTTTGGCATTACTGTCTGTTAGATCTGATTAATATTATGTCAAAACACGAAAAAAACAAGCCCTTAGGTATACACTTCTTTCCCTTATATGTGTGTGTGTGTGTGTGTGTGTGTGAGTGTGTGTGTGTGCGCGTGTGTGTGTGTCCCAACTGACGAGTTTGCCGCCCCCCCCCCCCCACTGATGAAAGAGCTGGTACGAGTGGGTTCTATGTGAGAGTTAGTACGACACTGTGTCCACTCTTCTTTTCTGTCCTTGCTTGTTGTGCTTCAAAGTTGTTTCCAGTGCAACTCTCTTTTCTTGTAAGAGCGCTTTATGAACAAAATAGGCGTGGTTAAAAAAATGTGTGTGTAAGTGTATCCTAATGCTGACAAATGAAATGAAACCAATAATGTTTCCCACTATGCTCTATGCCCCATCCGAAGCAGCAGTATATAGGCTCACGAGCTGCCTTTTTCGCAGTGGGAAACCAGTAGCTAAATACAGCTGGACTACTGGGGGCGAGAACATACCATGGCGTCATCTGCTAGAATTTTTCTGTGACTTATAAAACATCAGGTGGTACCGGTTGTGCGATGTTTTCAACAACTCCTCTGTTTCAGGCTGGTCTGCCATATCTGTTCTCGCTTCGAAAGCATCGGTTGCGTTCTTATTAGCTGCGGAACAATCTGGAGTGTTCCCCAAGAAGGATTTTTAGCGAGCCAACGTATGGTCTTCGCTGCGTCGCACACTTTCGACGGAGGGTATCCGCATGGCACTATGGATGCACAATGTGAAGAGATGCTCTGGTAAAAGGCGGGTTGTTGTGAAAATTGTCTAGTAATCTGTAATCTATAAACTAAAGCATTTTCACTTTGCACGAGTATTTATGTTGATAGCGCGCACCTGCCTCATGCTTTTGCGTGGAAAGTGCACGGCCGGACAGTAACATTCTGATCAGGGCGGACTGCTGTGCAGGATTTATGGCAACACCACGCCCTATAGTTTTCAGAGAGGTATCAAGTGGCCGAAGGGAACGGGGGATGCTTTGGCATTGGTTGAATTCACTTGACCTTTCATAAGGGTATCTAGAGTTTTTTGCAGCAGTAACATTACTCTTCACAACAACCGTGGTTTGTTCGGCCTGCTGCTTTCACCAGAATTATTGCTGGACGATCTTTTAGCATATATTTCGATAAGGGGAATTTTACCCACATATACTTTGTCTCCCTAATCCTTGCTATTCCTACACGTGCTTCTATGTGCGAGGTGTATTGATTGATGTGATGTGCGAGTGTTGCAATCATACTGTGGGGTCTCGGCGAGGCGAACGTGCGCCCCGCCACGCTCTTGGAGTGAACGGACACGGCAGACGTGGTCGGTACAAAGCACACAACACACATACATTTATTAATTTAGATGACGATATCGTCCGCCGAATGTTACATCAATTTTAATTAACATGCTACCATACAAACAACATAACGCAATGACACACTAAACACATAATAACATAATAAACACACACTAACACACTAACACATACCCAAGCCGGCGTCACCAACGCCTGACTTTCCACGTGGGACCCCGGCGCAAAGCCCGCGGTGCCGAGCACCGGGAGCCCACGCTACAGACAACCGTTCACGGCAGCCGCCACGCGCAGAAGAGACTCGCTCAACGCTCGCCCACCACCAAGGCCTGCCTTCCGCCAGGGGCCACTGCCGGCCCTACCACTCTACCAACAGTGGTACTCAAAGCGAACACAATGCCATCTATCGCCCGGTGGTGGTCACCACAGAAATAAAGCCTTGGGGCGAGACAGGTGTGCCACGCGGCGCAGACAACTTTACAGGAGGGGCGGTGTCAGCACCCCCCCCCATTCCCCCAACCTTAAATCACACCATATCCCGAAATCAGAAATTAGCTACACAAGTTTTAACAAAAAAAAATTATATCGCATGACCATAATGTCCTTGCACCACGACACCGCCGCTAGTCGACACTGCTGCACTGTCCGGCTAGACTTCACCTCAGTACCGGCCCCGCAACAGCAACGTTGCCGTCGGCGCGACAATCCGTCGCTAGTGCCGACACGTCTTCCAGTTGCGACCAGCACTCGCGAGGGCACCGGACTGCAGGCAGTTGCGCAGGTCCCAGGCATCTCCATCGCCAGACCTCACGACCGCATTCCTGGCCAGCGACGCTGACGATGTGCAGGACAGCCGGCCGTGGATGACGTCCCTCCCGCCGAATACATCAATAACAACAACAAAAAAAAACTTGAAAGAAAACAATCGAGCAGGTCCTCGGGAAGGAAGCTTTGAGCTTTTCGTCCACGTGGTATGTTTGTCAGTACTGCTAGCTAATACATCGGTGGCGGCCGAGACGCCCATCAAAACAAAACAAAAATCACTTTGCCTAACTCGTGCTCACAAGAAAAAAAAGCGAGGAAAGCAGAGCGGAACACCTCAACGCCACGATCCACCTAGTTGTGCCACGTGCGACAGGAGGCTGCGCAGAGCCTTAGGCCTAATGAGTCGCTCGGCAACAACCGGTATCCACCCAGCCTAGGCGCAGAAGAGGCAGCTGCGAGGAGGCATCCACTCTGTGAGGTGCCCTATCGCTTGCCGCACACAGCAGCTTACCGAGCGATCGGTGTCCACCGCCCCGGGCGGTGTCACGACGCCTCGGCGCCAAGCCGCAATACAAGTCAGCAACGACGCCCGGCTCCCTGAGCCCAAAGAGATAGAAGCTATTTACAGAAAATCGGACCACCCACGAGGCTTCCGTACTCACTCGCTTCGGGCCTGGCCTACAAACCACGTGCTCTAGGCTTTGCTCACCTCAGGATGCAGACCGCATGGCTCTTGTCCTAATTGAACAATGTTTTTGAAAACTAACAACAACAAAAAATAACATTTGCGAGCAAAAACAATAAAAAGAAAGTCAACCTGCCGACAAATTCAAATACGTTACAAAACCAATCTCCTCACTTCTCAACAAAGCACCGACGCTAGCAAAGAAGTCCCCCCTAGGTCTACTCTACTCCGGCTCTAACAAAATCCCTGTATTGAACCGCAAAAACTGTCGTCCGATACTCCAAGAGCTCCACGTTGGGCAGCCAGTGTGGGGTCTCGGCGAGGCGAACGTGCGCCTCGCCCCGCCACGCTCTTGGAGTGAACGGATACGGCAGACGTGGTCGGTACAGAGCACACAACACACATACATTTATTAACTGATTTAGACGACGATATCGTCCGCCGAATGTTACATCAATTTTGATTAACACGCTACCATACAAACAACATAACGCAATGACACTCTAAACACACAATAACATGATAAACACACACTAACACACCTAACACACTAACACATACCCAAGCCGGCGTCGCCAACACCTGACTTTCCACGTGGGACCCCGGTGCGAAGCCCGCGATGCCGAGCACCGGGGGCCCACGCTACAGACAATTGTTCGTCACACGCAGAAGAGACTCGCTCAACGCTCGCCCACCACCAAGGCCTGCCTTCCGCCAGGGGCCACCGCCGGCGCTACCACTCTACCAACAGTCGTACTCAAAGCAAACACAACGCCATCTATCGCCCGGTGGTGGTCACCACAGAAATAAAGCCTTGGGGCGAGACAGGTGCGCCACGCGGCGCAGACAACTTTACAGGGGGGGGGGGGGGTGTGTGTCAGCAACCCCCCAATACCTGCTCACATTGTTTGCTCGACTATTAAATACAATTACTCTATATTGTTTTGAGTGACTCTGCCGGTCGCTGGTATCAACCAATTTGTTTACCAGCAGTCCAGCACACCATGGGTGCTAGCAAACGAGACGCCCGAATACGCAACGCGAAATGATAGCATTAGGACAAAATCATTCTCGCTGCCCTGAGCTGCAGATAGCTGGAAAAGGCCTGTCAGCCTAGGAGGAATAAATTGCACATCAATCTGTACATTTCCAGAAAGTTCTATATCGCAATGTTAAGAAATCAACCCCAACGCAGTACAAAAAGTATTTTCGCGAAAATGCTTGCTGCACATGCGATAATAAATGCTGGGTTATTCTTTCCTTTTCTCGGCAAGTTATCGAACATGCATCTTCTTAGTTTTAGCGTATGCACAAAAACTCGCACCAGGTCAAAAAATAGATACTGCATCATGCATTCATTTAAGCATAGAAAAGTTGAACAGCATGGTTGCTCTGATTCCATGCTTTGGGAATCGTTCTTTCTAGCCTTGTACAAATAAAGCCAATCAATTTCTATGCCTACAAATTTGCTAAGTACACTGCCATGCATACCGTACATTTTAACTCCGATCCCAGATGCAAAATCTTTGCCGATGCACGCACACTCAAAAAAAAAAAAAAGGAGTGGCCGCTGAGTGAGCTGCACACCTAAGGATGAATGCCGAGTTGTTTCGCCAATTTCAGTTTTATTATTTAAGTGTATTGGTGCCGTGATGTTTTGAACGGGCTCACTTAAATTAAGGCTCACTCGAAGGCATCCGGTACTGTGGCAATGAGCTATAAACAAACCTATAAGTTGGAAAATGAACTGACTCTGCGTTGAAACCAAGCTCACTGCACTGACCACGGCAGAGGCGAGTCACGTTATGCCATTTACTGGGTCACAGCGACAGCAGCGCTGGCCTCTCCAGTGGTAGCCCTTGCTTCCATAAGCAGTTCCGACAGGATGAAAAAGGGCACACAACGAACGCGTTACATTGAGAGTGAAAATATGCCAAGAAAAAAATATAAATGGCCTGCATGACAACTGCTGTGGGAAACCACTGAGCAGATGCTATGAAAAAAAAAAAACAAAGGTGTTTTATTTCAGCATTTAGTGTCTGCTGCGCTTAATCCATGCTACTGAATATATGGGGTTGTTGAAGCTATGTGTGGCTTTTATGCCTCTCACTGACCAGCTGTGGTGCTAGGCAGATAGACGATAGTTATAGCCCGAGAACAAAACGACGACACAGAGACAAGAAGGACACGAAAGACACGAGCTGTGTGTCGTCGTTTTGTTCTCGCGCTATAACTATTGTCATGCCATACCAACTAGCCCAAGCTGCCACACTTCTAGGCAGATAGGTTGCACGTTTAGTTCCCAGTTGCCGAAGTGGCAGTTCGATGGTAGTGAAATCCTAAAGCTATTGTGTACACCTTGATTTAATTAGGGAGTTAAAATTAGTTCAACCATATCTTTGTTATGTCTCGTATCATTTTCATTATTATGTCATTTTCTCTTCTTATCTTGTGGTAACAGGCAAAATGGCGATGAGCCCGTGTCCACACTAACCCAGGACTTTCATACGCGACTGGACAACCTGCTTCGGACATTGGTGCACGCCAAGCCGCACTTTGTACGCTGCATACGGGTGCGTGTGACGTTCCTCCGTGGATTTGTGAGGTGATCGAATATACAGCACAAAATTGTGCTAAAAAAGAAATGACACCACAACAAAAGAACACCTAAACAGGTCGAGCGCAAGTCGTCAAGTGTTTTCTTTTTTTTTTTTACTGTAGAGCATCGCTTAAATAGAGAAACCGAATATAGCTGTGCAGATTCGCCAAGGAACATGCAAGTAGCATGAGAAGCAGCACTCGCAAGTCCCTATACTGGGAGGTGGTCTAATTTTTTATATTAACGACGCACATTTAAAGAACGCAATCCCAGTAATCACCCGCCATGACGACCGATAACAGGCAGTTACCTGAAGCATGTGGGGTCTGATGCAGAAAGGGCCAGGCTCTTGGAGTGAACGGACACAGTAGACACAGTTGGACCAAACCAAACACACATTTATTTAACTACCATTAGAACAACGATATCGTCATCTGAATAATTACAACATCAATTCTAATCAACACGCCAAAACAACCTTACACAAAATCACGCAAAACTCAACAGCATAACAAACACAAGGCAGCAGGGCCAACAGCAATCGATTTACCACAAAGGCCTTCGGCAGATGGCCCATGGTGCCGTGCACTGGGGACCCACGCAAAAGACAACCGTCCGAGTTGACTGCCACGCGCCAAAAAAGCAGGTTATCTCTCTCGCACCATCACCAAAGCATCTTTTAGCCAGGCATCATCACCGGCGCTACCGATCTAACCATGATCACGATGATGATAGCGGTGAAAACACACTTGCGAATACAACACCACCTACTGCTGGGTAGTTGTGAACCTGAAATGAGACCAATGTGCGAAACACGTGCGCCACGAGGTGCAAACTACTTTACAGGGGGTGTTGGCACCTCCACAAGAAGCATGTCATCCGCAAGCATGTGTCGTAGAAACCCTATCTAGCAGATGACATGCTGCTTTAGGTTATCGGTCATCATTGCAGGGGGTTACTGGAATTGTGTGCTTTAAACGTGCATCTTAAATGAAAAAATTTCGACTGTTAGTTGCGCGTCGTCCTATATGTATCGCGTTTCTATTGTGACCGTCTTTTGGTGCATTTTCAAGCAATAAATCACATATATTCCCTCTGCGTTTGTATTACACACAAGTACTACCTGTGAGAGTCCCATATCTCGCGAGGCCACTAGCACAGACCTTGTGTGCTCGCTTTTAGTTGCTTGCTGATCTTATGATTGAGGCATTTCCTCACTAAATTAAGAGAAATAAATAAAGAAATCACGGATAAATAAAAAGACGAGAGACCAACAACATTTCTGAGTTCAATTAAGCTTGTATCTGGGCAAGATGGCTCATACTTCCAGATAAAACTAGTATGCAAAAAAAAAAGGCAGCGGCGCTGTGAGAAGGAACAGGGACAGGCACAAACTTGCAACTGGCTATTATTGTTTCGCAGTGTCCTTCAATTCATATGCGCTAAGTGGACATGTGCTAGGAAATGTGGTCACATTGTCGCGAGCTGACAGATTAGCACTTACTAGCTGTTTTCGTTATTCGATAGCGAGCGCTAATTTTTGTGTCTTTTCGTAAACTCTCAGCTCGTGGCCATCTGAGCACCTGTTTGATGAGGAGCTTGCGTTTGTGGGCAGTGGCAGATAATGTAGGCGTTTAACAATTTCTGTAAGACAAAGTGCATGTTAGTAATATGGGACTGATATACTTCTGCATTTTTTAAATTGGTTTGTTATGTTTGGTTTGCAGTGTGGTCTTATCATATGTGCTTACAAAATGTTTCATCTGTCAGTATATATTCCACATCTTTCTTATTAAACTTTCAGTTAGTAGTAAGTGTTTGTTCATGTTTTAGCTGTCCCTGTCTACGTTAGGCTCTCATATTTCAGACCACCATGACTAGTGCTTTCTTTCATAATCTTTTTATTATTTAATACAATGTTACATGTCTAACGTTTAGTCTGAAGGAAAGTGAAGTATAGCTAAGGGCTCGTTTTTTTTGTTAGACGCAATAATAATAAGATTTAACAGAAAATTATGCCAAAGAAAGTATAGGGAATGTTAGAAGTAATCGAAATGTACATGTAAAGAAAGAAAAAATAAATTGCTGAGGGCAGGGACCAAACCTGCTACCTTCGAATAACGTGTCTAATGCTCTAGCAACTAAGCTACCGCGGCGGATATTCCTCCGTCTACCTTATTGGGTATATGTGTGCATCAAATGTGGATGCGTCAGTCAGCGCCACCTGTAGTCGTGACGGTGAGTGTGAATCACTGTTTATAGCGGTGAGTGTGGAGCAGTTTTTATCTCATAAACCGCATTTACCGCCATGGCTACAGATGGCCCTGAGTGACGTTCCCATGTTTCACGCACACATATACCCTATAAAGTAAACAATGGATAACCATTGTGTTTATTTATTCTAAGGTCACAGTTTCAATCCTGCCCTCTGCAAGTTATCCACTTTTTTTTTTCTTCACATTACAATTACTTCTAATGACATGCCCTATACTTTTCTTGGCATGGTTGTCTGTTAGATCCGTATTATTTATGCATGATTGTTTGTCATCCTGCTGCTTTGCCAACCTGTAACGAAGTCGAGACTTTATCAAGCTGTTGAGCTTCTAGTTCTGTACTTCTCCTATCAAAAGGAAATAGATTGATTGGAAAAAACACATAAATGGCCGCTTGTCTGGTTGAAGACTATCATCTTTGAAGGAAATTTGCAACAAAGCACTTAAATGCGCCGTCTTTTTTTTTTGTGCACGTGGTACCTCTGCGCTAGCAGTTCTTCACAACAGCTTTTGTGCCAAAGAGAGCACGAACACCACACTTGGCGGCCACCCTTTCTGAGGTGGTGCGTTGTAATTCCTACGAAAGCTTGCTCGTTCTGTGCAGTAAAATTTATTCAAAACCAGCGTTCTCACAGTTCTTACATCATTTTATGTATCCATGTTCTGTTTTGTTTTTCCTGTTTCTTTTAAATGCTGGAAACTCATAAGACCAACTCGTTCAGTTAACTGCCCTGATGAAATTTGCAAAAGTACGATAGCTGATTCAATAGCGAAGCTAATATTTGTTCTTGTAAACTTGCCATGCGCAATATGAAAAGTTAAATGTTCTCTTGCGGTTGAAGGTTGCATTCAGATAGCTTAAACATGCCGTCTAACGAAGCGCAGGAATATTTTTCTTTATTTAGCCTGTTCAAGCTTGCATGCCCTCACACAATTAGAAGTTGCCGTAAATTGAGTGCCAAGACGATATCTCCAATCTATGGCCAACCTTTCAGTCTAGACCATCTGGGGTCGTCATTCTCTTGCTGATGTAGGCCAACAAGCACGAGCAAGCCGGTCACTTTGAACGCACCGTGGTCATGAAGCAGCTGAGGGCGTTGCAGGTACTGGAAACCGTCAACCTAATGGCTGGAGGTGAGGCCCGCTTCTTTTCTTTGCATTTATTTTTAGGGGCGAAGCTCGTTAGGGTGTGGGTCTGTCCTTCCGTTGGTGTATGTAGCCACCTTGAAAACATCCCACTTCACCCCATCATCGATTCACCATTTCAGCGATCATATAGCCAATATTGTTGAGAAGTAGCCAATATCAAATGCAAGATAGTCGTGTACTTGTATTGTTAAAGAACCATAGATTTTCCCGCTATGTCCATCCCTTCTTTTTACGTGACCGCCTATAGTTCTATCTTTGCAAACTGCCCACTACTTCGTCCTCACAAACATCCTGCGACGCCCCATCACTGATACTATCACTTCACCGACCATAAAGTAGATTTATTGAAAGGAGAATGGAAGCAACCACCTACCAATAATAAATTTTTTTGTAAAAATATATACAGTGTTTGTCACGTCTTTGACAATGTAGTGGCTTATATTCGCGGATGGTTCACAGTTTAGCGATAACACCCTCCAGTACTTCGCCCCACTCATCATCATTCACTCAGTGGTTGTGCTGTCATTTTAAAGACGATAGTCTTTCTTGGGGACCTTAGACGCGAAAATTTTGGTCTGTCTGTCTGTACGTTTGTCTGTTTGTGCAGTCTTAAGGGCATTGGGTACTTGAAACGGCCAACCCCATTCGCAGCGCCCACCAATGTTGCTCAAAGTTTAGCGTTCATACTTGTGAAATTGTCAATTAAAAAGAAATTATTGTGCATGTCTGGGGCACCACAAAACACGTATATATTCTGCATGTGCATCTTTTACTAGAAAAGGCATACATAAGTAATTTTAAGGATTGTAGCACTTATCACGCTGCGCTGACCATGCAACGCTTGCATAAAAAAGCGAGTGTTTCTAACGCTTTGCTAAGATGAGATGGTGGTGGCACTGTAAAGGGTAGAGAAGTTGATGGCAGGAACGGCTAGCTTCTCTTTAGGGTAGCTGGCACCCCGCCGTCGTTCGCATAGCTGATCTTCGCCAGTAAGGAGACGCGTTCATATTGAGATAGAACGAAAGATTTATTCGCATTATGGAAAAAGGGAAGGAACTGTACAGGGATCCAGAAGATCCCACAAGATGTACAACAGAGATTCAGCTCATGATTTCGTACTACTTTCCGTGCACAAGATTCAGAAAAAGATTCAGCACTATTTACAAAAATGCTTCAGCTTTTATAGCCCATTGTCACTGCCGTCAGAAGGAGGCGCTGATCACTCTTGCCACAAAGCAGGGGACGAAGTCTTTGTGGTCCACCCACCGGGAATGGTGTAGATATTGCACCGCTCGGCTGGGCGAAACGGTCCAATGGTAACAGGAAAGCACCACACAAACACGCACCTGGCCCACGCCTTGAAGGCACCGCAGGGCGAGGAGGTAGAGTCCAGAGAGGGAAAGTTGAGCTCCTCCTGGGAGACGGCCCCCAACCCAAAGCAGCGTGGACCGCTGCTGAAAGCAGCGGTCCACGCTGCTTGGGTTGGGGGCCGTCTCCCAGGAGAAAAAAGCAGCGGTCCACGCTGCTTTCAGCTTCAGGCAGTCGAAATGCTCGATTCCGGTGAATGGTTTCTTCGACGCGTTTCCACGCTTCTGGGCTGTCGGTGTGCTGAGATGGCCTCGCGTAGATGACAAAAGCCGAGTCTTAAGGAGGCCTGCCACAGTGGCGCCATTCTCCCGCTTTACAAAGGGGTAGACACGGTATGCAGTGCATGTGGAGAGGAGGAGGAAACTGCCGAACACTTGATAATGTTCTGTAAAGGGCTTCACCCTATAGTTCAGGATGATGGCACAGAGTTTTTCAAAGCACTGGGTTTTAGGGACAGGGAGGGCAAAATGGACTTTAAGTTGGTAGAATTAACTAGAAGAAAGTTGTCTGACTGGTGGCTAAAGTCAAGACACGAGTGAAAATTGAACCCTTCATTGCAAAGTACCAGTCCTCAACTTTACTATTTAAAGGCAAAAAAAAGGTAAATCTAGTGGTTAGTTCACTAACTATTATGGCTATGCGGCGTTAGCCGCCGCCTGATCTAAAGGGTACAGCCACATCCATCCATCCATCCATCCATCCATGAACCCGTTCAACAAAAGGCTTGCCTTGCGAAGCTTTCGTTGAGACCCGACTGCTTCTCGGAACGTCTACTGGACAGTGCCTTGCAGACTGGGCCCCGATGGCGTTGAAAGCCTCCTCAGTAGACCGGCTTACGCACAATGGCATCTGCCCAGACAAGTTGCCGGGCCAAACGTAACAGCACTTACCCATCGCCTTGTGTTCTACACCTTAACACCTCTGAGACGTGCGCATACATCCATCTCAGAGCCACGCACTTTGTTTTCTAAGAAAACCGCCAAATGGCGCTCATGTCTGACGTGTGATGTGACTTGATGTGTTCGTTCACCTTTGCTGCACGCTCGAGGCACTCTACCGCAGCGCCTCCAGAATACCATTCACCGATTTTCATGTGCAGAACATCAAATAAATGTTTTTTTCACTATTTTCACAAGCAAGAATCGTCTTTCAACAACATTTGTAGATTAACATGCAGATACGGGGCCAATTTTTTTTAGGTGTTCGTCACATCATTGACTGCTTCGAAACAGGGTGTGCAATCACCTTTGGTTGTCTTCACTGTGCATGCATCATGTGCTAGCCACACCTTGATAAAGCGTCCAGCCGACACCCCCCCTCCCCTTTTTTTCTTTTTTAAATAGCCACTGAAGCCACTTCCTTTGGTGAAGTCTGCCGTAGTGGTATAGTGGTTATAGTGTTCTCATGCTGAACAGAAGGTAACGGGTTCGAACCATCTGCAGTGGCCACTTCCTTTGGTGAAGTCTGCCGTAGTGGTATAATAGTTATAGTGTTCTCATGCTGAACAGAATGTAACGGGTTCGAATCATCTGCAGTGGTCGCATTTAGTTGTAAGTGATATTAATCAATTCATTTATTTATTAAGTACACGCTTTGTAATATGGCATTACAGCAAGGTAAATACGGCACATATAATCAAGCACACAAAAATACATTCATAAAGCCTAATATTAATGAGAGCTGACAAACAAATACGCCAAGTAAAGTATAGAGAATGGTATTAGAAGTAATTGTAATGTAAGGAGCGGCACTGTGGCGAACCTTCCCCCCCCCCCCCCCTTCCACTCCCTTGTAGGAGAACCGGGCTCACGCTTATGGCTTCTATTGAGATTCAACCGCCACGCCTGAGATCAAGCCCGCAAGCTTCACGTCAGAAGCCGAGCATCGTTGCAGGCATTACTCCCCCCCCCCCCCCCAAAAAAAAACCAATTTCGCCTGAAAGAAGCAGTACAGATTCAATGCATTTTAGTCCTATACAAAGGTTCTGATCAACTCTGAATACAGTTAAACGTGCTTATAACGAACCCCCATATAACGAATTCCCCAATATAACGTTGTTTTTTATACCCCGCCGTTGCTCCATAGAAGCACATGTATTTGCGACCTCTATGTAACAAAGTAACATCAGAAGACAACCTTGATATAACGAATTTTCCCCACAAACAATCTAGGAATTTCGCTCCGTATTTTGGCATTTTGGTGCAAGCATGCATCATCTATGGCTGCCCCGCTGCCGACAAAGTGTGAAGTGGCAGCGTCACGCACGGCGCACCAGACGAAGGCAAACGCTCGTTATTGCACGCGGGTGAGCGCGAGGTGGGCCTGCACCGCACGAGATGGCGTTGCCACCGTTCTCTCCGGCGCGGGCGCATGTCTGGTTGTGCCCTTCCCCACCACTCTAAAGCAAAAAAAAATAAAACTACTTTTGCGTGTTGACAATGCCAAGTTTTTAGTTAGCGTCACATATGTGCGGCTGCTCTGCATATGGAGGGTGCTTTATCTAATAGTTTTTCAAGGTATCTGTCTCTGTGTTCGTGTCGTTCGCTCTTCGTTTTCGTCCCATTGCGCGCGTGCATAGTTTCACCAGAGTTCTTTAATACTTTTACTGGTTGTGAAGCTTCGCCATAACTCTATGGGAAAGCTTTGTGCGCTGCAAGAGGAGCCCACGGAGTGGTGCTGCATCACCCTGTGGGGCACCGGAGCGAAGCTGGCTGCTGGTGTGCTATGAGGTCAATTGAGGTCAATGCATAATATCGTGGCGTGCCATCGCATAGTTTTTCACTGTATCATTACTATTGTGCCTAGTGTGCTGTGCCTGAAGATCGGGAAGGATACGATATTCCTGCTGGGTACCTGGTTGTCCATTCGGTTTCAAAAGAAAAGACGAAAAAGTCTCCTAGTTCTTGCTGCCTACATTGATCGGTGCGAAAAGTGGAAGCCCGCAATGCAGTTACAAGAAACTAGTGGTTTCACATTTGTTTCCCCAAATGTGTGCGTGTTCAAAAAGCACTTCGATGAGAGTGACGTCATTAGTGTGGACCAGTGGCTAATCGGAGGTGTTTTTGTGAAGTCACCATGCGAAGTTCCGAAGCTTTTGCCGATGCGGTGCCAAGGATTTCCCACGGCCTCACGGCGTATTTGTACACTGCAAAAAGATGCAGAGCTCGCCCGCCTACCAAACATAGACGGTAACCATCAGCGAGCTGTAGACTGTTGAGGCTATAGTGACGCTGTGCATGAGCCCTTTTGACATGACTGCAACGGATAATGGCGCATTTGATGAAGGGAAGCATACAGAACCCCCGATGAGTGGAATGCTCACCATTTTCGTTTATGCAGGCACTAAGATGATCAAAAGTGTAGAGGTGACATGCCGAACAAATGGAGCTACATGCAGCTCCTCACAGCTTGAAAAAATTAAAGGCCACATTCGTTGCATGCAAAAGATACTGCAGCGCTACCAACAGATGTTTGCTACAGTGACGTCACAAGAGCAGCTGTACGGCAATGCTGTACAAAACTTGCACAAGCTGAAAAAGCATGCAAAGGTAATTTTCGATATTAATGCATCATGAGCACGAACAGATAACTTTTTGCGTCACATGCTGACGCCTCCGGTGCGGGACGCAGTCGGTGGATTTTCACGTTTGAGGAGGCTTGTAAGGCTTAAGCTTTTACAGTAAAAACAGTAAAGAACGACAGGGAAAACACAGCATGAGTAAGCTACACAGCAGAGTGAAGGACCGAAAAATTATATTGCATGGCCAACTGAACTTAGATCGTGCTACGGCATCGTAGTGATAAACTAATGCAAAACAAAACATGAAAATGAGGCAAACATCATATGAAGTATTGCTAGATTCTCATCAATTTCTAAATTAAAAGCACTGATTCATTCAAAGTGGTCATTGGTTTAATAAGTGTGAGACAATATTAAGAATAATATCTTCATATATAGAAGCACCGAATATGTATATATAGCCTGGAAAGTTGGGTATGCACTGTCAAAAGCTGCAACCACTGCACTTCCGCGATGCGCTAGGAACCACCAGAGTCCTTGAGGAACTGAATGTTCACTAGATGCTTTAGGGGAAAAAAATAAGCACGCATTTCTAGCGGTAGCATATCTTACAGTGGAATCAGCATGCCATTGAATTACTAGTTTCAGAGCTTCATTTGACACTAATTTTCACTGTATTAGAGCTTTCCCAAATTTTCTTGAAACTAACATCACTCTGAAGTATTCAACTTTCAACATATAATAACGTTTCACAGCTCCAGCGCGAGACGTACAATTTTAGCACCCCGGCCGCTCGGATGCCCCGCCGTGGGCGAGGGTGCCCCTAGCGGTTGCTTCTGTCTCTATATCAAACTTTCCCTTAGCTTCATGACCAGTAAAAGCATTAAAGAACTCTGGTCTCACTGCGGGCACATGGTGTGGCTCCCGACGATGTTCATCTTTGCTTTTTTTTATTGTGATAGCAATTATATGAACAGTCTCGGCTGGTTTTTTGCCATCGCCGCCACCGTCATTCACCGCATACGTACATGTAACTGTATATGGGAAAACTCAAGAATGAAAAAAAAAGCCCCCTGCGCTTGGCGCCCAGCTCGTCACGGTGCGCTGACGGGCACTTATCTACACACGCAAATTGCCCCTCAAGTGGGGGGGGGGGGGGGGAGTAGATGGTTGTACGCACGTGCGTATCCTTCGATGGGGAGAATCGTGCGCCTTTGACTGGAACGATTGGGTTTAGTTGCTGGGCGCTCAAAGATCACTTTGCTCGCTGAACAGGCACCGTTTGCGAAAAGAGTGTGCTTTTGAGACCTTGCAAAGTAACAACTGGGGCTCTTGTTAGTTTGCACTCATGTCTGTACCTGTGAATATGTTTTGTGCCTCATTTTTGCTTAAACAGCGCGTTAAGCGTCGAGAGGTTAACGTTGTTAGTTCGCTCTTGTCCTGTGTATGTTGCTTTCGGGCATCATTTGTGCGTGAGCCGTGCATTGCATGTTATAATCTGCTTTCCGTTCTCAGCGTTACATTCCAAGTTGTTGCTATCGCATTCATTGCTATGCTCTTGCGGCGAAACTGCGACTTTTCTTAATTTTGGACGACCGTGTCGTCGCCACCGACGGGATGTCATATTAGGCGCTGATGGAAACTCTTTGTGACCACGGGGACAACGATCTTCGGAGGTCGACTTGTCACGCACTTCTGTCTTGCACCACGCCGCCAGTTCGCATGCTGGTAGATTTCGCATTTAGCCGTGTAGTTCTGGCAACACAACGACGCGTTGCATGCAATGCAATGAACGAGATAGCAGGAAATTGTAATGTTATGAGAAGGGAGGCTGGCTGCCAGCTGTTGGATCCGATGCCACGAAACTCTAACAACGCTGGTGCGAGCGAATATGGCCGCTGCAAGGAGAATCGCTCTCTTCACACAGTTCCTTCGCATTGAAACCACACTGATATTCACCAAGATAGCAAGCGCGCCGCCAGATCGCGTCAAATTCAAGTTCAAAATTCAAGTTCATTATTGCTACTCAATTGATCCTCCCCCTCTCCCCTGCGTCATTTCATGCTCATTCAAAGTTTACTTTTTGTTGGGGCATTCGACGGTAGTTCTGACGCGCGGGAGATGTTATCTTATGCTCTTTCCGGGCAATAGGGACGAGCCGGCTCATTTGATCTCTCCTTGAGCAGCACTCCCATGCTTTTACCCGCTCGTGAAAGTTAAGGTGCGAGGGGCCATGTTATCAATTTGGACTTGTTACGGATCGTGGCGACGAAAAAGCCCGCCAAGAGTGTCTATATAACTGCTATCGCAATAATAACGCAGTCTTTTACTATAAATTAAGTGTTTGGGTTACCTCTACTTTCGTCCCTTTTTGTTTATTTATGCATTTTTTAAATTTTTGTTTCGTGCCTGCATATGAAGAAATCTTTTTTATAACGAATGTTGCCGAGAATTTACCTTACGTTCAGGTTTCACTGTATTGCAGCGGTAACTGCTAGCTTTGTTGAGAAAATTAAACGCGCACTGCCATTGTCATGGTGAAGCGCCCCGTTGACCTCTCGAAAGGAAACGGTAACGGTTGTTCAACGACGACGTTCCCGTCGACGGCGATGCTCGAAGAAAAGAAAAGGCAGTCCTGTACCGAAAGTGCCTTCACTTACACCGCCACCACCGCCGCCGCCACCGCCACAGCGACCTCCCCCGCCCCCGCCACAAGGTGGTGTACGTCCGGAGGTGCCGGAAGACACTGTGGCGCAACAGAGAACATCTGGCTCTGACTGACCCACTTTACCGCAAGTACACTTGTCTACGGAACCTCAACATCGACAGTCAACAACGGATATGCCCCTAGCAGCGCCCAAGATGTAAAAGTTTTTTCTGTATTGAGGTCGTTCATGAGTGTTATTCGTACACTATTGGCTAGTCTACAGATCCCTGCCGCTAAATGCACACTGCAAGTCTTGGACGCACTAGAACCAATTCCTGCCGCACTTCAGTAATAAGATGGCACACCATTGACCACATCAGTCTTTTCGAGAAAAAGTCAAGCGTGCTTCCATAATTCAGTGGAATGCCAGAGGTCTATAGTAAAGAATGCCTGAGTTTCGACAATTCATTTTCGAGAATAAGTTTCTCATCATCGTCATTTATGAACCGCATTTTTCAAAAATACCTTGACTGTCGGGCTATGAATTGTTCGTTTCTTCATCGTGCATTGAGCGAAGTCACGTTGCTGTGTTCATCCGTAAAGAATTCACTTATGTTTGCCAAAGAGTAGAGTCTCACAATGAAAATCACTACGTGTGTCTATATGTTAAAAAGAAGAAATTGTCGTTTACGCTGACAGGCGTATATATAGTGCCGTCACATCGACTGGATCGACAGATATTAACTAATATATTTGCAATGACTCCAAAACCTTGGATATTAATGGGTGACTTCAATGCCTATCATCCACTGTGGGGAAGCATCAGGACAAATCGAAAAGGCACGAACTTAGTTGATCTCGCATCAGATCACGGGCTTCAGGTGCTGAACGACGGCAGCCCTACTTATCTCTGAGAAGGAACTTATAGCAGTTGCCTGGACTTGACATTAGTGTCACATAGCATTGTCACGAAAGTCCAATGGTTCATGGATATTGAAACGCACGGCAGCGACCATATCCCCACGTACGTGACAGTCAGAAGTCTGGACAATTCTTCTTCCCCTGGACACTCAAGACACATTGACTGGAAAGAGTATCACATATCAGTGGAGAGCAAGTGCATGTACGAACTGCCGGAATACATTGAAGAAGTGATTTGTTGTGCGATGGAGACTTCCACGAAGATATGTCCGAAAGAATCGAGAAAGAATCGATATGTCCGAAAGAACCGCACTTGACCAAGAGTCGGAACAACTCCGAGCGGTCCGCCGACGTGCCGAAAGACGATACAGGCGCACGAAATCTATCTATGACTTCAGAGAATCCAGACACATTCAGAAGAAAATTCAGCGTCGAATGTACAACGATGGAAGAGTTTTTGTGACTCACTAGAACCTCGAAAGTCTTTGTCTCCCGTATGGAGGACTCTTTGAGGTATTCACTGACATCGGAAACAGTGTCATCCCTTCGCCGCTCTGGCGCTGCATCAACGTCGCTCACAGCTTGATGTTTCTGGTGAGTTTTGTGCAAAGATCGCTGGCGACATCTTTATACCGATTGTCTTTATACCCAGCGCTGTCTCCTGGACATACTATTCAATAAGTCTTGGCATGATGGAATGGTGCCTGATGAGTGGAAGTGCAGTCAACTGGTGCTTTTGTTGAAGCTCGGATAGTCTCCATTGGATTTGGCATCATACCGGCCTATAGTACTAGCAAGCTGCGTTAGCAAGGTCATGGAGAGGATGCTGCTTACACACATGAAATGGTGCCTGGAATGTTATAACATCTATCCTAATGCTATGGCAGGCTTTCGACGAGGTCAGTCCTCAATTGATAGCATCATTGACTTAGTGACCTCTGTTCAGCAACAGAAAGCTAAGAAGCGGCTGTTGGTAGCTCTGTTCCTAGACGTGAAAGGTGCCTATGACAACGTGACCCATGAGGCTGTTCTCAGTGCTCTTGAAGCAGCTGAACTTGGAGGTTGTATCTTTCGATGGGTAAGAAGCTACCTCACAAAGAGATCGATGTTCGTTCTAACTGAAGATGGGCCTACGAATAAGCATTTCACAAGTGGTGGGGTGTCACAAGGCGGCGTTTTGAGTCCGACTCTTTTCAACCTGGTTGATTGATTGATTGATTTAACGTTTATTATCATTTGTCACATGAGGTTTACAAACACTGATTGGACCCATAGCCTGAGGCTAGTGTAGGGTCCAATGAGAAAAGTAATGGACAGAAGCGGGAAATATCAATTACACATAGTACATATGTAGCTATACAGACACTGTAAATATACACATATACAGAGTAGAAAAGTCTTTCTCTTCTTAAACAATCTGGTCACACCAAACAAAACTGCATGTGCGCATACAAAAAGTTATGACAGATAATTTCGTGGACACACCCAAAAAACATCAGTTAAAATACATAAAGAACATCAAACTTTCACAAGTTTTAGTTAGAAGGAAAAAAAAAAAAGCTATGTTTACAAGATTCACCAGCGTATATTTATATAAATGTAAGTGCTTACCACCAATGAGAAAAAGAAGTATTTACAGCTTGCTCAAGAATTGATTTTTTAGTTTTACCACAGCATTGTGTGATGTCTTCAATTCAGTGGGCAAACTATTCCAGATCTTTATCCCTGTGAATTGCATTAATCTCTCACCATAAACGTTATTTCTTGGCGCCAAGTTAAAGTTACCGAACGTCATGCTTCTAGTAGGGCGGGAAGAGGAATAAAATAACGAGACATTAAATGGGCTATTGTATTTTACGATACTGTTAACACAAATGGTCATCTCATAGTCACGCAAAAGATCGAAGGGTAGTATTTTTAGCGATCGGAATAACGGCCGGCTTGGCTCGTTGTACTTACTGTGAGTTATTATTCTTATGGCACGCTTTTGTAGCCTTCGAAGGGGATGCAGATAAGAATCATAAGTCCAGGCCCACGATTCCATGCAGTAGATTAAATGACTATTGATGAAAGCAAAGTAAAAGGCCCGCAAAATGCTTTTATCAAAGTAGCCTCTAGCTTGTAAAAGCGCGTGGCATCCGGAAGCCAGCTTTACACCGACGGCATTTATTTGACCTGCCCAGTGAAAGTGATTATCTAGTATAATCCCGAGGTATTTAAACGTGTCCGTACGTTCCAATATGCAGTTGTCAATTTTTATCTGAATATCTTCGTAACTAATTAATTTTCTACGGGAATAAAATATAACATACTTCATTTTTTTAGCATTAATTGTTAACCTATTAGCAAAAAACCACTGGGAAATTTTTTTTAATTCTGCGTTTACTTCTCTTTGTAATTCAAGAACATTGTCGGCCGTACATATTAATGCTAAATCATCGGCATACATAATAATTTCGGAAGAGCTTAATACATGAGGCAAGTCATTGATATAAAGGGAGAAGAACAGCGGCCCGAGAACCGATCCCTGCGGCACCCCTGTGTTCAGATATTGCAGTGTGGAAGTAATATCGGTCATCACGGCAGCCTGCTGTCTGTTTTTGATGTAATTAGAAAATAACTCATAGGCTTGATTACGTATGCCGTAGTGCTTTAACTTATGCAAAAAAATTGAATGATCTACCGTATCGAATGCTTTTTGTAAATCAAGAAAAACAACTCCCGCTAGCTTGTTGTTGTTTAGGGCCGTGTTAATCGATTGTGCTAATGTCAACACTGCGGATGACGTAGAATAATTAGACCGGAATCCATGTTGCTGAGGACAAAGGACCATGTATTTCTGTAAAAACCTATTTATGCGGTTTGATAGGATTTTTTCAAAAATGTTATTTACAACGCTAAGAACCGATATCGGTCTGTAGCTAGACGGATCAGAAATATCACCGTTTTTGTAAACTGGAATTACTTTTGCAATTTTTAGTACGGATGGGTAAGTTTCGTTTTGTATAGAATGATTAAATAAATTGCATAAGATTGGGCCTAAAATATCCACGTTTTCTTTTAACAATCGTGCGGTAATTTGGTCTAGCCCAGCAGATTTGTTAGTTGAAAGGTTTTTAATAATATGGAAAACTTTGAAATGTTCAATATCATACATCACAAACGTATTGACAACTGGGTTTGACGCAATCTAACTGTCTGCAGAGCGGGGAATTTTGTCTGCCAGAGCTTTGCCTATACCAGAAAAGAAGGTGTTGAACACTTCGACGGTGCTGTTGTCAACGCTGTCAGGAGTAACACGTTGTGATTGACGGCCCCCAGTAACCTCATTTATGATACCCCATATTTTGCGTGTATCGCCAGATGGCTCCTGGATGCAGCGTGAGTAGTATTGTTTTTTACGGGCCCTGATTATCGTTACGCATTTGTTGCACAGTAGCTTGTACTGACCTAAATAGTAACGGTTCGTCTTATGGCATTTTCATTTATTGTACCAGAAATTCTTCGTTTTTAACAGTTGCAAAATGTCATTATTCATCCAAGGGCAAATTGGTAATTGATATGAACGTGCAGGGACATACGCGACAGCAGTTATTAACTGCGTTTTTAAGAATTCCTATCAGGTTCGAGAACTCAGTATTAACATCATTGTCGTATATATCATCAAAACTGATCTGCAAGAGGCTCTTTCTCAGCATTGTGTAGTCTGTCTTGATAATATGTCGTCGATGTTCCTTCTTATTTTGGATTAAGTTATTAAGTACAATAAACATCGGAAGGTGATCCGCAATGGGTTCTTTGAAAACGCCAGCATGAACGTCGGTATCTATATTTGTTAGAGCGTGATCTATAATTAATGAAGATACACTTGTAACACGCGTGGGGGTGGTTATAAGATTTCTGAAGTTCTGTTGGGGCTCACCGAAACGCTACCACAGACTGCTTATATATCTCTCTACGCTGATGATATCTACATTTGGGCGTCCGGCGTGACACGGCCTCAAGTGCGCGCAAGGATACAGAAAGCGGCAACGTTGGCATCGGCATACCTTCGCCAGCAAGGGTTGACTATCGCCACAGAAAGATGTGCAGCGGTGGCTTTTACACGCAAACCGATGTCTTTTTACCCATTGTGCATCGACGGCAGAGCAATCGCATATAAGAGCAGTCATAGATTCTTAGGTGTCACCATAGGTCGTTACGTAACCTGGAGCCCACATGTCCCATACCTGAAGAAAAAGCTTATTGGCAATGAGAATGTATACAAGATCGCCGCCGGAAAATCATGGGGCCCATCCGTGCACTCCGTGTTGCAGCTTTATACAGCCCTCTTTCTCGGAATTCTCCGGTGCAGCCTTCCTGTCCTGTCCAACACGTGCAAGACAAACATCCTTGTGCTACAAAGCGTACAAGCACAAGCACTTCGGACATGTCTTGGCCTTTCAAGGTGCTCATCGACAGTGGCAACTATTGTCATCGCACAAGAACAGCCGGTCACGACGCATATCTTTGTCGAGATGCTGAGAGCGCACATTCAGCATTTATCACGGCTACCGTCACATCATTTAGCGTCTTTGATAGCGCAGAGGCCCCATTACTCGTTCTGCGGTATTGTGACAAAACATCAGGAAATATTACCATCTGGCTTCAAACTTGCGACGCATCCAGCAGCTGCGTTATGGAGTAACCGTCAACCTGACGTGCGCTTATCAGTTCCTGGAACCGTTAAGAAGGCACGCATGTCACCGCTAGCCCTGGAGCAATTCACCTTGCGACTGTTGGACGAAAGGTACTTCGACCGCATGCATGTTTACACCGATGGCTCCACTAATTCCAACATCTCTACAGGAGCAGTGGTTGTTCCATCTGATAATGTGTTACTTCAATACAAGTTCTCTCACACCATGACGTCGACAGCAGCAGAATTCGCAGCGCTTCAAAGTGCAGTAAAGTGCATTCTTCGGCAGCAACATAACCAATGGGCCATCTTTTGCGACGCGAGGTCAGCCTTACAGACACTACGGTTTGCTATGCAGCATGGGTTACACAAACAATTCGTATATCAGATAAGACACGACTATAAGAAGTGCTCAAGGAAGGTCACGATATTGTATTTCAGTGGTTGCCAAGTCATTGCGGAATTGTCGGCAATGATCGCGCGGATGAAGCTGCTCGATCGGCTCATGACCGAGACCTGCGTAAGCCCATACCACTCTTGAGAACTGATCCTGCAAGACGACTACAATCACTTGCTCGCGGTATAACTCTCCTACAATGGAATACACCGGGTTTTCCAATACGCACCTGTATTCTATCGACCCAAACTTGCAACTTCGTTTGCCACACGGGCTCCCACGATGCGCTGAAACTTTACTGTCTCGTATGAGGTTGGGCATGGCATTTACGAATGCGTACTCTCGTCTCCTTGGAATGGCGAGCACTTCGGCATGCAACATCTGCGCCTGCAAGGAAACGCTCGAGCACATTCTATCTCATTGTCATTGCCCAGCATACCAGTCTGAACGACGTATTATAGAAGTCAAGCTCCGTCAGCTGGATTCACGGCCGCTTACAGAAGAGAGGATCCTGGGACCTTGGCCGGCGGTCTCCCATACACGCAAAGCTACGAAAGCCCCCTTGCACTGCTTAAGGACCACCAGACTTCACGACCGCTTGTGAAAGAACAGTGTGACACCATGCTGTGTAGTCTCGAGCTGTCTATTCATCCTTCTATTTCTTACTCCTCTTCTTTTCTATCTCTTTCCTTTCTATTATTCTCCCTTTCCCCCACCCCAAGTGTAGGGTAGCCAACCGAGCTAAGCTTGGTTAACCTCCCTGCCTTTCCTCTCTATTTATCTCTCTCTCTCTCACCGCTGTGATCATAAAGATGACAGTTCTACTTCATCTTGTGGACAGTTTTTAACATTCTCAGCGTTCCCATAGTGATGCCTGATGACAAAAAACACCCGGGTTCTGAGTACACAAAGTGCCTGTTCATGAGTTCTTCTATCAGGTCCAAGTGAACCATGTTGAACAATTTTGGTTTCCTCATGCGCCTGCTCTTCCAGTGGTGCTGCCTTCACAAGTTCTAAGTGCGTGTTTTTGAACGCGTTGCCTTTAGTAGACTTGCGCCTCTGATGATCGGCTTTCACTGGTTGAACATTCATTTCACAGACTCTTCCAGGAGGATGAGCAGTAACTACTTCTGAGAAGCTTCCTTCATCTTGGCTGTGTTCACCTTAGAAGCATTCTTTCTTTGCCTTAGTCTAGGTTGCCTCAGTTGTGGTTTTGATGCTGTCTTAGTATTTTGCATCATAAGCGAACTAACGTGCATCGTCCGCGTTCCCTTCAACCTTGACATCTGCAGCATGCTTAACGAGCAAAGGCTATGATCAGTACAAGAGGCTTGCTGCTGTGTCTTAGAACTTGTTGTTGAGCTAGTTGCTTATTCGTCATACTGCAAAATAATTAGCGCAGCCTTGACTTTCACAAACACTCATACAAATGCTCGCTCTTCCACCTGAGTAACACACACGACAATCAGCACTCACAGCCAACTGTTTATTGCTTCTAAATGAGTCTTTTATATACATACAGAAAAATGCGCGAAGGCAATGATGAACAATGATGCACATATAGAACCCAAGCAAGAATTTGTTCTTGGCAAGAGCTCGGCAAGAGCTTTTTGACTGACTGCTAAATGGTTGGCTAGACCTTGGCAACCAACGTAGGATCGGTCTTGGGGATCGACATTGGTGTCACGCTGGCCAATGTTGGAACACAACGTAAGCCTGATCGCTTTGGCCGACGAGCCTGAGTGCGTGCCTCACGCGGGTTGACCATAACTCGACCTTACATAAGCATCGATTTACCGTCGGCTGCAGGTCGATTGCTAATGTCTCTTGCTCTGCTTTTCTTTTTTTTTTGTACCTAATTTGTGCACATGACGTTCGCTCAATGCACATGTAAGACGAAAGTAAACGCCTCTAAAGTATGCACTTGTTAGCATGTAAGTACGTAACACGCAATAAAAAAAAAATACAAACGTAAGCTTCCTCACTTTATATGTTTATTCCGCTGTTTCATAAATTCACTTTCATGCAACATCATTCACATGGAACAATTTGCAACAGGCCTTGTGCAACCCAACTATAGACGAGAGCACACCTATCTTGCACCTAGGCGTCTTTGGCGGTACACTCTCACTCCCAGGGACGCCATAATTTGTTTGGAACTGCCAAGGCGCGCCTTGCTAGCATAGCATGCAGTGGCTCTGGGAGTCTAAAATGCGAAAAACCACCTATTCATGCTGCACCCGCTTATAAAATGTCATCTGGGTAACACTGCGCTGCCATCTGATGCGACAATAACCAACGCAAGAGGAAGAGATTGCTGAGCACTGCCTGTGAAGTTCACAGTGCATCGCAGGAATTGTGCTGGTGCAGTGTTTTGCGATTGCACAGATTTCTGTCCACAACGAAAAATGCTGAGCTCCACCACCTTAGGACATAATCGCAATCAGCAGAAAGAACTATGAGCCCTGTGAAGTGTACGAGTAAGTATACTTTTTGTGTTCAAGCGTGACTCCAGCTGTTTAACTTTACAGCAGCCATTTGCATGCAGTATGCCTGTAGTATGAGGCACAAAACTATTGCCGTACTATTTTGCAGGCTGCATTTCAATAATAGGATACACGTATCATGACTTATGCGTGGATGCATGCATTGCGCATGTTTAGTACAACTGCAACGGCCTACTATTGCGATGTGTGAACGATGCGGAAAGCATGACTTTCGACTCGGTCGAACTCTAACATGCTTTGACTGTCACTAGGTGAATGTACATGTGTTTTTGGCCAGCGTAGCGTTTTAAAATCTTGTTTTGGCTGGCACTTTTGCACCGCGTGTGTGTTCTGAGTGCCCGGCAGACTGGCAATTCATACACATACAGTGCATGAGTGTAAGTTGGAGCCAGATTCTAGTGCTGCGTTGACGCCGACTTACATCACAAATTCTGCCTTGTCACAGCCAAGGCACGTCGCAATTCACTTTCCGCTGTTCACATTTCTTTCAATCGCAATAGTACGTATCTGATGAAGCTGCTTCCGTAGTTTACAATGCACGTGCTGCAGACATTTCTGCTCAATGTTTAACATCAAATCAGCACAAAATTCCAGCAAAAAAACAGCGCGAAACATGCTGCCAGCCGGACTCGGGTTGTGAAGTTTCGCGTTTGATTTGCAGAGTGCCTGCTCGCGTGGCAATTGATAGTGTTGTTTCGCCACGCTTGCAACAGATGGCGCCACGCGCTTTTCAATATGACAGTAATCACTGAGCTAGCTGCGTTCTGGGGTATACAGTCGATGGTGTGGTATTCCTGCTAGATCAGTCCTCTTTTTCGGTCAATTATTGTGCTCTTGGCCGTGAATACGTATTCGGTGTGTGACGTTTTACCACCGAGATGTGAGGCTTGTAATGTTCTGTTAATTGCTGGGAAGGGCTGAAAAGGACAAACAGAACGATTAATACTTTGAGAGAGGCAGACTATTTACATGACTAGTTGCACAGTCACATGTGTTTATAAGCTCTATTCACGAAATTTGTCAAAACATTTTGGTGGGTATATACACAAATAAGAAAAAAACTGTGCACTTACAGTTCAGATTCCGAAAAGTACTTGAAGCCCCAGAGTACACAGTTTTCTCGTAATATGTTGCTGGAAAACAAACAGTACAACAAATAGATTAAGTACAAGTCATCTGACTTCCAGGACAAGCCGGGCAGATATTTTTTTGTCGGCGTTTACAGCCCGTATAAATTGGTAGGACTTTAGCAACCAAGCATGCATCTTACCCGACTTCCTTTCAGTACAACGAGACCAGTGCTTCACGCTATCCACACTTTTTTCAGTCCTTGTTGCAGTGCTCCCTGAAGGAAAAAAATATCAATATTCGTCACGCTCTTTCAATAAACAAATGAAAAAATAAAAAACACGTAATGTGTATATTCTTCGTGAACGATCAATGGCGACTGATACAACAGCCGTTCGCCTGAATCATTCTTATTCGTCAGCTAGAAGAGACTAGCGGATTGCGAAATTATGCAGATCAAAGTGATTTTTGTCAGGAGAGAAAACTGGCAATGTGTCGGAAAATAAAATGCCACTTACGAGTACGTATGAAATTCTTGGTGGCGGGACGCGGCAGCCTCTAGGAACATAGCAAAAGAAATGCTGCCCAATGCATGTGCGTCACTTTGCTTGGTACTGCTTCAGCAAGTCCTGGGACCGAAATGGCGTTGTTTCCTTCCTAATACACACACACACACACACAAAAAATTAAGGAAACAAAGTGAAAGGCCTGACACACACACCATGCCAATTGGTCCCAGCAAGTCCGTCACTCCATGGCGAGCGCATTCCTTTCCTCTTTTCAAGTGTCATCAATAGACAAATTTAGTCCCGCATCTGCAGCAGCCGGACGGAGCTTGCTAGCCATTTTCAGTGGTGGTGGTAGGGGTTAAAAGAAGAAGGTGCTTAATTTCTGCAGCCCGGGGAGCACGGCGCAGTGCCTCTTGCATTGACAGGCCGCGTCCTTTAAGCTGTTGCAAACGCACAACTAAATCTGTATATTCTTTCTGGGAGAGAGACCTGGCGCGTGGTGTGATCCAAGGCGGAACGACGGGTCCCCAACTCTTTTTTTTTCCTTTCGAAAGAATTCACATTCTTCTCTGTGTGGTAAACAGTAAGAATGAGCAGCCTGAGCGGTTGAACCAGTAGTAAAAGTTTTTTTGCATTTTTTTCTTGCATGTTTTCTGCTGTCTGTAATGCAGCACGCGATTCCTGTGTTGACCGCTGCTTGCCTGTGTTTTTCCTGCGCTTGCAATCTTTTCTGAGAAGACTACAGTTATTATGTGTTCATTCAATGAATGTTGAAGGAATATTTCCACTTTATATTGTTTCTGTGTCTGTACTAAAATCTTACATGAGGTCACACCTGTCGTGGACAGGTTTTTGGGGGATTTCAAGTTCGGGTCCCTGGCCTTGGACCATCAAAAGGGCGCTCGACTCAATGGATACTGTTTCAGGGCCGGGCTATTCTGCGCATGGGCGTGCTTCTTTTCTTGCAGCCTTCTCACCTGTCACAAATACAAATGGAAGAGTTTCTGAATATCTTTCGCCACCCATCGGCGATAGGGGCACAGCAACCCCGAACTTGCATCTTCTGCGCCGCGCACATGGCGCAAAGGAGTTTGTCGATGTGAAACCATAGAATGGGGGTTCTCGACGAAGAGGGGGAGGTGGATTATTAAAGAAATGAGAGAAAGAGGGAGGATCGTCAACTTTAAAAAACTAATCTTACCAGACAGCTTTCCGCTTATTCCAGGTAGGTATGTGCTCATGGAGAATACAAGCTGAAACTCAGTAAAAATGCGGAAGAATCGGCTAATGAAAGACATAATTCAGGAGGCATAAAGCACTGGGGATGATCAGAGAGAAAGATAAATATTGCTTCACCTGTACTACAAGTAGAAGGCACCAAATACCTTTGGCCCTTCGTCTCGTTAGACAACGACGACGCATTTAGGAGAGTTCGCTCACAGAATGACAAGCGCGCCTTCCCTTTGCTAGCTAATTTCTATAGTTTTTTCTTTATTTTTCCAAATTTTGAGTGGTTTTCAGGGCTAAAAGCTGTGGTCTGAAGCCTGACAAATATATAAACACGTATGTGGGTTGTATATTTAATGGTTAAAAAAAAAGTGCATATAGGAAAAAAGAATGTAAAAAAAAAGAGGACCCTTGCTGCTGAATAACCCCTTTGGACAGCACACACAGAGTGTGGTGGTGTTCATTGTCACGGTGTTCACAGCACCTGCAAATATTGATTCTGGAGACCTCAAGCCCTTTTGCATTCCTTTGTATTGTAAGGCACATTCATGATGCGAAGTACGCTCGCAAACCGCTTGCCCCAGTACTAAAACTCTAGTGCAAATAAGTTCTGTGCTATCCTTTGAGTTCGTAGAAGAACATGTTTATAAATAGAAACTTACAACATTACAACTTTTCGTCAAATATATAACCAGCCTGTTTTCTTTAAAAATCTGTATGGATTCTTTTGTGGCTTAGTGCTACAAGCAGGTTGTTGTCACTTTCCTTTTATATCTAGTGTGGCTTGTCTTATTCTAGGATTTACCCACCATGGCTGCATTTCATTTTGTGCTTTGCGATTTCTCGAGTCGAGAAGACAGTCGCACAGCCTTCACTACGCGCATTACGCAAATGGATATAAGCTGTGTCAATGTGTATTTCTGTATTCCGTCACAGTCGCTTGATCGCCGTGGTTACTTATTCCAAGTCTCGTTCGAGGAAAACACCTGGTGTTTTTTTTCACCAATTCCTAAAGAAGAGCTGTGCACCAAGTGACATACAAGTCTGCACCAACAGTTGTAGGCAGCAGACACTTGCGCAATTAAGACTATGTGCTTGCGTTCCACATCAGAAAACTTACTTCAGACTCTGCGCCTACTATTTTTGAGGACTATCCTTTCTACTTGATTTCAAGTGCATAGAAGCCTCCCAAAGAGCCTGCTTTACGAGCTTTGCCACTACATGAAACCTCAAGCAAGCGAAAAGCAGAGACCAACGAAACAGATCTGGATGTTGCTATTTCACAAGATGCTTTCACTGAACAAGAAGAAGTATGTGTTTGCACACAGTAAGGTGGCTCGGTGGGTCAATACCAGACTATGACAGGACGATTGCACTCCTAAGTGTTGCACCATCGTTCAAAATGCGAGAAGGTGCAGTGATTGCTGAAAGAAGAGAAAAAGGCGTCCCAATATTATTGCGAAAGCAAGCACCAGGCATGTGTTAAGAAAATTTCCAGTTATGCACAGAAAAGAGACAAAAAAGCCGTTTTTTTTTTTCCACCATATAGAATGCGACGGAAGAAAGCATCCAGCATACCCAGACAAAGTTGTTAGGGAGTGTGTAATATGGCGCTTTCTTTCACAAAAAGACTGTGATCATATGCGCACTTCGGGGCTTGTGACACTACCAGAAAAGTGACTCTACAGAGGTAGATATTTCCAAGCCGAGCATCACCAGGTATGAGCAGTGAATTAACCATTTGTGCGTCTTCAACAATTAGGCTACTTGTTTTTCAGCATGTCGTGAGTGGAGAAGCGCACCCGAACTCATGTGCTGGCGTTGTGCGCGCTGCACGGAGCCGCAGAGGAAGGTCAGGGTCGTAGTGCCTCCCTCAAGACAGCAGTGATAGGCATGTACTACACCCGATGCAATGGCCATAAGAAGCGACTGCAGGTGCAGTCTAGCCCAATCGTGACTGTTCTCACCTCCGAAGTGGGCTGTAAAACGGGGGACAGGTCCAGCAGTGTCAGTGGTTGTTTTTGTGTGTGTTTACATAAGTGTGGTGCGAAGAAGAGAGCCCACAGGACTCCCAAAGACATCAGTGACCAGCGAACCATTTGAGCTGCGTGGATGTTCCGTTTTATTTATATTTACATTTACACTTCACCTACATCGCTGTAAGGCATTACGGAGGGGAGGTACACATAATAATTTGACTACGTAGTTTTCAATCGAAACAATAAATACAACAAATACAGCAGCACTGAAGATATTTTAAGAGAAGAAAAAACACTCGGATATTAGTGAGCGAAAACAACGTCACAGTCATGCATTTGTAAACACCCACACGCTTCGAGACAACAAACCATTCTTAGTGGCAGTGATATTGTAGGCGTTGTTACAAAGAAGAAAAAAGGATTCATTATCAGTTTCATTGACGAGATCATCCGGTAGACCGTTCCATTCCTGTGTTGTTTTTACAAAAAAAAACTACCGAAAGAGTGGGTTTTGTAGCAGTATTCTAATATTTTTTATAAATAGTCCTGACGATTAGAGACGTATGTCGGTGTGCACAGATAATCAAGAAGGTTAATGGCATTTCTATTATAGTATATACAATGAAGAAATTTAAGCCTCAGTTTCTGCCTCCTTACCATCAGCGTCTCCCATTTTAATGCTCGTTTCATTTCTGTGATGCTTGCAAATGGATTATAGTTGTTGCTAACAAATCTGGCTGCTTGGTTTTGAACTTTTTCCAGTGCATCAATCAAGTATTGCTGATGGAGATCCCAAATTACGCAAGCATAATCAGAATAGGTCTTATATACATGAGATAAAGGGTTTGTTGCATGGTCTGTGAAGCTTGCCTAAAATTTCTGCGTATGAAGTATAGCGTCTAGCCTACCTTGGTCACAGTTATGTCAATGTGTTTATTCCACTTGAAATTGTCGAAAAAATAGACGCCCAGATACTTATAATAGTATTCATTGGTAATTATTAAATTATTTATTTCATATGTTGTGTCTAGTTTACTAATCCGGTTGGTGAATGATACACAGCAACATTTACGGACGTTTAGACTCATTTTCCATTTTTGGCACCACGTTGATAATCGGTACAGATTATGCTGCAGAATTTCAGCATCCTTGTGCGGTTTAGTCACTCTAAACACTACACAATCATCTGCAAATACCTTAATGGGAGAGGTAATACCATCAACTATACTATTAATATAAATCAGGAAATGCAAAGGTCCTAATATGCTCCCCTGTGGTACATCGGACGTAACGGTTACCGCAGATGATTTTGAGCCGTTAAGCACTACGTTCTGCTGTCGATCGTTCAGATAGTTCTTTACCCAATTGATAACTTTAAGGTTTACGTTTGTAGAGAGCATTGCGAATTCTAACAGATCGTGTGGGACGGTATCGAAGGCTTTCCAGAAGTCAAGGAACACTGCATCTACTTGAGCGCCACTGTCCATAGATTGTGTGATGTGATGCTGAAAATCGACTAGTTGAGTTACGCATGAGCGTCTATTTCTGAACCCATGCTGAGATGGAGTGAGGAAGTTAACTGACTCTTGGTATTTAACTGTTTTACTGTATATGATGTGCTCAAATAACTTACAGCAAATTGCTGTTAGCGAGATGAGCCTGTAATTTTCTACAAGCTTTTTATCACCTGATTTATGAACTGGGATAACGTTTGCAACTTTCCAGTCATGTGGGACAACTTCAGTCTTTATTGTAGTTGCATATATAACGCATAAGTACTTTGTAATGATGCTGTGACAGTTTTAAGAACAAATGGTGATAGACCATCTGGTCCAACTGCTTTAGTTGTATCTATCTGCTATAACAAGCAATCAACACCAGTAATGTCAACCTCCACGTCTTTCATGGAAGGCCACGTGACTGAAAGTGCCCCCACATCGCCAGGTGTGCTTTGAGTAAAAACTAATTGGAAATAGTTGTTGTTGTTTCTGCTAGCATATCAGAAATGAAATCTAACCTTGACCTGCCCAATTTAACTGTCCGGAGGAAACTGGCGTGACTGCATTTTCTTCATAAGATATTTTTTCACAATCCATCAATGAAGCGAGACCTCATTTCACAACCGTCATACCACTCATCGCGCATTGATCACCAGCATAAGGTTGCCATTCCGTTTTGCCGCACCAAATTCTTTTCAGCAGCCTTCTTACCGAAAACAGCCGCCGATTGGAACCACCTTCCCTCTTCCGTTGTAACAATAACAGACCCTTTGTTATTCAAGACTGCAATTTCTCAGCAATGCTTGTAACTATACGCAGTTTCCATTATCTATCTTTGTCTTGTATGTGCTTGAATTCTTACTTATACATTTTTAGTTGACTTATGTTGCCTTCCTGATTTGCGCATCTGACACTTGTTTCTTTATTTTGTCTTTTTTTTTGTGTGTTATAAATGTTGTACCCACCCCCTCTGTAATGCCCTACGGGCCCTGAGGGTATTCTAATAAATAAATAAATAAATAAATAAATAAAGCTTCAGCTTTTTCTTCATCGGTGCACAAAGTATCACTCTCCACAGTCAGAGCAGGAATACTGATATCGTCTTTTCTAGTTTGTTTCAGATACTTCCAGAACTCTTTCAGGTTTTGCTTTAACATATCGATTAATTGGGCAAAAAAGTATCCTTCCTTGTATTTATTGCCGATTTCAGTATATTTTCAGTATAATATTTTCAGTATATTATTGGTGTTATTAAATATGTTTGTTTTATTTTATTTGTCAGCTTTGTTTCACCTTTAGATATTTCACAACTTGAGCCATCGAGTCGTGGAGACACTACAATGCCTTTCGCGGAGTTCTTTTTTTCTCCTCACATAGCACATATGGCGTAGCCATTTTCATAACTAGCAGTCAGTGAAGTATACATTACTTTTATGTATTACACTAATAACTAGCTTCTACAACAAAACGTTGCGTACCTGTGATTGTAGACCAGGGGTGCGCGGTGTAGTGCTGCCTGGGCAGCACTAAAAAATCTTCTTGTGTCATGTTGTATGAGTATCGCTATGCTTCTTTTAAGGTGATACAGCATCGTCTTTTTAATGGCTGGATTTAAGCTGAGAAATGACGTAAACGCAATGAGTGAGTAAAACTTACTCCAAGTGGTGGACGTTGCTTGCATGAAAAGTCAATGACTTTAAGTTATCACCTTTAAATTAATTACACCTCGGTATACATACTGCAACTAATGAACTGTATGTAGGCTCTGATTTTGCAGTATTCACTTACGAAATTAAATCTTACGATAGCGAACACCTAATATTTTCGTCATCAAACATTGACCATTTTTCAGCCACTTTTCTTACAAAAATCTGCTGTTGTATCGAAGAAAAACAAAATCGTAGTCGAATGCCCATATATATATATATATATATATATATATATATATATATATATATATATATATATATATATATATATATGTATATGTATAAAGAAGGTGTTCTTGGATCTGGTGGAAAAATAATAAACAGTAGAGGACGGGCAAAACGAAAACTTCTTATTTTTCTTACGTTTTAGCCAGGGTCCTTCCTTCATCAGGGAAAACACTATACAAAAATGCACTTTTCTTAAGTAGGCATGGTATATAAGAGCCCCTTACATGTGAACCATGACTATCATTCACTATCTACTGCAATCTGGTGAATAATGAACAATGAGCAGAGAATGTCAAAGTAATGATATGAGAATGCATTAATGATGTTTCAATCAAGTAGATCAAATGAATAGCAGTTTGAAAACTACGGTAATATCTACAAACAAAAAATCAAGCTATTGAACCTACATAGCAAATCACGCGTATAAAAAAAAAGTATAGCAGAAAATGCTTGAATGAAAGAAGATGCGTTACTAACAATTTCATGAGGCACAAACAAAATTAATAACACAGTCAAGAAATGCGTGTATAGTGATTATGATCAGACTGTGATGAAGCTAGAATTTAGTTCTGCACCAAAAGAAACAAGAGTTTGCCTGGATTTTCATTTATACCAGATATGATTTCGTTCAACTTGTGTATAAGAAACGACTTACACAGTTCACTATTATAGTGTGAAGGGAAACCTGATTCCAGTGTAACAGCTGTTAGTTTATCGAAGGAATGACCAGGAATGTTAACGTGCTTAGACAAAGGTAGATTGGGTAGGCTTGTGGCATGTGACTTATGGTTATTAAAACACTGTTTAAAAGGCGTTTCAGTATGACCGATGTATTGGAGTTTGTACACAGAGCATTCAAGCATGTACACAATGTTGCATGCGTCAAAATCCGCTTTTATTTTTAGATGCAAGTTTGATGCTGTGCCCCTAACTAAAGTTCCTGCCACCACGGCACTGCAGGCCAACTTTGCGCCAAACAGACTAGGGTGGTCTGCTACAGATGGGTGAGGTGCAGCCAGTGAGCAGCGTTTACACAACGCCGCAACTTCTTGGTTTAGGCACGAGGAGTATAACGTAGAGCCTAGATGCGTGTGCGGCGTCTTTCCAGGTCCTTGGTGAAAATAATAGCTCGCGTAGCGTGGTTCTGGACGAGCATTTGTCGAATAAAGAGTTGTTTTGCTGCGCTGTAGCTTCTTGTTCTTTCAGGTAGTGGAAACAAAATTTAGAGCTCAGTTATATCACAAACGTCTTACCGAAGCTGCAGTAAAAGCTGTGACTCATCTCATTCCAGCTTAGTTGTTTAGAAGCTATTTTTGCAAGTCTCACCATAGGGATCATTCGACGCTATGCGCATCAATTTGCGCAGCAAAAAGCACCTCGGTGGGCTGTATCCTAAAGGAAGTTGAAACCGAGCCATTTCTGAAAGGTATCAGCCACATTTAAAAACGCTATTTTTGTTAGCTGGTATATAAACCAGTGCACTTTCTTCTTCTGAAGTATTCAGATTTATGGGTGTCTGAGTGGATAATACTTAGAATCATTAAAAAAATGCGAAATTTGCAAAAATAGCAAAACTTCAGTCTATTGACACAAAAACACTTGTCACTGTCACACACTAGTCACGAGCATTTGAATTTCCATTTCAAACAAGCGCATGGCTGGATTCCTGTAACAATTCGGGCTGGTGAGAGGCAAACAAAGCATAAGACAATCTGTTGTGTACCTGCACCCATTCGGTCATTTTGCTTGTTGCATGTTGGATGTACTGTGAAGGGACACTTTCTGCACTTCAGGTAAATCTTCAACTAGATCAGTGAGAGTCGCTGGGGATGCAGTCTTTTTTTTTGACTCAGCTGGCGTATTTCAAGTTTTCTTTGTTCTCAAGCGGCGGTGGCACAGATCAATCATTTCCTCGATTCGCTGGTTGCAATCTGCATATTCTTCTTGGTTGTTTTCGTCCTTCTGTTTTTTTTTTTATGGTAACCGCTAAAATGACACAAGACACACAAACGTCTGTTAGCACCAGTCATGCCCACACAGTCCTTGTTATGAATATTTATTATTGGCACCCTTTCTCCTTTTGCTGTGCCAGTAGAAGTATTCCGTGGATTCTGCATTATAGAAGGTTATTACCAGAGGTTTTTCCGCCTTCTCAAGGACCACCGAACTATAGTGGCAGGGAAGTTTAAGCACACTGTTTTTTTTTAATTGCTCTGAAAAACTGGAGTCTTCCGAAGGAGCAAGAACCTCTTGCCGGCATTATTCTGGCAGATTGCAAGGCAGCAGCAGTTGGTTGCTGTACAGGTACCCTTTATTTTGGGACTTCATTACAATTACACTGGAAAATTCAGAAATAATCAATGAACTCCATCCCTCCTCTATTCCCATGCACCTTGCTCGGTATTGGCTTCTTCATTTATGATATGCCTATATGTCTTCAGGATGTCGCTTTCTTGAAAGTAAACATTGTCTAGTAACGTATGCTGTCGGGCTACTTGCTGTGTAACTGTGCGAAACATTGTTGGCGCAAACTTAAAAGACGAAAGAAGAGACTCGGAAAAGCGCACATTCGCAACTGACTTTTATTGAACCGAAGCTCATCTTATAAAACCCTCACGCATGAGTACAACCACAAGAAGAGACCAACCAACTATAATCACAATGTGTCAGATAGAAAATCAAATTCATTATCTTACAATGACAGAGATGGAACACTGATACAATGTTCGCCAAATTGTGGAATAAACATCGCCTCTGCCAATTCACGTGCCACTTTGTCTTTGCTTCTTAGCAATATTTTCGTACGGTGCAGTAGCTGTTCACGCGAGCATTCCTTACAATGATGCGGCAAATGCGAACCCATGCCGTTTCTTACTGACAGCGCATGTTCCCTTGAGCGATCGTTTATACAACGGCCTGACTTGCCAATGTACACCTTGCCACAACTGAGCAGGATCAAGTAGACAATGCCTACCAAACAATTCAAAAACTTTCTTTTGTGCTTCTTTAAACAATGAGCACTTGGTATGCCACACGAATGAGCACTTGGTACGCTGTCAATAAGAAACGGCACGGGTTCGCATTTGCCACATCATTGTAAGGAATGCTCGTTTGAACCGCTACTGCACTGTACGAAAATATTGCTAAGCAAAGACAAATTGGCACGTGAATTGGCAGAGGCGATGTTTATTCGACAATTTGACAAACATTGTATCAGTGTTCCATCTCTGTCATTGTATGGTAATGAATTTGATTTTCTATCTGACAGATTGTGATTATAGTTGGTTGGACTCTTCTTGTGGTTGTACACATGCGTGAGGGTTTTATAATACAAGCTTCAGTTCAACAAAAGTCAGTTGCGAGTGTGAGCTTTTCCGAGTCTCTTCTTTTGTCTTTTAAGTTTGCGCCAATGATGTTTTGCACAAATATTGTCCACCTTGCCCGTCTTTCCCAAACTTTTCATGGATCTTTCCCACTTCTGCAGTAACAGCGCGGGACGGACGGCGGGGAGAATGGCGTTCTTAGGAGCTTTTCCTCTACCTGCTGATGTGCCCGGTCACAAAACACATTGTTATGATGTCCGCAACGTCTGAGCCGTCGCTCGTGATAGCAGCAACAGTAGAATTAACCTAAAGAGACATACACATGAGCTCGGTGTGTCCACACGTGGTCAATGCTTAGATCGTGCCCGCGATGTCAACAATTGGAGAGTTTCTTACATCGTGGATGTCAGGGTATTATTCTGACTGTAGGCGTTGAATCGTCTTCAGAAGACCATGGAAGCATGCCAGGCGACAAGACATGCACACAGAAAAAGAAGTGCGACCGAACACTAGCACGGAACGCACGAAACTGCATCGGCAGTGAAGCCAGTGGGAAGCAGCCAGTTACTTGGCGCAAAGTTAAACTGCAGCGCCCTCGCACACTGTAGAAGGAAATCGTGCCTGCCTCGAAACGAGGAGTTCGAAAACTGAAAAAGTATCTATAAACGTTGACCCGACCTGCCTCCTTCCCGCCGTGTTTTGGTTTTCAAAGTAACCTTCCCGCCGTATCTTCTCCTCGCTTCATCCTATCCCAACTCCTTGCCTTTCTCTCGCAAATCTGCTTTCCTCTCTTGATCACAACTCCTTCGCCCGCCTCCACCGCTTCGCCATGCCAGCCACGCTGGCTCGAATTCAGAAGCTTCGTTTTCTGACTAGAAATGGCCCGGAGCTGTTCCACCTGTTCTGGCATGTGTGTCGCGTGTGCGCATCTTGGTCTTGAGGTGCGTGTGTGTGGTCAGGATGGCGGATGGGAGGCCTTGCACGCTTTTTTCTTTTTCCTGCCACTAAACAAAACGTCGAAAATGGGACCGCCTGGCTTGGGCGTAATCCACACATTAGGTGCGTTGCAGAGCACTTGATGTTGACCACTTGGCAGCCAACTTGCCGCTTTGGGTGTCCCGGTATTCAGCTGTGGAAATGGTGAATATTTTGTGGGCGGTGGTGACGGCTACATGCACGTAAAACTGTTTTCTCGAGGCTGACTTCGAGAAAACTGTTTTCGCGATGCCGAGGATGAAGCTTCCAAACAGGACCACTGCGGTGGCGATGATGATGCCGAGACCTTAGAACCGTGCACGGATTAGGGCATTGTGAATGAAGTACGGGGCAAGATTAATTTGAAGGAATCAGATTGTGAGAATGACAAAACTTTGGAGCTAGTGCCTCATGCAGCTTATGCAACGGGCCTTGCGAAGAGCACACTGCCATTTTAAATAAACTTGAGACCGCCCTTATCGCTTCTGCTCTTCGAAACATGTGTGTCACAGACTTTCTGGGCAAAAATTTTGTGTTTTCACTCGCACCTTTTTGAGAAGCTGCATTTCATTTACTACAAACTTTTGGATACAGCGAACAGATGCCGCGTCAGGCTCAGGTTCATTATAAGCGGGCTCAACTGTATATACATTTTTTTGCCCTCTTGGCAAACGATGGTGCCGAAAAATTTTTCAAAGTGGATATGCTCACCTGGCAGAACCATGTACGAATTAAATTACTAATATTTTTGGTTAGTTAGTGAATAATGTAATGGAATTGTCACACAAGTACTCCATGCGAATTAAAGTTATCAAGCTTAAGACCACAGATATATTCTCTCTCATTGTCTCCCAGGTATTGTTTCTGATAAGTAAATAAAACACACTGGTGTTTAGAGTGATACATATACATAAGAATATTAGCCAAATCATGCAACAATATATTTTATGCCACCCTAAATAAATACACCTTATTTTACTATGCTAATTGACGATGTATTGCTGACTGCTAACTCCGATGAGGGTTTGGTATGCTTGCTGTTCATTCGGCCACCGACGGTGGCCTGAACCGTGCAGCCTACAGGCATTTGGCGCGTTCGGCATTCGCTCATCCACCAACGCTGGCCCAGCCCACACCGCCGAACAAGTGCTGCTGTAGCCGGCATCGCACTTCAGGCCAATCATTTTGGAATGTCTGGGGGTCAGTGAAGTCGGCTGCCAACTAGGAGCCAGCCATCCGCCATTCGTGGCCAGTCGGTGAAGGTTGCTTGGGAAAGCATTAATCAACAAGTGATGTATGTAGCGCTGCCGCCCAACAAGGTAACAAATAAAAAAAATTGAGAAAGAAATACGAAAAGCCGATAAACCAGCTAGAAGCACTAAATTCTTGCCTAAAGAAAGGATATTTTTTATTGATGTAACACCAAAGATAGCTCGCTGACACAGTTATCTTTGTTTAATAAATAGAATATGCTTCCAACTGCAGGCGTGCAGATGAATTCAAGCTTCTTCCAAGAACCTGCATATATGTAAATCATCGTTCACATCCGCGTGTGGCAGTATATGCCACAAGATCTACGTTCTTATTCTTGTTTTTCTTAACCTTTAGAGCATACTCCATTAGCCGGTCATCTAGGCATCTCGGTTATAACAATGTACACTTTTCCGCAGGATAAAGGAATGGAGTATACGACTTCCGTGTAACATTTAACAAAGGCTTTCTCATGTTTCTTCAGGCAAGCGCATATCCTGATATCGCAAGTGCGCAGACACAACTTGGCTAGTTTTTCTGGCACCGAAAAGACCAGAGCCACACCATGCTTAGCAGTGACCTTCTTAAGATTATGGGAGAGCTTGTGCTAGTACGGCATCACTTGAGGTTTGGAGCCCAATGAACCCCAAGCAGCTCTATTTCTTTGTGTTCCATGGTTCATCTTCTGCATTAGTGACTCGGTGACCGTGTTTATGACCGAGGAAGAAAAACCCACTGCCATCAATCGGCTGATCTGATCACAAAAACTAGTGTGCATGTGTTGTGGACACGACTTTTTCAATAAATATTCTAAGCAAAGTGATGCAATTCCTCTTTTAGCAATCTTAAAAATGTGCAGAGTGATACGGCAACAACCCCTTTTTCACACGAGATTGTAATACCACCAACAAAACTGTTCATGGTCCTTAGGCCAGCCTCACACATGAGGCCTGCCTAAGGCCTCATGTGTGAGGCTGGCAGTACTTCTGAAATAAATAAATAAATAAATAGCTTGAGGTCTAAAAGCTGTAGAGAGGTTTCTGTGGTTATCTCTGTAGTAAATCTGAGTTCGTGTCCATATGCTTTAAAAACACTAAGCACAGAACCACAGTAAGGACACTCAACTTTATAGAAGGCATCCTTGACACACACACTCGTAGTAGTAAAACCATCCTTTTAAAATCTTAGACTCACTACTGAGGTATTCACAGAAGACCTCAAGCTTCTGTGAAAACACTAGCACCTGAGCTTCTCCTGAGCACAGCGTAATGAAAGTCCTCCAGGTGTGATTGAGAATGCCTAAATAGCGCTTGATCTCACCTCTGAATAAGGTCATTCAAATGAAAGTGATTAGGGCAGGAGAAAGGTGTCCCTTTTGCGCTACATTATGATTTTCAGTAGCACCGACTAGTTCAAGAACAAGTCGTTCTGTAGTACGTTGAAGTAGTTTGCATAATGCAATTTAAATGCAGACATAGATATAGTGACCGTGGAATGGTGTTTCTGTCATCATTGTGTCATCAGAACAAAATTTCTCAAAAAGAAGCAATACTATGTGTCATTGAGCGAAGTGGTGTCCGGCAGCACTTGTGTGTACATGACTGTCATATCGATCTCAGCAGCGGTTGCATAAATTGAAGAAAGACGATGTTGCAGCTGACTGGTATGGTGGTTCCATTGGCATAAGGTCTTCTAAGGCTTAGACCTTGACTTCAGACATAACTGCAAGCATGTCAGCATGTTTCATATAGCTTCATCTCTCGAATGAGGAGCCAAGCGGGTAAAAAATCATAGTGATAGCGAAATTGTTTAGAAATGTCGCATGTGAATGCATCGTTCTTTCTCTCTGTCGACTGCCACGATCCAGGCTTGCCCCATCGCATGCGCTTCAAGGCTTTCAACATGCGCTACCGCCTCCTGGCTCCTTTCAAGATACTCAAGAAGACTGACGACAAGGCACTCGGAGATTGCAAGGTAGGCCACTTTGCAATCAGTGTACCTTGGCACAATCCTTATGTATACGTCTGCATTGTGTCATTTATTTATACTACAAAGAGGCTGGTGCAAAATAACAAAAACGCCGACCAAGGTAAAATACACAAAAATTAAAAAGACGTTTCGGCTCCCCACACGGGAGCTTTATTCACAGTGACCGCAAATGGCATAGTGCATTCTTCTTATGCGCGTTTCTTCACGTGTTGCAGACATAGCGAGTACACTGGGGGGGGGGGGGGGGGTCCCAATATTTATTTTCAGCGTGTGCACAGTAGTTTTAATGGCTAGAGATTCTATATGCGATTGCGGTAATAACTTCCTTCTGCTCCAATAATGCAGGCTTTATCCCAGTCAATGGTGTGTCCAGTAGATGCAACATGTTCTGCAAGGGCATCAGAAGCCACTTTCTTGTTCTTGACGTCATTAAAATGTTCACAGAGCCTTCTTTTAAAATTGTCTGTCTCGCCAATATATCCGTATTCACAGTCTTTGCAAGGAATTTTATATACTACACCGGGAAAATCGTGTCTGTCCAACTTATCCTTCACATTTGTGAGACAACCTCTGTTCGTGTTGAAACGTGAGCCACTTGGACGTTGTAGCCACGCAAAACCAAAGTGAGGATTTCACTAAAGCCTGGGATGTAGGGCACCGAAGCGCGTTTTCTTGAAGGAATTGAGCGATTGAGCTGCAGTTGTCACTGCACCGAGTTTATGAAAGTAGGCGGGTATCCACAAGCAGCCAGCTCACGTCGGATGGTATCCTCGTCTTCTAGTGCGTCTTTTTTCTTAGAACAAATCTTCCGAGTGCGCATTACAAGTGTGGACAAAACAGAAGGTTTATGGCAAGAGGACTGCATAGAATCGAAGCTCAGGAAACGACCGGTGTGTGTATCGTTTTTGTACACACTGAAAGTCAGGCACCTACCTACCATCTCGTTTCACGACGACGTCAAAGAACGGAAGGCAGCTGTCTGATTCTTCTTCTACGATAAACTGTTTCACGGCCTCCTCAGAATTTAGCAGTTCCAAGAATAAAGGCAGGGCATCCTGTTGCAAGACACGAGAACAATAATTCACATACCGAAGAAACGTCTTGGGCGGGACAGCAGCTGAAGGGAGAGCTTGGTTCTCAACATCCTCTATGGTAAGATTTGAGACAGCGACGGATACAGAAGAACCCATTGCGGGGCCGTGAACTTGTTTGTAGTATTTGCTCCTGAATATAAAATAGGTGTTTCTGACCAGGACTGCAGGAACCTTAACAAATCGGGAACATCGATGGGTGTTCTGTCCGGCAATGATTGGTATGACACGAGGGCTGCCTTACATACGTCAATTGCCAGAACAACAGGTATACTTGTAGAAAGCGACCGTACATCAAAAGATGCTAGAACATCATTAAGTACTATTCCAGACAACACTCGATGTCCTGAGGCCGTCCTCATATGGTACAATCGTCCTTGCACAGTTCTCATTGACCTTGGTACTTACTGAGGATGACACAAGCTGATTTGACGCAGAAACGTCTTTTCGAGTGCTTTCTGAGGACAGCAGTTTATCCTGAAAAAGTAATTTTAAGGACGTTTTAGAGAGAACAAAGGTAGTGCACTAGCAGCGGTTCAGACGTCTTTTCGAGTGCTTTCTGAGGACGACAAATTGTCCAGAAAAGGTCCTGTCAAAGACCTTTAGGGGACGACAAAAGCATTGCACTGAGAACTTACGTATAATTCCTCAAGACCTTTGTGCACCAAGAACTAGATGCTTTTCATATGTGAAAACTTTCTCCACACGTTCTTTTCATGCAGTCATATAGTTATTGTATATTTTTTTCTCGTTGGTTTCTTTTTTGACAGACAATCTTCAAATTATGCGTTCTGCTTAATGAGACACAGTTAATTAATTGGCTTAGGTGTCGAACCTAGTATTGCAAAATGTCCTCTTGAAACAGTGTGTTCTTAAATGTCACAGCCTTAAATTAGTCATCATACGCCGCTGTAGCACGTAATAACAAACTAGCAGCTGGCAATCATTGACCATGTGGCACTATTCTGGATAGTCAAGTAGCCAAGCCATTCCAAGCCAACTGACTGTCAAAATGGAGTCAAGGAACGTGCAGTGTACTAGTGAAGGTTCGTGTCCTTTGTTGTTTGCGTGCATGGTTAAAAGTGAGATAGGTACGTGTGAGAGTGTAAGTCATAGGTGACAGGAGATAAATTGCCGTGTTGATGGGTGCACTGGGCTGCTCAACGTTCAGACTGATCATGGATGTATTGTCACCAGCCAACCGCGGCGAGGTGTGGTTCGAAGCAGCCTGGAACACCAGCCAATCGCAATCAATTGTGCTTCGAAGCAGCCTGGTCCCAACGTGAAAGGATCGACTTCTGCATCTGACACATGGCCCGACCTCGGGCAAGTCAAGCCAATGCCAGTGTTAAGTGTACTGGTAAGATGTCAGAGCGGAGCCTCTAACACTAGTGAGCGCATTCGGCACAATACACGTGGTGATGAGGACACTGTGTCAAGCTTTCGAGGAAGACTATAAACGTGGCTGATTGAGCTGTGTCGACTGCTTTGATACTGCTTTTCTTTTTTTCAGACCATAAGTGGACTCGAATGCCTAACAAAGCTGTCAGTTGTGATTAATTACTGTTAAATGAATAAATTTCAGTCAACAAGCTTTGTTTGTTTCACTGTAATAGTCGAGCACTGTCCAGCACTCTTTTGTTTGATACAGTATATATAAACGAGACCTCGCAGGTGTTTTTCTTTTGATGTATCGAAACATCATGAAAAAAAGTAAATCCTAAGTAGTATCACTGCCCATAGTACCGAACTGGCCACGCTATTGTTGTTCTGAAAAGATACTGAAAAAGTCCTGAAATGTTGTTTTGAAGATGTGCTGAGGTTGTTATGTATATGGACAAGGGGACGGGATTAGTGCCATTCTAGTACCATAGGAGGACATTCTGAGGGCGTCGTATTGTCCTCACGGAGGCATACTGAGGATGTCCTGAGGTTGTGTTTGTGTCGTGTACCCTATCAATGAAATCTTTGGAATTCCTTTAGTGCGTTTCACTTTTTCCAACCCTCCGGATCTGAAGCCCCAGGGCCTTCTGTCTTGACAGATAGCTCTAGGACTTTCATGCCCGCACGCGTAAACCATGAGTGGGCATCCAGCACCTCGTCCAAGGTGTTGGACACAAGTCCAACAGAGTCTTCGTCGCCGAAGGACAGGCGGGACTCTTTAGAGTGCACCAGAAAGTAAAAAATCATCATCACGGGGCCTGACAAGGCCTCCTGACTTAACGCAATAATTCTTTAGTACACACAGCACTCATTTACACTCATAATGGATACACAAATAATGCAATGAAACGTCAGAGGACTGCTTAGAAAACTCAACGATATTCAGGAACTCTTACACAAACATTCCCCAAAAGTGCTGTGTGTATAAGAGAGGTACTTAAATGCCAGGAACACCAATTTCCTACATCAATATGTAATATGTATTCAGAAAGGACCACAATGACGCTGTAGGGTCATATGGTGGTGTAGCCTTTATAGTTGATCAGGGCGTAGCATGTACACACCTACCACTACCAACATACCTTGAGGCAGTGGCTGTTCGGGCAGTTCTTTTGAGCAAACTTGTCACCATCTGCTCTCTTTACGTACCTCCACAGTACCGTCTCGAATAACACGAATTCCAGTCACTGATAGATGAACTACCGGAACCTTATAAAGTCCTCAGGGACTTGAATGCACATAATGGTCTATGGAGCGACTCTCGCTGTCATGCACGAGGTCACCTAATCGAACAGTTTTTCTTTTCTTTGGGTGCATATCTGTTGAATAGGAAAGAGCCAACATACTTTAGCCTCGCCAACAAAACCTACTCATGCATAGATCTCAGAATTGTGTCCCCATTGCTTGTACCCCGTCTTCAATGGAAAGTGATCAACAATCCTTTCAGAAGTGACCACTTTCCGATCAGTCTAAGTGCACCACCAGACAAAAGTCCTCCACATGTTCTCAGATGGCAGACCGACCAAGCGGACTGGGAAAAGTTCAGAGAAGCTGCTCGCTTAAATTGGTCGGACATATGTCAATTAAGTATAGATGCAGCTGTAGACTTTTTGACAGCACTTCTTATTTATGCTGCAACAAAGTGTATCCCACAAACTGGACGGTCCACCAGGCGACACATTCCTTGGTGGAACAGTGAGTGTCGGAATGCACATAGAAAGCAAAATAAAGCATGGAAGCTGCTTCGAGACTCTCCGACAGCGGAGAATCTTACAAACTTTAAAAACATAAAAGTCTCAAGGCAGGAGGACGTGCCGACAGGCCAGAAGGGAAAGTTGGCACAACTTTATATCAGGCATTAGTTCATATACACAAGAGGCTAAAGTCTGGAAAATGGTTAAGAAAATAGCAGGCTGGCAAGTACATTCACCCCCTCTCGTAAATACACAAGGTAACAGCTTGGAAGATCAAGCAAGCTTCTTTGGTGCACACATCAAACAAGTGTCCAGCTTGTCGCACTATAGTGAACCCTTTCAAAGATACAAAACAAGAGTTGTAAAGCAGAAACTAGAACACAAATGTACAAAACACGAAGCATGCAACCAAGCTTTCAGCTTAGCCGAGCTCCAGACATCACTAAACTCCTGCAGTCATTCTGCCCCAGGTTCTGATTGTGTGGTGTACAAGATGTTGAAAAACCTACCAATCGCAACGCAAAACACCCTACTGTGCTTGTACAATGCTATCTGGTTTTCTGGCGCTATCCCCGCTTTCTGGAAAGAGGATAATTATTCCCATTTTAAAAGAGGGCAAGGACCCTTCCTCAGTTTCGAGTTATAGGCCCATTGCACTTACAAGCTGCCTTTGTAAACTTTCTGAAAAGATGATAAACCGTTGACTTTTACATTTCCTTGAAACACACAATTTGCTCCACCAACTCCAGTGTGGGTTTCGAGAGGGTAGATCCACCACCGATCATCTGGTGCGTATCGAGGCAGAGATCAAAGACACTTTCATCCACAAACAATGCTTCCTTTTAGGGGCGAAGCTTCTTATGGCGTGGCTTGCGCGTCCCTCGTAGTACGTAATCACCAGTGGCACATACCCGAAATAGGTATAACATTTGACCTCCAAGGTGGTGCCGGTGAGAGATTTCTTCTGTGCGTTGTGTAACAACAAAAAAATAGTGCTCAATGTACATGCCCATGGCTGCTAGTGGGGAATGAGAGACAGAAGCATTCGGCTTTTAGTCAACGCGCACGCTGCGATCCCCATTAGCAGTCATTGGCATGTACATTGAGCACTATCGGACAAGAAAGGGTTGCTACATTATACTTGCTGGGTGTAACCTCCTTAGTTTTAGAAAGGTTTAGCGAGCGTTGAGCCGCAGGGCCATGAATAAAATGAACTAGTATATACCATGAATGAATTCGAGGCGTAACCTCCTTGGTTTTAGCAAGGTTTAGCGAGCATTGAGCCGCAGTGCCATGAATACAGTGAACTAGTATATACCATGAACTCAAGGTGGTTGAAGTTGGGAAGTAGACCCGAAGCGCAAGCCGTAAGAAAGTGTGCGTGTGCCACCTCTCGTTTAGTCGTTGGAATGTCCACTGAATGGCGGTGCTTCTATATGGGAAATATATGATAAAAAGATGCGAGATGGTGGGACTTGGAGTGTTGAATAGATGGACGAACGGACACACAGACAGATGCATGGATGGACGCATGAACGGACGCAGGGGCGGATGCATGAACGAATGCAGGGACGGGCACACGAACAGATGCATGGATGGTCACACAAACGGAAGCATGGACGGACGAATGCTTCGCCCCACTCTCCATCATTCACTCCGTGGATATGCTGCCATTTTTTTTGTGTTCCTCGATATCGATAAGGCTCACGACACAACATGGCGTTTTGGCATATTAAGAGACTTGTCTCACCTGGTGTGCTCTGTAGAATGCTTTCCATAATTGAGGGTTACTTGTCCAATCGGACATTCCGTGCCCATGTGGGCAGTGTTCTCTCTCAAAAATTTGTCCACGAAACGGGAGTATCGCAAGGCGATGTACTTAGTTGTACACTTTTTATTATTAAAATGAATTCTTTGCACCTGTCCATCCCCCGCAATATGTTCTATTGTACATATTGTAAGGCAACATTTTGGCTGCAAGACTCTTCTTTTTTACTTGCCAAGCCTCTGCCCCACAACACAGGTCAGACTGATGATGATGGGTATGTACATATGATAAGATGACGCGCATGAATAATGTTCACACTTGTTTTCCCCCCACGCATGAGCGACCAGCCCGGACGCATCTTAGACGAAAACGGAACGTCGAACGAATGGCTTCAGACACGATATGTGGACAATCTCCGAACCACGACAGCGACGATCTGAAGAAAGGTCGCTGGGAGTGACACGGTAGTTCACTGCTGACGTTTGTTCATTGATTGTATAGGGTCCAATGAAGCGTGACTGAAATTTATCGCACAATCCTGGAGTACGAATGGGCGTCCAAAGCAACACTTCATCGCCCGGACTGAAGGAGACGTCGCTATGAGAGCTGTCGTAGCGTTGTTTGCGATCTTGCTGATTGGCTTCTGTATTAAGGCGAGCCCGCTGTCGACATTCCTCGAGCCTTGTGATGAACTGCTCTGATACGGTTGCCGAGGCGTCAGTTGGAACATTTAGGAAAGGGACGTGGATGGTGAATGTCGGTGAACGGCCGTACACGAGACAGAAAGGCGAGTAGCCAGTAGTTCTTTGAACTGCGGTGTTATGGGCAAACGTCACAAAAGGCAAAATCATATCCTAGTTGCCGTGGTTTGGTGCGATGTACATCGATAGCATGTCTGTTAGTGTCCGATAAGATCTCTCTGTCAGTCCATTAGTTTGGAGGTGGTAGGCTGACGTCGTCTTATGTACTGCACCACAAGTTGTGAGCAGGGTTTCGATTATGGTGGACAGGAACGTCTTGCTGCGATCACTCAGGAGGACGCAAGGTGCACCGTGACGCAATACAATGGCGTTGAGAAAGAAGTCTACGGCGTCTGAAGTAGAACTTGTGCGTAGTGCAGCAGTCTCGGCGTACCGTGTCAGGTGATCGACAGCAGTCACAATCCAACGATTACCTGCTGGCATGATGGGGAGAGGTCCGAGTAGTTCTATGCCAACGATGGCGAAAGGAGTCTCGGGACACGGGATGGGTTGCAGAAGGCCAGCAGGAGACACAGTTGGTCGCTTCCGCCGTTGACACAGATGGCAAGATGCAACGTACTTGGCCACAAAGGTAGAGATGCCAGGCCAGAAGAAACGTTTCCTGATGCGGCTTTGTGTTATGTGAAAAACCAAGTGGTCTGCACATGGGTCGTCGTGAAAGGCTTCGAGGACTTGATGACGTAGAGAACGCGGAAGTACTGGAACCTAGCTGTGTCCATAAAAAGTGTAAACGTAACGATGGAGCACTTTGTTATCGAGCTTACATCGCCGTAGTTGTTAGCGCAATCTAGCATTAGGAGTAGGTGATACGCCATTTAGGCGTTGAATAATGCGATTGCAATATGGATCATCACGCTGGCGTGTGGCGAACTCGGTGTAGCGATTTGAAGCCGGCGTGTCGATAACCACAAGGTGCGATAATGTGAGGGGTGACGTAGTGCCTTGCCCACCAGACGAGCAATCACCTGACGTACTCGATGATGACAGTGGAAGGGGGCAGCGAGAGAGAATCTGCATCTTAGTGTCTTTTACCAGACTTATAGATGACGTCAAAATTGTACTGTTGTAGGTGGAGCACCCAACGACCGAGGCGACCAGACAAGTTTTTCAGTGTCGATAGCCAGCACAAGGTGTGATGTTCTGTAATAACTACAAAGTGGCATCCGTAAAGATACGGTCGAAATTTTTGTGTGGCCCAAACGACAGCAAGGCACTCCTGCTCAGTTATGGAGTAGTTCTGTTCAGCAGCCGTAAGAGCACGACTAGCATACGCAATAACTCTTTCCCGTGAAGTGGCATCCCACTGTAGAAGAACTGCACCAATGCTATGGCCACTCGCGTCGGTGTGAAGACATGTTGGTGGGTTTTCGTCGAAATGGCACAGAACAAGGTCGGATGTCAAAGCATTCTTGAGGGCTTGAAAGGCACGCTCGCAGTCGTCGTTCCAAGCGAAAGTTGATCCGGATGTCAGCAACTTATGCAGTGGCGACGCGATGGCAGCAAAATGGCTGATGGAGCGGCGGAAGTAGAATGCCAGGCCCAGGAAACTTCGTAGGTGCTTACGATTTTCTGGCCGAAAGAAGCATATCATGGCAGCAAGCTTGTCAGAATCCGGGCGAACGCCATCTTTGCTGACAAGGTGGCCCAACACCTTGATGTTCTTGTTGGCGAAATGGCATTTCTTTGTATTTAGCTTAAGTCCAGCATTAGAAATACATGTCAAAACTTCGTCCAAACAAGCAAGATGCTGACGAAAAGAAGAGGAGAAAATGACGATGTCATCTAGCTAACAGAGACATGTTTTCCATTTTAGGCCACGTAGAACTGTGTCAATCATGCGTTCAAACATGGCAGGAGCATTACATAAACCGAATGGCATCACGTTAAATTCATACAGCTCGTCTGGTGTTGCATAGGCAGTTTTTTTTTTTTTTTGTCCGCTTCGTGCATAGATATGTGCCAACTGGTGTGTCACTTGAACACAGTTTAATGGCTCCTGCAGCGTACCCGTCACCGTGGCAGTGGCAGACTATAGACTGCGATGTGTCTTTCCTGGAAGTTACAAAACACACGCCCGTTGCCCATATCCGAACATACTTCCTGGAACTTCAACACAAACACACACGTTCTGAGTTTTTTACAGATGCCTCTAAGTCTAACTCCTCTTCTACAGTCGAGCCCGACTATATCGAACCTATATATATTAAATTATCCCGTATATCGAACAATTCCTAAACACGGTAAGTTTACATTGGGAATATATAGCAAAAGTTACTGTTTTATCGAACGAAAATAGCAACGACAACTGATATATCAAACTCCGTGTGCCTCAAAAGTGCCCCAGCAAGTTGGCTTTCCCTCGCGGTGGTGGGGAAACCTGCCAGCGTCACCCTAGAAAAAGTTGGTTAGACCCGGTTGTGCGCGGGCGAACACCCCCCTCCAAGAAGTGATCCTGGCCCGCTCGCAGCGCTTACAGCCAATCAGAGGACGTCGTGCTTTCTCCGAGGCGCGGAGACGGTAGAAGTGAGCGCCATTTTTTCTTTCTTTATGCTTGTGTGCCTGCTGCTGCCGATTCAGCGTGGTCTATGGTGTTGCCTGTTGGTGCTCTGTAAACTGTCTTGGCACGCTGTCATCATGGCTTGCGCAAAGAGGCAAAATTTGCCGTTCGCCGCGAAACTCGAAATCATCGATCGGGTTGAGCACGGTGAAAAGAAGTCCGACGTTGCCGCCGCGTACAAAATCCCAAGGAGGACCTTGAGTACTATCCTGAAGAACAAGGCAGACATCAGGGCCAAGTCGACAAAAGGCCAGGTGCCCGCGGTGCCCGAGGTGTGCGCGCTGCTGTGTTTGAAGATGTTGAAGTGGACGTTTGCAAGTGGTTTGTGGATGTTCAGTCGTGAAACATCCCGGTGTCCGGCCCTATGACCGAGCAGAAAGCCAAGGACCTTGCTTTTCTGCTTGGCAGGACTGATTTCCAAGGCGGTTCAAGGTGGCTTCAGCGGTTCAAAGGACGGCACGACATCGTTCGCAAAGCTGTTATAGGTGAAAGCAGAGCGGCACACCTGGACAGGGTAGAAAAATGACTCGAGGAAAACTGGCGAGATATTGCAGCAAGATATAGAACCCATGATATCTTCAATGCAGATGAAACCACTTTCTTCTGGCAAATGTTGCCAAACAAGACACTTGCGTGTCATGGCGACAAGACAAGCGGCGGCAAGGCAAACAAAATTCGTGTGTCCGTGCTGTTGGCAGCTAATTTAGACGGATCAAAAAAGCTTCGACCTCTGGTTATCGAGAAAAGCACGGCACCGCGGTGTTTTCGAAATGCGCTGTCGCTTCCAGTTATCTACCGAGCAAACTCAAAAGCGTGGATGACCAGGGAGCTTTTCAGCAGATGGCTATCGCCGTGGAATGATGATTTGGTAGGCGAAAATCGCAAAGTGTGTCTGCTCGTGGACAATTGTTCATCGCACCACTGCAGTACAACCTTCAGCAACATCGAGCTGCGTTTTTTTGCCCCCGAACACTACGTCTGTACTGCAACCACTGGATCAAGGCGTTATATGCGCAATGAAAGCCAGCTATCGGAAGCGCCTAGTGGAGAGGCTGCTGCAGAACCTTTGTGTCAGAGGGGAGCTTAAGATTGGCTTGCTCAGAGCTATTTCTATGTGTTGTAGATCGTGGGCAGATGTCAAGAAGGAGATGATTCAGAACTGCTTTAGGCATGCCGGCTTCTGCATGCCTGGTGATGACACCCCAAATTCTGACAGCGCTGAAGACACCGCAGGTGTTTCCGATGAAGTTTGAAATGAGCTGGCTGAGTTCCCAGGTGCTATCGACGGATCGACATTCGACGAGTTCGCCAGTGCGGATGATGATGTCCTCATCATGGGCCAATTACAGGATGAGGATTACATTGCAGACGTCGTGCCGACCACGAGCCAAAGCGACAGCAATATGGAAATCGACGACAGCCTATCGCCTACATCCTCCGAAGTGATTAGTGCACTTGCGTTGGTCCAGCGCTATTGCTTGAATGTGGAAAGTTGCAGTCTCAGCTGCTTCGACTCGTTGGACAATGTGGAGGCGTGCGTGCTGTCGCAGGCAGCGAAGTCGTTGACATAGAAAAAAATCTGGGACTATTTTGTTCCACAGTAGGGCACGCAAGTAAGCCACCATATTAATAAAGTACTTTTCTTCTAGTTTGTTATGTGCCTTTGTGTCAAAACCTATACCGGGCCTATATCGAATTATGCCATATATCGAACTAAGAAACGTTTTTTGGTGAGTTAGATATACTTGGGTTCGACTGTACGCTGCTGTCGGCCCATCCTTTTCGAATGCTGGCCCTCTACATCCAGACACAAGTATCTTCACAGAGGAAGCTTACGCGATATTTGTGGTCCCTAAACACATCAAACAATTACAACTACAAAAAGCAGTCATTTATATAGACTCCCTCAGCATGGTAACAGCTCTGCAAGCTGCTAAAAAAACAAAAAACCCTGTCCTCGTCTCACTTTACTTTATGCACACTCTACAAAATCAAACAACATGTCGTAAGGTCCTGGGTTCCAGGGCACCGTAAGATCCGGGCAACTTGATGGAAGATCAGCTTGCTGCATCCGTCCATGAAAGCACTGCCACTACACCCATATCGATCCCGGCCCTTGACCCTAAACCGTCTCTCAATTGAAAGCTCGGGTACTACTGGCTGAGCAAGTGGGATAGACACACGCAAAACAAACTACACGTTATTAAGCCACACCTTGGTCATTTGCCGCTAGTATCGAAAACACGCCGTACTCAGGTAACACTAACAAGGCTCAGGATAGGACACACATACACGACACACTCATATCTTTTGTCTGGTGGCGATCCACCATTGTGTGACAGATGCGGTGAAGCACTAACAGTTCTTCACATTTTAATTTAGTCTGAACAATTTGACACTCTAAGAAAAGAACACTTTCTATACCCTACCGACAACATATACCATTACACCCTGCAATGTTGGTCGGTAGGGAACCACTTTTCACTCATAAATCCTTGCCAGTTTTTTTAAACGATGTCTGCTTCTACCATGTAATATACCCAGGCATTGCGTAGCGCGACCTCTAGAGAAAGGTTGCTGCTGCGGTGGCTACATTGAAAGGCACTTGCCTCACGGCCCTTGGACACAAGGGCGCTGATGAGGCACTTGTGCTAGTGCCAAATATCTTTACACATGCTTTTATTATCAGAACCTTTCGTCACCCATTTTTACTATACATTTCATGTCACTGTTATTATTTTATTACTTCTATGTTTTACCCATTTTAGTGTGAGGAATCTTAAGGTCCTTATACAGCCACCCAACATATTCATTGCTCACATCTCGTCTTATGACCTGGTGCTCTTTGGCCATCAAATGGCCCTTACACCACAAAACACCACACAACAACTTTTTCCAACTAGTGGCGAGAGTGCCCTGTGTGGGTTAATTGAAAGCTTGTTCAAAGTCGACCTTGTAAAATCAACAGTAGGGCAGATTGGGACAGCTGTCTTGTGAATCTTAGGCAAACCATACAAGGCTGGTGCTGAACCATTGTTGCGAAGAAAAGAGTAATACAAAGACTTGTGTTGAGGCGGCACGAAGCGAAAGATGTCTGCGAGCAGCTTTTGTAGGTCCCTTTGAAGTTTTGCTGTTGGGTTCCTATCTAGTAGAAAGTATGTGCTGGCATCCTCGAAGAGGGCATTAACCTTGTTCACTTATTCATTCGTGTCGAGCAAGACAGTAGCCTTGCCCTTGTCCACAGGAAGTATTACAATTTTCTTATTATTGTGCAGGGACTTCACTGGCTGAAGTTCAGTTGAGCTCAGAGAGGAAGGCTGCATATGACAAAGTGAAGAGAGCATAGACACAGCACGCATACGGGTTTCGTCTCTACGAGAAAGTTCTTCGGTTAACCGCATTTTCGATGGCACAAATTATGTTTTTACAGTCTGTTTCAGAGCCTGTATTGAAATTGAGCCTCAGATTTGGAACAGCAGTCTCGGCTACGTTTGGCTTGTAAGAAGAAAGGTTATGCACAGTGCATTTACCTGGCGCACGCGCACTCTTCGCATATTGCTGTGTGGTGCTCATTGTGTGGTGCTCATTACTCTCACCGCACAATATTGCTACATACATGGCAGACCATCTGAAATATCAGCCAAATACATTGTCAAGCTACTGCCATTCCGAAAGTGGTCGTACTTCAGGATAACTTGGCTCAGTTATCCAGCAAAAAAACGAAACATTCAGAATTCGAAGCAGATCAAACCATGTTTGCGGCGATGTCTTGTTTAGGAGCTGGCCCAACCAAAAGTTGAAACAGTATGGAATCACCATTCAATACAGGTCTCACCAATGAAAATGAAAAGCCAGGTACTGGTTTCCTTGAAGCAAAGCATGCTTTTATTCCACTCGTAAGCTATGCTGAGACAACCAGTTATTATTATTATTTATTATTATTTACAAATACTGCCATCTTGCACAGCAAGATATTGCAGGAGTGAGTACAAACAAAGATAAAATACAATACAATAAAATAACGAGTATACAAATTGAATAAACAGAACAGGAAAGTATACACAGCTCATCAGTGAAGAAACTTTGGCAATTGTTCAACAAATTTATCGTTTGACAGCTCGCACAGGGAGCCCGGAAGACCATTCCAAATATCAATAGTGTGAGAAAAAAAAGGAAAACTGAAAGCAATTAATGGATGGCTTTGAAGGAGTTATGTTAAGGTGGTTACTTCTTGTGATTCCAGAAGGGTTAGTAAAGGTAATGGGTGCATTGATAAATATTTCCCCATGAGTGATCTTATGCAACAGGACAACACGGTCAAAAGTGCGTCGGAAAGCCAAACTTTTTAGCTGTACAATTAAACCTCATTATATTGTAACAGGATATAACAAAATAATGGATAGAACAAAGTTAATGAAGTTCCTCTTGAAAGCTCCATTGAGAACCATGCATTTTAAACTTCGTAGTAATGAAGTAAAATTGACCGGTAAATGGATATAACAAACTAAATTAGTCTGTCGAAAAAGCCCCGACTGTTGTGAAAATCCCGAGCTGACTTTGCAGCCACGCCACACGCAGCTGAGAGAGCCGTCCTTCTCACACAGTCAGGGTAGAGGATTGAGGAAGCATTTAGCGGGTCACATGACCGAGAAGCGGCACCACAGTGCAAAGCGATTTACCTCTCACTTAAGAACACATGATAGGGAAGCTTCAGAAGACTAACATTTATTCACAAGTCTGAGGACATCTGTCATGAATTGAAGTAATTGGTGATGCGCATCTGGACACATTTGCCTTGCAGCGAGCCAATCAATTTCGCACGCAGTTTGCAAGGCATAGTAGGACGCGGTTAAGTACAGCGCCAATGTTCTCTAAAGATGACGTCAATGACTGCGTCTCCGCTGATACCATCTGCACTGAGAAAGGAGGAGCGTCTCCATGCGGAGAGTGGCAGATCGGCATTAGAGAGAAAACCATCTCTCTGCGACAGCTTCCTTTTTTTCTCTCTCTTTCTCTCCACATGCGACCTTGAAAAAAGAAGGGTCTCTACGTGCAAAGACGGAAAACAGAGAAGCGTGGCACAGCTAGCACAGGTGCGTCACAAATCGGCATTCAAGAAAGAACAAACAATCCACCACAGTCTTTCCTTTTCTTCTTTTCCTTTGTGTGCAGCATTGAGAGGTGCCATTGCGGGATTGGGCATGGTGTTGAGGGCATTTAGCACTTTCAAAGCACGGATTGTTCGAATTACAGGGCGTTTTCGCCCATTGGAATACACGTAGCTTTGACGGGACCACAGAGTGGGTTCGAATTAACCGAAAGTTCGAGTTAAGCCTGTTCGAATTAAGGAAATTCGACTGTGTTTATTTTCTATCACATGCGGGGTCGTGTAGCGGTACATTGAGCCGTGAGGGGTTTTCCTTCTTTGCATGCCTATAGGTGTAGCCACAAGCTGTTATAATCGATATAACAAAATAATGGATATAACAAAATGATTGTACCTCCTCTTCAACTTCGTTATAACTAGATTTGAGTGTAGTTCATTAGCATATAATGTAAGTGAAAAATGGCAATCATAACACTTACATATAAATCTGATGGCTTTTTTCTGAATAGAATCAAGCATATTTATATCATTGGCATGATGCGGTGGTCATATGACGGACGCGTATTCTAGAAGAGGTCTTATAAGAAACCTGTATGCTATTACTTTACATTTCCTGGTTGCATTTCGAAGGTTTTTCTTTAGGTAACCCAGCTTTCTTAACACCTTACTGGATATATTTTGAATGTGAGCATGCCATTTCCAGTCAGGGGTGAAAGGAACACCGAGGTATTTGAACATGTCTACACTTGCTAGCTTATGGTTACAACTAAAATATGAAAACTTTAATGGGTGCTTTTTATTTGAGAAAGTCATTGAGACAGTTTTTTTGAACTTCAGTGACATCTACCATGTCTTATTCCACTTGCAAAAACAGTCAAAACTTTATTTAACTGCAATTGGTCTTGAGTGCCAACCACATCAGAATATACGACACAGTCATCCTCATAAAGTCTCAATTTAACAAAAGTCCCAGCAGTTACTTTAACGAGGTCGTTTACATCAATGATGAAGAGTAATAGATTACATCAATGATGAAGAGTAATAGATCCAGTACTGATCCTTTTGGTACATCAGATGTAACACTGACCAGAGATGAGTGAGCACCATTAAATGCAACAAATTGTGTTCTTGAGCTCAGACAGTCCTGTATCCAGTCTGTAAGTTTAGTGTCATGAATTAGTTCCTTGAGTTTAATGAGAAGCTTATTATGATATACTGTATCAAAGGATTTCTTCTAGTCAATGAAGATGACATCAAGCTGTTCTCTGGCGTTAAGTGTGAATGCAATATCGTGGGAGAATTCTAGTATTTGTGGCATCATCAAAAAGCCAGGATAAAAGCCATGTTGAGCATATGAGGGAATATTCTGTTCAGACAAGTACTCGATAATATATTTATAGATGATGTGTTCCAGTAGTTTACAGGACGTTGATATTAATGAAATTGGCCTAGAGCTGCACACCACTTGTTTATTACCATCCTTATGTATGGGAACGACCTTGGCACACTTCCAGAGTAATGGGTCAGTAGATGACTCAACAGACTTTGAAAAAAAATGACTGTTAAATACCAAGAGGTCCATTCAGAATAATGTTTCAAAAACATATTAGGTATCTCATTTGGCCCTGCACTTTTTGTTGTACCTATTTTGAGTACAAGGTTACAATCGCCCGCAGTAGTGATTAACATGCTTGGGAAAGGTGGTGCTGCTAAGGTAGTGCAAAATATGAGACTATGCCCATCATCACATGTGAACACTGATTTGCAATAGTCATTAAATGCTTCAGAAATACTACGATTACCAGAGCTTGGTTTATCAGACATAATAAATGAGAAAGGACAGCTCTGACTTGGGGGATTAATGGCTTTCCAAAACATTGAAGGCTTGTCTTTCATGAACAACGCCAAAGTAATATTAAAATAGATACTTTTCGTACTTGACATAGAAGATTTTAAGCTACTTTTCGGTTTAGGTAACACAGAGGATTTGAATGGTTTGCCAGATTTGGACAGTTTGCAAAGACGCCTGGTATAATGAAACCGATGTATAATGTCGCGAGTGTACCAAGGATGCTTGGGATTGCGTTTCACACACTTTGTTGGATGTAATCAGCAATACATCGGCCAATAATTCCATTAAAGCGGTTCACTAGTACACCGACATGGTGATGGCTGGTGCTGTTTAAAAACTTATCAAAAGAGTATGCAAGTACCTTGATTATGTAATTATCATCAGCATGCTCGTAGCTCACAACAGTCCGGTGTAAAGGAAGATTAAGTACAGTTGTTAAGTTAAAACCAACTGCGACACCGTTGTGATCCGACAGGTCTTCGACAATCTTACAATAGTAGCCATAGTCTTTGATATGCTCATTAATGAAAACAAGATCAAGAATTGCATTTTGCAGGTTGCAGAAGAAACAATTTGCCTCAGGTCAAAAGAAATAGTTAAGTCAACGAAATAAGCACAGGTCACCTTGTGTTGGTCATGTGCTGATAGAGTCTTCCAGTTTATGGTCAAGGTATTAAAGTCCCCAGTGATTAATATTTTGCTACTAATTATTTTTGTTTCACTAAAAGATACCAAAACCCGCATCAGGTGAACGATAGACAACTACAATAGCCAGTGTAAGACCACAAATCCTAATTTTACAACAAATAGACTCATAGTTGGTTCTATCGGAAAGTACAGAAAATGCTAATGTCTTTTTTCACAACGAGCACAACTCCACCACCACGATGGACACATCTATCTTTTCTCAGAACATTGTAACATGGTGGTGAAATTTTTGAGCCCACGTTATGTTCATTAATCCAAGTTTCTGTTACCCATATTACAGAAGAATGATAGCATGCAACGAAGTGATGAAAGTCTGGAATCTTGTTATGAATGCTACGGACATTAACATTTGCTAAAGAAACGTTGTCAGAGTGGAGTCAAGTTCGAGGAGGCTGATAATATTGCTTCATGTCTTGCATAATAGAGTCGCCCACTTCCCTTAACACACAACGTACATTATCTATCAGCAAAGAATTCAATTCAATTCAATTCAATACGATTTCATCCCTAGGATGAGGGCGGGCTCGGGAAAAAAGTGACGTTTTGTCACTTGAGGAGAACCCGGACCTCCCTAATACATGGCAAGCAACGTGGACATGGGTGAAGAAACATAGGCCATAAACATATAGGCAATGAACATAGGCCACGAGATGTTTGGCGCAGTACAAGTCGGAAGATGCACGTACAGTAATGCTATGTACAGAGACTAATATGCGTAAGTAGTTTCTTTCGGCACAAATTTCGAAGTACAATGCAAAATATGACAGAATACAAAATACCATATATTTGACAACAATGCTATGCATAGAAATTGCGTGTACACACATACACATACACACACACACACACACACACACACACATATATATATATATATACATACACATATATTTATATATATATTTATACACACACACACACACACACACACACACACACACACACACACACACACACACACACACACACACATATATATATATATATATATATATATATATATATATATATATATATATATATATATATATATAGACAGTTTCATGAATGCCTGGACCACCATTTTCTCGATTTTCACGATAAAAGCACTTCTCTAATGTCACGTGCACTTCATTTCTCAAGGATTACTTTTGCCTCCAGTAATTTATTTAATAACAACGGAACACTAAAACACAACATTTGTCACCCAAAATTTGTTCTACAGAATGGAAGGTTCCAGTGTTGTTGATGACGAGCAGGATACAGAATAGCATGCGTTTCCAGTACAAAGATATCTAAGAAGGCACGATTGTTATGAAAAAGATATTGCTTATATCTTATTGCTAGGAAATACTCGTGAAGTTTGTGAATTGGGACAATATTATAGCGCTGAAACAGTTCATCAGTGTGTGCATAGTAGTCGGCATTTGCTATAAACCTGATCGCTTTTTTTTTGTAGTCTGTATATTTTACTTATGTTGATTGCTGTCGTACTTGCCCATACCAAAAGACAATAATTTACATGCGACAAAAACAAGCTGTTATAAAGTGTTAGTTTAACGGAAACTGGAAGAAAATAACGCATTCGTGCAAGTATGCCCACACATTTTGATGGGTTCGTAATTAGATTATTAATCTGAGGATCCCACGACATTGTGCAATTAAAAAGTACTCCTAAAGTTTTAACGTTTTCTACAATTTCAACAGCCGCGCTATCTATACGTAATCTATTGTCCAAGGAAATCTGTCTCCGTGAATGAAAAACTACAGCTTTTGTTTTTGTTGCAATTATGAGTAATGAATCTCGTTCACTCCATGTGTTTAAGCTTTCTAACGTAGTGTTTATAAGTGTGGTCATGGCAGTCATATCGTTACCTGTAAAAAAACTGCTGGTGTCATCGGCGTATATTTTGTATTTAGGTTTGTCACTGACCTTGACAATGTCATTTATGTATAGGTTAAAAAGCAGCCGTCCTAGAATGCTACCTCGCGGAACCCCTGTGGTTATTGCCTGGAGAGAAGAAAGTGAATCCTTAATTTTTACTCATTGTGAGTGGTACTTAAAGTAAGATTTCAAGAGGGAAAGTGGAATGCCGCAAACACCATACATTTCTAATTTTTCATATAAAGTATGATGACAGAGACGGTTGAAAGCCTTAGAAAAATCTATGAAAACACCAATGCAAAGTTCTTTACTCTAGAACGATTTAAGGATTATTTCTTTCTGAGCTAGTAAAGCAGTCTCCGTCGACCTGCCCTTCATAAAACCATTTTGAGATTGAGATATTATGTTAAACTTCATAAAAAAATTCATGAGTCTTTTAAAAATAATTTTCTCCAAGTCTTTTGAAAATATGGGTAATATAGAAATTGGCCGATAGTTCGTAAGATCATTCTTGTCTTCTTTCTTGTATAACACGCTGACAACGGACGTTTGCATTTGTTTTGGGAAACAGCCTCTTGATAGGGACAAATTATAAATGTGAGAGAGCACGGGAGCTATGATATCGATTGCATGTTTGATCGGGGAAATCTGAATACCATCTATGTCACGAGCGCTGCTCTGTTTTAGCGTGGAAAAAATTGAAACTATTTCTTGATCATCGGTTGGTCGAAGAAAGATGTTCTTTGTCTGTATTGTCATTGCGTCAGTTATAGCTGTCTGCGTTGTTTGCGTCGGCTGTGCAAAGTTTGTGAGAAAATGAATAAATCTTTCTGCGAGCTCTAAATCTGTAACCGCTCGACCATCTATATTTATTTCAGTAACCCCAGGAGAGATCGGTGTCCTGTGAAGCAAAGGGTCAAGTTTCTTCCACAGTTCTGCACTCCCTTTTCAGTTGTCTGCATGGAATTGTTGATTTAAGTAATTTCTTTTTTCTTTCTTGATAAAGGCATTTGCCTTATTGCGGTATTTTTTAAATGCGGTTAAGTCTGACGCATCCTTAGTTTTTAAAAACCTTCTGAATAACTTGATTTCTTTTTGATCATTCTTAAACACTCGCGATTGATTCATGGTTTCCGACTTCTACGGCATTTCTGTAGAACTTTTTCTTTAAAGTGTCTAAAATAGACTTTTTTAAATATAATCAAGAATGTTTCATAGGCTAAATCTGCAGTTTCTGTGTGGTATACGGCACTCCAGTCTGTTTGGGAAAGGCTTGTGCTGAATGCTGTTAAAGTGTGAGGTGTGATATTTTGAACTGTTCTAGCGGGCAGTGTTTGAAACTTCTTGATTGCACTCTCCGTAACAAAATAGAGTGCAAAGTGGTCGCTGATGTCACAACGTCTTACACCAGTCTCTACGTTATCTTTGTTTACGTTAGTAATAAATAGATCGATTAACGTTTCTGAGGTAGGTGTGATGCGTGTGGGAGTTTCCGTTACTATATTGTAGCCACTCGACTTGACCGTAGACACAAATGTAATTGTGACAGCAGATGACTCCAGTATGTTGATATTAAGGTCACCGCCAAGAATAAGTTTTAAACTGTTGTCATTCACATAATTTAACAATTCTTCAAGGCTACTAATAAATGTATTCACAGATGAATCGGGTGGTCTGTACGTGACAGCATATACATAATTACGTGTAGTCAAAGTTGAGCACTGAATGTCAGCACTGACATAAGAAAATTGTGGTATTATTTGAGCGTCTATGCAGTTTTTTCCTAGAACCATGAGGCCACCACCTTTTTTATTTGTTTGGTTAAGAAAGAATTATAACCATCTTGCTTGTAAATCTCGTCGCCTGAAGTATACCAAGTTTCCGTAATCATTATTACGTCGAAAGAAAAAGAAAACGTATCTAGAAAAATAGATTGATCATCTTTCTTGTTCCGTGCTGAACGAATGTTTAGGTGAAGGCAGCACAGACTATCGCTACACCGATTTTCTACAAGGTTATTGACGTCATAAGGTGATACCGCCAGGGCGAAACAGAAGCTGCACCACAATTCCGGATAGCGTTTTTAGGCAATCTTTTCAATGTCGCTTGCGTCGCGAATGTGCAATACATGTGAGTCTTCATCCTTTCGCGCGAGAATACGCCCATCATTCGTCCACATGAACCTCCAGTTCGCTGCTTTCTTTTTAGCTATTGCTGCTCCAAGAAGCTGCTTTAGGACCGGGCATAAGTGTTCATTGATGAACACAGGTGTGTTAGAGGCGTGACCGAGGTCCTGTGTCACGATGCGCGTCTTCTTTGCTTTCTGCAGCACCAAATCACGTTTTGAACGGCTGCGGAATTGGACTATTATGTTCGGTATTGAACTGGCATTCTTTGCTGGTACACGGTGACATTTTTCAACATCATCTTTGGTTACAGGCACATTCAGCAGTCCGCCGATCCTGTGAAGCGTATTTCCAAGATCTTCCTCAGCAAGTTTGGGTATTCCCTTAATCTCAAGGTTACATTTGTGGGAGTATTGCTCAGATGCAGTTATTCTCTGCTCTTGTTGAGACATTGTTTCTTGAAAGCTTCGCACTCGGTTTTCAACTGCTCATTAGCACTTCTGAGTGACTTGTTATCCCCCACAAAATCCGCTTTCTCTTTCTTTATTTTCTTAACTTCAACGTTCAAAAAGCTCACACTGTTTTTTAGGTCTCTTATTTCCTTTCTTAGCTCTCTTTCAATTGACGATTTGAATTCAATCATCTTCTTTCTCATTTCTTCTCGCAACTAAGTCAATTCACTCATGACTAGAGCAATACTTCACACAAGAAATGTATCACCACTTTGGCAGCAGAAAGGCAGCAAAAAGAATAATCTTTGTTTAGTATGTAAAAAAAATGAATGCAAACCTGAAATAATCGAACACAGGCGTGGGAGGAACAAGCTTTCGCTGCCCCCCCTGCTGCCAAGTGAAGTGCAGGCCTCCACTGTTACTGGTTTTAAAGACGGTTCCCGTGGTGTTGCTCCACAGTGGTAGCTTTTTTGCTTCGTCAGGGCTTGCCTCCCGAAACGTGTGACGCAGTCTCAACGATGCGTGGCAGCACAGCATGTGACGATGTGCTGACGATGATCAGTCATTGAGTTGTCAACTGAAATAATCGAACACAGGCGTGTGAGGAACAAGCTTTCGCTGCCCCCCGCTGCTGCCAAGTGAAGTGCTGGCCTTTGATGTTACTGGTTTTAAAGACGGTTCCCCTGGTGTTGCTCCACGTTGGTAGCTTTTTTGCTTCATCAGGGCCTGTCTCCCGAAACGTGTGACGCAGTCAGTGATGCAGGGCAGCACAGCATGTGACGATGTGCCCACGATGATCAGCCGTTGAGTTGTCAACTGAAATAATCGAACACAGGCGTGTGAGGAACAAGCTTTCGCTGCCCCCGCTGCTGCCAAGTCATACTGCAGGCTAGAAGTGGTGGCTTTGGTTAGCTGAAGTGCGCTGCGTACCTTTCTAACACGCTCTGAGAAGTCTTCATTTATATATATTTGTGCTCCTTTTAGCTTTCTGGCATTCTTTAAAAGGGCAAGTTTAGGTCTGTAGTCTAAAAATTTAAATATAGCAGAGCGGGGCTTTTGCCCTCTACGCTCTCCAAGCCTGTGTCATCATCGATGTCGGTACATTCAAGACCAAGTTTTTCAGACATTAGGCTAATGAACAAATCAAGCAGCTGCTCAGGAAACTCAGAATGGTGTTCAGGCCGTCCGTAGACAATAATACTATTTCTACGGGACCTGTGTCCAAGTTCGTCAGAATGGTTGTCTAACTTGGACACCAAGTTAGCAAGATGAGTTACCATTTTTTTCAAGTTGTTTAACACGTGGAATTGCTTCCTTGGTTGATAATACCAAGACCTCAAACCTATTTAGCCTTTCTTCAATGGAAGTGAACTTGGCTGTCCATGAAGAAAGTTCAGAACGAAATTTTTCTTGTCCCATGAGCAGCTGTAACAGTTCTTTGTTTAACTTGTCAGAACCAGGATTGCTGTCAACATTGCCATATAATAGCAACAAAACTGTACTGACAAAGAAAAAATTTGGAAAATTCTACGTGCAGTGGGAATCGATGATATCTGAAGCACTAATGAGAAATGTTGATATGTCACTTTAAAATCAGCACAAAGTTACGAGGTGGAGGTAAATGAGGCCGTACATGACTTCCGTGTCATGATTATCATGTTTGGATGTGTCGGTGACCTTCACAATCTATTCACATTACGTGATACCAAACTTAGTATATGTGGAGCTAGTGAAACAACCACGAGCACGCTATGAGCGTCGTATGTTGTCATGTTCTTACATGACACGCGTGTCAGGATTATCATGTTTGCACCAGTCATATATTTCATCATTCATTGACGTCAAGTAAGACAAAATTTAGCATATGTGGAGCTAGCAAACGGCCGCGAGCGCATCGTGAAGGGCCCAGTATACTTCAATGTAGCGTTGACGCGCGCAAACATTGGGCAGAGCGACACTACGTTAGCAAAACGCAAACACTCTAATAGTCTGATGCCAGGCGCGACCGATATTGCATTTCGCACTGATGCGTTACCCAGAGAACACTGCATCTCCCTCTTTTCATGACGGAGGGACGCCGGACACGCAGAAACTCGCATGCGTTAAAGCAACGCAGTGTGGCGTGCGCCTCCGAGTATATGACAGGACTGGCACCTGGCGTGGCAACGTCGGTGTGCAGCGATGAAATGAATGCCGGCAAGCATGCGCATCGCGTGACGTCGAAATGTATTGACGCCTTGTCTGTAGCATGTAGTCATGTTCTCACATAACACGCATTTCACGATTATCATGATTGCACCAGTCACATACGTTCGTCTTCCATTGGCGTCACGTACCAAGTTTGGCGTATGTGAAACTAGCGAAACGGCCGCGAGCGCATCATCAGTGTGGCATGTAGTCATGCTGTTACCTGACACCCATGTCTTGATTATCATGTTTGGATGTGTCATTTACCTAGGTCGTCCGTTCGCATTGCATAATACCGAGTTTGTCACAAGTGAAGTTAGCAAAACGTCCGCGAGCGCATTATGAGCGTAGCATGTAGTCATGTTGTTACATGACACTGATCTCGTGATTATCTTGTTTGCATGAGTCGCATACCTCCGTCATCCATTCACGTACTGTAATACCGAATTTGGTATATGTGACGCTAGCGAAACGGCCTTGAGCGCATCATGAGCGTGGCATGTAGTCATGTTGTTACATGACATGCATGTCATAATTTTCATGTTAGGGTCTGTCGCTTGTGTTTGCCATACAATTATGTCATACCATACCAGTTTTTCAACCTGCCATGTGAACGAAACCACCGCAACAGCTACAGGACCATAAAATGTAAATCATGACATTAGTGACATATATGTCATGATTTTCATGTTATAACTAGTCAAATATGTTATTCATACAGTCATGTTATGCCATACCAGGTTTGGTATAGATACCATTATCGAAACGGTTAGGAGAGCTAAAAGACGTAGGCGGCTAGACAGACAGACAGACAGACAGACAGACAGGCTGACTCACTCACTCACTCACTCACTCACTCACTCACTCAAAGTCGCTGAAGTTCGCGAAGAAATGCTTCACATTTAAAATGATAATGCCGTCATGAGTGGGTCAGGCAGCAGCACTAGACATCGATCATCCTTCCTATAGCAAGAGAAGTCGTATTTTGGCCGTTGCTGTAAGATGGTGCAGACAGACAAGCTTGAACCAAGTCAAAATCGTGCCGCCGAAAGACCCACTGGAGAGAGCAGTATTCGTTGTCAGCTTTATAGCAGGCCAGAAGTGGCCAGCTGGTGACGCTGGTGACGCCCATGCGCCGATGGGCTCCCAAGAGTCCAAGTCACAAAAGTCAGGTGACTGAATCCATAGATAATAATAATATACTCATTCAGGGATAATGACAGCTCGCAATTTCTACAGTGTCCAGCGAACAAGCAAAGGTGATTCTACAAAATTATGCGACAACAGGAGACCGCACAAAAGCATCGCTGAACAAAAACTTTAACGGAAGCACACTCATGATTTGAAGAATATTGTACAATAAGATCTTTAGCCTTAAGGTCATTTCGAGATGTAAGACATTTGCACATAAAGCTACGCCGTCATAGACGCTTTCTGCACCGATGGTTACACCGACTACAGCACCACACCATATGCCAAGAAATACGCAGAAGGACTCTTCGGTTACCGCAAGCACTTCGTCACCACACCATCACCACCTGTCAAAAAAGCACGCAAACTAGAAACACGAAAGTGCACCCTTCACGACAAAAAATACAACCCCAAGGACATCCGATGGGCGTTCCAGCCTTTCTCATTCTCCACAAAGAGTTCAAGTGTCCGTATCCGTGCAAATGTTCGTATCCGTTCAAATGTGTCAGTGCCCGCACGGCCCTGAACACAGCAGTCAACCTCACCCAACATAGTTGTAGACTGGTCTCGGCCTTGCAGTTTTAGTGATATTGTGAAACTCCATTGGGTTTTAAGCTGTGAATTTGGACATTCTTCTACTTTAATGTCTTCATCATTTTGTTATAGTTTCTAATCGGTGCATCTTTTAAAGAGAGAGGGAATATGGTGACGTAAGAAGGTATGCAGGATCATTGGTTGAAGCCGAGAAGAACAGAGTGCAATGGAATAAAAATATGGCCATGTGTGACGCTATTTTTATGGTTGCGAGTGAGTGAAACGAAAATCGGCCCAAGCTGCCATAATACTTGTGTAGTAACACAAATTTGCGGAATACCCTCCTTCGCTCCAACGACAGGTAAGTTCTCACGGAGTGTAGGGCACTTGCTTGTTCCAGTGCTTGGTCTCTGTATCGTATGTCACACCAAACTAGCTGCAATTCTTTGTCTAAAAAATGTCTCATTTCGTGCTTATACCGAAAGTGCTTTGGTGTCGGATATGACACTGTATAAAGGTTGTTAGAATGTGCAGCTGATTCTGCACATTCACACTGCAGCTCATCCTGGAGCACTTCAGCCAGACAATCGCCAATGTCAAGCTCTCCAATGCCGCTGTCAATTGGGCTTTGGGCAAAAGGCACATCTTCCTCAGGTAATGTTCACAAAACATGAGTTTTTTTGCAGTCAGTTTGGGACTGGCTGTCACGGGTAGCATATTCTTTAGTCGAAAAAGGAAGAAGAAGTTGGGTGACTTGCAAATGTCTGCCATCACTTCGCAATATTCTCTGGAGACGCGTTGATTCCTCAGTACGCTGCCGCGTTGGGTAAAACTTGCCCCGATGCTGACTCCGTGCTGGCTTTACGACTTGCACTTCGAAAAAGTCCATCCGATTCTGGCACCCTTCGGGGTTCTTGTCCTCCCCCTCGACCATATTTGCATGGACATACTTGGAAGTAGCGAGTGCACGGTAGTATTCAAAAGCTAGGCCTTGACGCGTCAAACACCCTTGCCTCAGCGTCAGAGCGAAAAGTCTCGAAAAATGGCGAAAATACTACCCACCAGCACAAACTTAGTATCGGCATGGTACTGTGAAAGAACTGCGTTCAATGATGCAAAATGTCACTGATGATGAGAGGCGTTTCTGATAGAAAACATTTACAGGAGTGGGAGCCGATGTTCGCGCATCCGCGCTAGTAGGCTCGTGGATGCTGTTTATGGCAGTGTGACTTAACAAAAATAACAGCGTAAGACGTGTTGAATAAATTGTTTTTATGTATAAAAAACATGCCAAATATGGGTTATAATTATATTTTGTAAAAAACATTCCGTTAGATTGATCATAACTCCTTGTTTTCTGAACTTGCATCCTCTGGAATTAGGTGAGAGCACCAGTTTCTTACGTATTCGTGATTTACTTCCTGAGGCCAGATTTCGCGGAGTGTCTGCTCCCAACTTTTTTCTTTCTCTATGTTACAGACGCGCAGTGAGCCCTTCGCTGATTTGCAAGAGGAATAATTATGGCGTGGTAGTGGGCATTCAAGAACTGTGCTTGCAATAGGCCTTGAATGATACTTTGAAACAGCCAATGTTATGATATAATAGCCATTCGTTTGCTTACATCAGGGTTGAGGCATGCACTAAGAATTGAAGCAGACTAGCAGCTCATGTGGCTGTGCGCACGAGGCCTAATTACGCTATCTTGATTTGCTTTCGAAGGCGAATCTTCTGTAACATTTTCTTTTATTACGTTCCTCACGTCAATAATTACCGCACATGATTCACCACAAACTCTGCTGACAGCATGTCTTTCTCAAGTGCAACAATGCACTGCATAGATGAACCTCTTTTACGATTTGTGTGTACTCTCACTTCATTTCCAAAGATTTTGAGGCAATTCTCACTCTATGTTTTGGATGTTGTTCCTGTTTCAGTGAGAACGCCCGGCAACAACTGGAGCTCTTGCGCGAGGCGCGGCGTCACGCAGCTGCCCTGCTCATCCAGGCAGTGTGGCGTGGTTGGCACCAGCGGCTGCGGTGGCCCAGTTTACGCCGGAGTCTACAGCTGCACGGAAGGGTTGCCAACACGAGGTGTGCACTGCTCTTTCTCACTGAGGAAGTCACGCACTTTGTTCGGCGTTACTCTCAAAAGTTTTATTGACGCTACATGTTTCAACAGCTGATATCACTGAAGGATCGGCTGCCTTTTCCACCTGTGAAAGTGATTCTAGTAAAAAAATACTTACATAATATTAACGGCCCTGCAACTCATAGCATTTATTTAGCCAACATACATAAATTTGCCTAAGCTTCGTTCTTTTGGCTGGATGCAGCATCGTCTGCCCTTCAGCCACATTATCGCAAGATGAAGTTCAGCAAACAATCAGCAGTTTCACTTCCCCACCTTGACTTTCTTAGTTTCGCCAAGTGTGCTGCTGATCCAAATATTGCAGGTGTGATCCCGGCCACGGCGGTCGCATTTCGATGAAGCCGAAATGGTACAGGCCCATGTATTGTGCGATGTCAGTGCACGTTAAAGGCAGTGACGTTGATTGCAGAAATAGCGGTCCAGAAACCTCATTGTATTACTTTTGTGCCAAGGAAGGGCCTATTTGGAAATAAAACCACGTTTTAGTGGTTCGCATCCAGTTGGCGCACTTCAAATTAGGCGCCTCAAGAAGTGAACCCACCAGACCGACCCATGTCACTGTTGCCGCCCACAACAATGCCCCGATTTACTGCGCTAGTAGCAGCATACCAAAAGCAGCGAGAGCCACAGCAGCAACAATGGTCATTGATCAACTTCCCCCAGTTAGCTCCAAGATTGCAGACGTCTTTTGGTTCTACTGGGCCCCTCTAGATGGCACCATTTGTCTCTTGTACCTACACGAAAATTGAATTTTTGAACAACTCGCGCTATTCTCCATGGTAACATTCAGTGGTTCCTATATTCATGAGTCAAACAGAAACCAACATGCAGCATTTTATTGCGTCTTTTGATGCACGGAAGGTTTTTTATTTTGTGCAGCTATATTGATTACTAGGGATTAATTTTAGGCGGTTCGTCTGATGTCATCGAGATCATTCTGAGAACATCCTACTGCGGTGCATGGGTTCTTGTGCATTTACCTTAGTTTCTGGGTAAGTAAGGCAATGTAATTGATAATATTGCCGTTTTAGATGTTGTCATACATTGAGCTTTCACTCTGACGTAAATTGTTATTTGACTTTAGTGTCCCTTTAAAGAACACCGGATGGTCAAAATTTCTGGAGCACTCCACTACGACATTTCTCATAATCATCTCTTGGTTTTGGGACGTGAAACCCGAGATATTGTTTAAATTAGTTTCGCGAATTCAGACTGGCTCTCGAAGCTCATAAGGACACATTCTTGTTTTTCTAACACAAGGTAGAACACATCAATAAACAAAGTATTAAGTGCATTTGAAGCCTCATGCATGAAAATTGTGCAAATTCACATTCTTCCCATCATTCTCATGGTGGCTGAATGGCTGCAGCACCACAGTTTTCATCGGTGAATGCTGTAGGAAACTGTGTGGTCATAAATACGAGCAGCTATAGGCTATGACACTAGTACAAACAGCTATGATGCTAACAACTTGCATTATAAGCATTTGTCATAAGGTAGGTGAATCAAAGAGTGGTTTCAAATGGGAGTCACTTGATGAAGCGTGTTTTCGTAAGACAGTGAATTCAAGTGGTAGATTGAGAGGGTAGTCATCCCTGAATTGGCAGAAGGTAAATGATGGTGACAGGACGAGACTTAGTAGAATGAAAGAGAGGCAAGTTAGGGCAATCCACGCCGACCAGATCCATCAACTGGAACTAAAGATCTGACTCAGGTTGAATGAAGAAGCCCTAAAAATATGAGTTAGAAGTCACAGGACAAAACATAAGAGGAGACTTAAAGCAAGCGAATTAAAGTGGCAAAAGCTTCGTTATCTGACAGCTTTCACAACGTGGCTCTGGTAAGACTTTTTCAAAGGGACCGACTGTTATGATAGCTATTGTCTTTAGCGCAGCGGAAAGCTTACTGGCCACAGTGTGTGGTGAACTCAGCATGTTGCAGAACGACAATCTATTTTCTCCCTGTGCACCGCCAACAAAAACACAAAGAGGATAGGGGAAATCCGTATCCCACTCCATAGACCGTGTTGACTGAGACATAAAAACCACCGTTGTACACGTTACCGAAAAAAAAGTAATTAAATTCATTACTCAAACAAGAAAGGAACAAGATACCGCCCTACATTGCCTCAAAAAAGAAGTAACCGATGTTACTCCACAGTGACAAGATTAAATATGGTATTTATAGGATTTATTCTTATCGTTATCAATGAGAACATTCAAGCCATTTTTCTTAATGTGACATTATACACGATACGAGATTCAATAATCCACGCTATTCGCAATGAAAGCATCACCGAAGTGTCAAGAGATTTACAGTGAACGGTCTTTACCAGTCGGAACAGGACCTCCAGTGGAAGTCATTCAACTCAGAACCGGTCATCGGTGGCCTCAGAAATTACCTGCCGCTCACCAGTAGGCGATCGCGGAGGCCTGCATTGAGGCCATTTCACAAAGGGAGGATGTTTGTGACACCAGATATCTCTTGGTCCGCACCTGTCGTTGCATTTTGGCCACCAAAAGTCATGTGTATGCGCAGACTATATCTACACAGGAAAAAAAATAGCCCATTTTTACGGAGGGTATGTACTAGCAAAGTAGATGCACAACTATGTAGTAGTAAAAAAATGTTTCAACGGCCTAGTCTGGGAAACAATGTCTGATCATAATCTATTTACTTTAACGTATAATTACCACAACAGTTTGCGAGCTTTTATGTCAGGCTGTTCAAGATCAGCCTCGCTCGCTCAGGAGTTCCATAAATGCAGTTGCCAAATGCATGAAAAAAGAAGCAAAAGTTATTTTCAAGACAGAGTCACTTATCGACTTTGTAGCAAGTGAATAAGACAAGCAGATTGAGCGAGTTTGTGAGGCTCCATGTTATAAATATAAAACAGCGCTTAAACACAGCACACAGGAAAGAAGAGGCACACACGGCACTGAACTTGCAACTGCAGAACTATTATGTACAAAATGTAACAAAATGTCCCATATTTATACATTTCAAAGTACTTTTCTTCACTCTACAAGTTTATTTAGACAATATTAGTTTACTTTTTGTTGCACAAACCTTTCATACACAAAATGTTTTCCTTGTTCATGATAATATATATGTGCTACATTGTCGCGAGGTTTCCAGAACGATGGGCAATGAAATCGGTTCTTTGGTGTTTAATATTGTTACGGTGAGATGCCTTTATTTACAAGAGATGATGAATGCGAGAGTCCAGGAATGTGGCAGATCACTGCTCGTGCCAACCTCGTTCTCTTCTTCTACCACGTGTCCCTTCAGTATCGTAGGGATTCCCCCTTTGCAGATAATGCCCACCGGGCGAGTTAGGCTTCAATGCGATGATGAAAGCATTTTAAACAGGCACAAAAATGACGTTGGTCTTGCTTGAGCGGCGGCCAGTTGCCAACAGCCGAGATATCACGTACGTGACATCGCTGAGACGTTCCAGGACAACAAACGGATCAGTGTAGTTGGCCAGAAACTTTTCGCAGAGGCCGCGCTTGCAAAGCGATGTCCAAAGCCACACCCAATCGCCTTTCTCAAACAATACGTACCAGTGACTTCCGTCGGAATGGTTCTTAGAGTGTTTCTGGGAGACAAGAATTCGAAGACAGGCGATGCGCCGGGCCTCTTCTGCATGACAAATATTTTCGGTGAGAGTAGGTTGATCAGTCTCGGAAAAAGGAAGAATAGTGTCAGCTATGCGGGGGTGGCGTACGTAGAGCAGATAAAATGGACTGTATCTCGATGTTTCCTGCTTTGCCGTGTTGTAGGCGAAAGTTACAAATGGCAAGATGGCGTCCCATGCTTTGTGTTTGGAATCAACATACCGTACATAGAAATCATGTTGACGAGAGTCCTATTAGTTCGTTCCGTCAAATCAATAGCCTGCGGGTGATATGGGGTAGTGTGACGAAAATGGCACGAAGCAAGACGAAGGAGGTCTTCAACTACATCGGCAACAAATTGCCGCCCGTGATCACTGATGATGACATGAGGGGATCCATGGCGTAATATTACCGTATTTACTCGCATATTCCTCGCGCTTTTTTTGGCGGAAAACCGATGCAAAGTTGGGGGTTGCGAGAATTACGCAGGGAAATCTTTCCACGAAAACGTACAGTGCAAGAAAGAAAACGAGGTGGCCGCGAATCGGGATTCTCACACCAGCAACTAACAGCAAGCTTTGAGAAGTACTAATTAAAACTTACCTCAACATTAAAAGCACTGGTTCAACACAAGGTAAGATTTATTTGAGACACTAAAAGTGCAAGCAAATAGTCGAGAATTAGTATACCATACGCAAAGCTTGTGGGTGTTCCGGCCGTAGCGGTAGCATTCGTCGCGCAACAGGAGCCCTCAAAAGGTAAGTGTAGGACGTCAGTATTGGGCTCACGGCTATTTAATAGAATCGTCTGCAGTTTCCTTCTGAAGAAATAAAGTTTACGATCAATTCCAGTTTTAGGCACACGGCAGGCCCAACGCGTCTTGGTGGCTTTCAGCTGCCGTCACCAGTAGTGAACACAAAACTCGAAGACTCCGAAGGGCCTACGGCGGCCCTGTTGTCGTTGTTTAGTGCATGATCTATCATTTTCAACTTGAAAGCAGCCGTGTAGCTTCAGTATTGCCCCACAATGTGACAAGAATACCAACACAACATACAAAACATGCCGCAGCGCGCACTTGCCACTTAGATTGAATTAGATTGAATATCCGTGCAGTAATAGTACGATTGATGCTTAAGAGATGGCGCCAGATGGTGCGCGCTATTATCATCAGTGGCTGGAATGAGCAGACGACATTATTGCGGCAATTTTTGGAGGTGCGATAATTACTCGAGGAGAAAAAGATTTCTTATTTTTGTTGGGCGATGTGGGGGGTGTGAGAATTATGCGAGTGCAAGCATTCAGCGAGTCAATACGGTAAGTGCGACAGCATGAACTTGAATGGCCTTGAGTGAAACTTGAGTAGCTTTTGCTGCAAGAATTGTCCAATTTCAGCGTAGCGTGTGAGGTGGTCAACGCCCACAATAATCCATAGGTTCCCATTCATTGATCGCCGAAAAGGGCCGAGCAGGTCAACACCAACGACGTCAATTGGTGATCCTTGGGGTGCTATGGGACGAAGTAGTCCAGCTGGCGGAATTGTAGGACGCTTGTAGCGTTGACATTGCTCACAGCTCGGAACCTATGCAGTCACACTTTTACGCATCTTTGACCAGAAGAAGCATTTTTGCGTGCGATAAAATGTCCTAGAAAAACCCCGTATGGCCAGATGTTGGGTCGTTGTGCATTGCTCGAAGTACGTGTTGTCGCAAACTTGTAGGCAAAAACTAGAAGTAGACGAGGGCCTATGCCGGAATAATTCTTTTTGTAAATAACGTCATCCTTTACGACAAAAGCACGTTGACCATTCCTTCCGGAAATAAAGAAAGAAGCGAGACTGTTGTCACTGCGCTGCTCTGCTAAAAAAGTTGTTAGGTCAGGAAGCGAAGTATCTACTACTTCCAAATATTCATCAAAGTTGTCAGCGTCACACTCAGTTGTTGGAAGGGGAAGCCGTGAAAGGCAATCGGCGTCGGCATGACAACGACCACTCTTGTAACAGACTTCAAAGTCGTGTTCTTGCAATCGTAACGCCCAACGAGCAAGATGACCGATGGACCCCGTAGTCCAGTGAGCCAACATAAAGAATGGTGGTCCATGATAATTGAGAATCGGCGTCCATAGATATAAGGGCAAAACTTGTGCACGGCGAATATGACCACGAGATATTTCTGCTTTGTGAGAGTATAGTTTCGCTCCGGTTTCCTTAAACAACTACTGGCATAGGCAACGACGTGGTAAGCAACTCCATGGCGTTGGACCAAGACGGTGTCGATACCTACACCACTGGCAATGGTATGAACTTTTGTGGCAGCAGATAGGTCATAGTGGCGAAGCATGGGCTCTGACGTATGAACAAACTTGAGTTGCGAAAAAGACGACTTGCATTCCACTGACCACCGAAAAGGTGCGTTCTTGTTGAGTAGGGACATCAAAGGGTAAGCGAGGTCGGCAAACTTGGGCATGAAGCGACGGAAATACGATCATAGGCCCAAAAAGCTTCGCAACTCTCGTATAAACTGAGGTTGTTTGAAGCTGCCGACTGCAGCGACCTTCTTGGGGTCCGGTCGAACGTCATGCTTGTCCAGCCAGGTGACCGAGAGCGAGAGTCTCACGGCTGCCGATGTGACACTTTTTAGAGTTCAGCGTGAGCTTAGCTATCTCAAGGCAGGTGAGAACAATGTCTAGACGATAGTTGGGCTCGTTGTATGTAGAGTCAAAAATTATGTCATCCAGGTGGCAAAGACAAACTTCCCACTTTAGTTCACGTAATATAGAGTCCATTAAGTGCTCAAACGTGGCTTGCGCGTTGCATAGGCCAAAAGGCATTACATTGAATTCAAATAGACCATCTGGGGTTATGAAGGCCCTTTCTTCTGTAATTCGGGTGCATGTGCAAAGACAAACTTCCCACTTTAGTTCACATAATATAGAGACCATGAAGGGCTCAAACATGGCTTGAGTGTTGCATAGGCCAAAAGGCATTACATTGAATTCAAACAGACCATCTGGGGTTATGAAGGCCGTTTCCTCTGTAATTCGGGTGCATGGGGATTTGCCAATAACCAGATCTCAAATCCACGGATAAGTACGATGCCGAATGTAAACAATCGATGACGTCATCAATCTTGGGAAGCGGGTATACATTCCTTTTAGTAACAGAGTTGAGCCGTCTGTAGTCCACACAGAATTGCCATGTACCATTCTTCTTTCGGACAAGAATCACAGGGGCAGCCCAAGGGCTACACGACTCTTGGATGACCAGTTTCTTTAACATCTCTTCTACCTGTTGAGCAATGATCTTGCGCTCCACAGATGAGACACGGTACGGTTTCTGCCGGATAGGGTGAGCGGATCCTGTGTCAATTCCGTGGAGAGTATGCGACTCGGGTACACTTATTTGCTCTTCATTTGGCACAAAGTCAAATATAGTAGCGAGCTTCGCAAGAACTTTGGTCAAAGTTTGACGTTTTTCTAATGATAGCGACTTGTTTACCATACTCAGAAAGTTGGCTTTTGTATAGTGCGTTGCACGCATAGGGTCTTTTCGCGTCGCTTATAGATGCCATAAAACTGTTCGCATTTTGTTCGAAAAGGGAGAGTCGCAATTCGCAGGGTAGCATGACAGGTTTATTTGAATAGTTCAACACTCATAAGGCCGATCGCCTATCACTGATGGACAGAACACAATGTGGAATGCGCACATTTTTTTTGGCACAAATGAGAGGAATAGGCTCCACAAGAATATCAAACGTGCCGGCGTCCGAGGCAGAGGCATCAACGCAAACGTTTTTCATCGAGTTGGCCGACAGGACAACATCCTCAATGACGGTGATAGATCACTGACAGAGTTTGGGATTGTCAGTAAATGCCGATAGCATAATCTCTCCAGCACCGCAATCTACAGTAGCGCTGCACTCGCGTAGAAAATCGATCCCCAAGATGATGTCATGGGTGGAGCTGGTCAGGACAGCGAATTCAGCCTCGAACACCTTGTCGCCCAAAGTGACACTAACAACACACACACCGATCGAGCACAGCGTCTCTCCACTCACTGCATAAAATTATGCACAACTGTCCCAGCAAAACATCACTTTATGTCCTAGCCGCAATTTGAAGCTAAGACTTATCACTGAAACAGCTGCTCCAGTATCTATCAAAGCCATAGGAAGTCCATCAATAAGCACGGGGACCTTATTTTGCATCATAAAAATGGGTGGAGGCATAGGTGGATGTAGTGAAAGATGTTCGGCGACTTCACCTCCATTGGCCGCACCACCTAGTTTCCCGGAGGCGGGGAGGTGATGCGTCGACCAGGACACGATGAACAGAACCGGGATGCTACGGGAGGTATCAAGCTTCGCACAAAGAAAGGCGAGTCGTTGCGAAAATTTTGGTGGAAATTGCGTCCCACATGTGTGTCACTGTGGCCGTTTGCTGGAAACCGTCCCCAACGCACGCGCCCTGCATCGAGCGCATACCACCGCGCCAGCTGCTTAGTCGAAAAAAAGCTGATGGTCTCTCGTAGTAGCGCAGCTGGGGGCGACACCTCTGACCACAGAATCGAGCCACATGTCCACGGAAACCGCAGTCATAGCACACAGGGGCCTCACGCACGTCGCCAAACCTTCCACGAGGCGCCATGTACCCATGATCGTCCCACAATGACACCATTGTAGGTGTTTGGCGGGAGGCGTTCTGGAAACCGCGGTGTTGATTTAGGTTGTCAGTTGGAGGCTCTGGTGCTCCTAATTGGGGCACATCATATAGCATGGCATCAACGGCAGCACACATTGCGTCGTATGGTGGGGAGGTGTTGATAGCAGGTGCCCTCGGCGGGTTGACAGCATCACGTCCTCCAAGTTCTTCACGTACGATTTGCCTGATCATTGAGGCAAGATCACAGGATAATGTTGGAGGGACGTCGACACTTGCAACAGTGGTGACATTGTCTACCAAATTTGGGATTGATGCGCGTATCCTTTAGTGTCTCAAATGTGTGGCAGTGTTGTATTACGTTGGCTACAGACACCAAGGTGTCCTTGCCGATGAGGAAAGTGTAGACATGCTCAGGAACCCCTTTTGAAGAGATGCCCAACCTTGTCATCTTCTTTCATGCATGGGTCTATAGACTTGCACAATTTCAGAATCTCTTCACTCCAAGTTGTGCATGTTTCACTGGGGACTTGAGCACGCTACATCAAAGTTTGCTCAGTGCGCTTCTTCTTCATCAAGGGGTCCCCAAAGCAGCTCGCTATTTGTTTCGTTATTGTTTCTTCATTGTTTTCAAACAACACTAATGCTGTCCCTTTAAGATTAAATCCGACGTTGGACCACCGGGAGGCCGCATCCCAACAATTGTATTTACTCACACGGTTAAAGTGTTTCAGCCATTCGTCGGCATCTTCTCCAACCCTCCCAGAGAAGCTTTGTGGTACCATGTGTCGGGGCCACGTGGCGCCAGATGAAGAGTGCGTGGTGTCGCCGTCAGCAATCGGATCCATAGAGAGTGTTGGTAGACTGGCCAGTTGGCGGCTTCGACGTAGTTCTTGAGGTAGCACTTGCATGATCGTTCACCTGGGATCGCTCAGCTGTACCCCGAATCTTCCACCAATCTTGTTACGGTGAGATGCCTTTATTTACAAGAGATGATGAATGCGAGAGTCCAGGGATCTGGCAGATCACCGCTCATGCCAACGTCGTTCTCTTCTACCACGCATACCCTCAGTATCATAGCAATATGGTCGACATTTTGTGCCTCGTAAATTAGGCACAATGAAAACTAAGTTCTTTTTGGACTACTGTGATGTACAGTCGAATCTCGATGATTCAAACCTGTAGGGGCCCGAAAATTTTTTCGAAATAAAAGAAGTTCAAAATAATGAAAGCAAAGTGAACGGAGGGCTCCCCATGCAGTGGCGCATGTGCATTGAGCTAACACACGAGGGGGAAGTTTCAGAACACTTACATTTATTCAAAAATCACCGGATATTCGTCATTAATTGAAGTACTTGGCCATGCGCATCTGCACACATTTGCCTTGCAACGAGTCAATCAATTCTGCACGCAGCTTGTAAAGTAAGTCTACTTCGGCTTCAGCATTCTCCTGGCAAGAGAAGTTGCGCGCGGCAATGTCCAGTGTCGACACTCTCTCAAGATGACGACAACAACGACTGCATCTCAGCTACTTCCCTCTACGCCAAAGCCGCAGCGTGGTCAGTACGTGACGAGAAAGGAGGAGCGTCTCTACGGGAAGAGAAGCAGATCGGCATTTGAGAGAGAATCAAAACTCCACGCCAGCTTTTTTTTTTTTTTTTGTGCACGTTGCTAAAAGGGGAAGGGTTATGTGGCAGGGAGGAGAAAGGGCAAAGCATGGCACCAGCGCATGAGAGAGAGCCACACTCCACGACAGCTTTCTTTTTTTTTATTCTCTTTCTTTGCACGTGGTGTTGGAAGGAGAAGAGTCTTTACATGCTAAGGGGCGGAAAAGGGAGAAGCGTGGCAGAGTCACGTAGCAGATCGGCATTGGAGAGATAGAAATCATTCCATTACAGCCTTTTTTTTCCTTTTCATTTTCTTCGCGCACAGCGTTGAAGTGTCGCAGGTGCCACCGTGGAATGGGGCGGGGTGCTGAGAGCATTTTCGGAGTGCGGTATGTTCGGATTACTTTTTACAAGTGCTTGCGCGTTCGAATTACCGGGCATCCTCACCCACCAGAATACACATAGCTTGGACAGGACCCCATCGCAAGTTCGAATTAACCGAAGTTCTAATTAAGTGTGTTCGAATCAATGAGATTTGACTGTGTCTGCATAAATTATAAAATGCTGAATCAAGTTTAAAATATTCATTTCGGATCTGTGTTGATTTTTCATGAAATCACCCATCTGCGATAATCACGGTTAGGAGACTAACTGCTATTATGTGTGCCATGTAGCTATCTGTCACTGTGGTTAGCCATAGTTCTCGTGAGACAGCGATATTAATGGGCTTCAGTTGAAACAGGGACGCCAATCAAGGTAGCGAGTAGAAAACAAAAATTTAAATTTTTTATTCATTTATTTTGCACTCAGAGAAAAAAAATTGATATTTCCTATCACATTCACCACTCTGTGCTCGGGGAGTGTGCTTCTTTTTCAGTGAAACTTGCGGATGTCTTTTTTATGCAGCCGCATTCTCTCTGGAAAGTTCCCCCCTCCCCTCGAACGTGGTGTCACATTGACCACATCGTATGGAGTAAACTGGCTCATGTGCTTTCTTTTTTGGACAGCCTGCCTTTGGACACAGAAAGGCCAGGTGCATGCTACAATCGACCAGCTGCAGTCCACTTCCACGAAAAGCAACGTCTGTACAGCGGGTCATGCCAGATTCCGTGGCTTTCTTTAAGCTTTGTGTGGCAATGTCCCAACCTTCCCGAAAGGGATTCTACAAGCGATTTCTACAAGCGATTTCTACAAAATTTCTACAAGCGATTTCCACGAACAAAACAGATTCCACTCGCACATGCAGGTCAGCAGCTGTCCGACGCTGCGTCAAAAGAATTCGTTCGGGCGGGTTCTGAGAAAATAGCACCTACGAGATGACAAAATAATGAGTAACGTGACATCACACGATATCAAAAAATAGTAACGCAAGTACTACCACACCCATGACAGGTATGGCACTCTAATGGGTACGTTACTCAGTTACCAAAAAAACTAACGCATTACTGGTAACGGCATTGTTTGTAATGCATTACTGCCAATTTCGATAAAAACTATTTGGTATCGGCACTCCTCTCAACAGGCCTCATCGCTTAGGCGCACCAGCAACTGGTAATCCGCAGTTCCCATCTTGACGCCGTCGCCAGCCTGACAGTAGCTGTTTTAGATGTGAAGCTTCCTTTCTTTTGTACTGCAGTGAACCGGCATTTTGGTTCGTCCGACTAGAATCTTCGTTTGACACATGACGCCATCAAATACCACACCGTGGTGGCCAACATTCCATCTGCTGGCACCACGAGTGAAGTGCGTGATATTCTTCTCTCCCAACCAATACCTGTCGAATGCTCAATGAGATTCGCCACTCTTCTTCACTTTACTTTGTTACCTTCATTTGGCCGGGGTACTGCATAAGTAGTGGGAATACATTAGTACATTTTTTGCCTAAAACGTAACTCAGCACAGAAAGAAAAAAATTCGGCAGAACCCACGTACATGCGAATCGACGTTATGCGAAGCATGCAAAGGGAAGGTAACGTAGTTGTAGTTTTTTTTTTATATATTGAGCGACAGATCGTGAAATGATGCTAAGTATATGTACAAATGTTGTACGCACAGATATATGTTGAAGAGTTGCAGATGTTTATATAACCAGTTTGCACTTGCGCTACGATGTCAATTGGAACCTATGTATTAGCAGCACCAGAAGCTGATATGAAGCGCTGATGCTCCCGAAGATGATGGCTCTTGAGACTGCTACATAAATCAACACCACAATTGACTTTAACTCGACGGGACTGCTGTATCAAAGGAGTACATATATAATTTTTATAACATTAGGTAGGCAGCACTGCAACCACTATTGACGTTTCATGAAGATTAGCGTCTATTTGAAAAGTAGTTCCGAGACCTAGCATAGCTCTGCGGTAGAAGCTTGACTGCCACGCAGAATGCTTGGGTTCGATTTTTGCTGGGACGCTGAAATTAATTTTTTGCATTCATCGCATCGAGGGAGGGGGAGGCAAATGCTGCCTATGTCAGGTTTTTCTTAACACTGACATTTATTCTGCGCCATCCTTGGGTCGATGCTACCGATGTCGATGAGAACACACATGGCCAATTTTAACGCTTACACGTTAAAATTCACCATGTGTGTTCTCGTCGTTCTTATAGGTAGAATCTACTAAGTGTCAAGCACCTGTGGCATGTACCCGCATATTAGTGGCACATACTCACATGCGGGTATGTGCCGTTGTCTGACGGGAAGTGTTTGGCGACGTAGGCGACTGGATTGTAAGATTATTCATCTTTAGACCAGTGCGTCATGTTCGTCAAACCATCTTACCCTTCCATGCTAACTTTTGTTCACGCCAAGGTAAGGGGGTTACCACGAGAGCACCCAAACCAAAGTTGCTAGATAGATAAATACGCTCAAAGTCGCCAAAGTTCACTAAGAAATGTTTCGCATTTAAAACATGCCGAAAAGTTACATAGAGTAAGGTGTTGCATACGTTAATCCAAATAAGTGACAATAACAATGACTTTTTTGACAATGACTTTTATTTTCTCATCAATACAGTTAATATTATGAAGAGGCGGGCAGAAAAAGCTGTCGTTCAGGAAGCTTAATGAGGCCGCCTGCCCCCTCATTGGTGCTTAACAGCAGCGATACATTATTGAATTCTTTACAGAGACAAAAAAGAAAGAACCGCAAGATAATAAGATTACTTACACGTAACCTTGGTTACTGTAGAATGCCAGAAATATAAAGAAAAAAAGAACATACAGGTGTGCAAGATTTACAAGTGAGAGGCGTCAGAAGAATATGTTATGAGAATATTTGTCTCAAGATCAATATAACTGTATAGAGCTTTAAAAGACATGTTTTCTAATTATAGCCCTTTCCAAATTAATCTGTTCAATAATCTTGGTAAGTTACTTCCGATTGTTTGTTTTCTATGTGTTGTTCGCACTGTTGGTATTTTTCAGTATTTCCTTTTATTGTGTTGCATAAACAGGGGTGTTTTCTTGCAACCTGGAAAGATGCTTAGGAAAATCTGATCTAGTTTTAACTCTTGTTTATACGCCTTACACATACGGTAATCATATAGTAGTGTTGTGGAAGATAGTATCCTATATTTTAAGAAATACCCAAGTGTGTAGAAATGGCCTGGGACATTTTCATTTGTGCGTAAGAACCTTTTTTGGAAAATGTGTATTCTGTGATTTCCTTGAGTAGTGGTGCCCCAGAGCAAATGACAGTATTTAAGTCTGAAGTGAAACAAACTGTTGAAAATTAGCATCATAACATTCTGTAGAAGTATATCACCGTACCAATACTTTAGACAGCTTTGTTGCTAGGCAATCGACATGTGCAGCCAAAGATAATGTTTCCTGAAAGACGATGTCTAGTGTTTTAAAGCTGAACATGAGAACGATGGGCAAGGAGTTTAGTGTTATACCTTTATTGACCATAATCTATTTATTTTTACTGCAAAGTTAATTAGCTTTTGTTTTAGTAGTTGTATTTATCATATTTACTCGCGTAATGAACTCACTGGCATAATGAACCCACCCCCAACATTTTTCCTTGACAAAAGAAAAAAAACTTTTTATATGTATATCTTTATTTTATTTCTTATCATAGCCAGGGCCGTTAACAATGAAAGCAATGTAAATAAAGCCATTATATGACAAAATAACAATGCAATGAAAGCCAAAGATAATTATGCAATCATGCTAAACAGCTGCGAGCAGCCGAAGCGCGGACGACGTCAATAACAATGTGACGTTTGCGCCTTCTGCGGCAAAGCGCTATCTATCAAATGCAGGAGAAACCTCTTTACTGATAGCGCCACGCAAACACAGGGGCATAAAAACAAAGCGCGTGGCGTCCAAAATGGCGCTTGCACTGCGTCATGGAACACACCTCGCCATCTACGCAAAGCGCAGTCGCACCCACTGAGTCGATGGCACGTTGCGCACCCACAACATCTAACACGTTTGTGCGCCGCTATCTGACGCTGCATTTTTGTTTTTGGTTTGGTCGTTGTGAACTTAGTTGGGACGCCTGCTGTACAGGGCGCGTTCAGCCGATAGCTAGCTGCATCGCTGGTTACTACTAGCAAGTGCTGGAGCATTGAAACCGAGCGGCTGGATGACACTTCGGCGTCGATCCATGCACTTTTGTTACAAGATGAAACAAAAAGAGGTTCGGGCTGCAAAAAAATTTGTCCCGCATTTCACGGGTCAAAACAAGCAAGCTCGTCACCCGAAAACTTTCGCTGTTATAACTCTTATGACTTTTTTCTCCCATGTAATGAATCCTCCCCCTAAACTGGCTTCAACTTCTCAGAAAAAAAAGGTGGGTTCGTTACGCGAGTAAATACAGTAATTTAAAACTGTTTTGACAAGCCCATTTGTCTAACGCTTGTAAGGTTAAAGGAGCACCGACATCAAATTTACTCATGCCAAGATTTTTGCGTCACCGAGTACCTATAGGCCCCGTATCAGCGATTCGCGACCTAAAACGCAACTGAGAGATGAATGACTATTACATTATTGATTTATATCAATAACTATTATTGATTTGTATCACTTGTATCTAGCACAATTCAAAACGGCTGGCAATCCTGCCATTTTTAGTGCCAGCAGCACCAGCAGTGGCGCTACGTCGCAGTCACCTCCAGATCACGCCACAGCTGACCACTTCTCCACAGAAAAGAGTGACGTCATGCTCAGCAGCTCCGCAAACATTTCGTATGCTAGGCGGACAGATTAAGTGATGCCTTGTCACCTGCATTGCTGTCGTCGCCGTACAAAGTGTCGACACGGGTTCAATACAATAGTCAGGAACATGGAATGCCCGCGATTTGCGACTTCGTGAATTATTTTTGGTTCGATCGACTTTTTGCAGAACAGTGATTCCAAAATGGAGGCCATTCCAAACAGAACTGCAAAGGTGCCCGAGAATGCACGCTTCAGCCATGTTCGCTCGTGTGTCTCAGTTAGCTATATTGGTGTGTTTCGGCGTGCGAAACACTCGGGTTTACGCAGAGGGGTCCATGAAATATAGCTATCGCGAATGAGCATCAGCGGAGAAATAGAACACGTTTCCTGCTTGCCAGGTTCTTTTTTGCACCTCCAGATGGCCCTACCTATCCAGCCTCTCGCGGTTAAAACGGTATTGCCACTTTTACGTGGACGCAAAGTATGCAGATGAACTGAAATTCAATGATACCTGCGTGTTACTTGTTAGCCATGATATCTGACTGTACGCTGTTTCACTTTTGATAGCTTGTGGTCCTGTTGATGTGTAACACATACGTGATATGGCGCTTTTCCGCAACTCACCTGCAACTCACAACGATTCCCGGGCATGCTTACCGACAAGCACACGTTTCATCATGCTCTTTTCTTTCCTCATTCTTCTAAAGGTGGTTTTTATCTTGATAATTTTAGGAAATCATTCAAACTGGTTTGACGATGATCATTGATTGATATGTGGGGTTTAATGTCCCAAAACCATCATATGATTATGAGAGATGCCGTAGTGGAGGGCTCCGGAAATTTTGACCACCTGGTGTTTTTTAGCGTGCACTCAAATCTGAGTACAGTCGAGCCCACATATAACGAACTTTCGCTTAAAATGAACAATATCCGCATGACCGTGGAAATATACATTGGTTCAATGGCACAAAACCGCACTTACAACGAACGTCGCCGAGCGCCGCTTATCGGTTACAGCGAATGGAGTCGGTGGTCTGCCGACTTCCCGGGAAACGAATTTCGACCACCGATCAGGCATCGGCGAGGTGCCCATACATTCTTATTGTTAAACGCCGACCCTGTCTCTGCGCCCCTCTAGTTGCCGCTCTGCCCGACCACTTTTTGTTACGCTCCCCTCCGTCCTTTGTCCCCCCCCCCCCCTACTCTTAGCACCCTGCATCGCCAGACGAGGGAACGTGTTTTCACACTGCCACCGATCTTTCGAAGACCGGTCGGCCATCTCCTGTGTTTTTGATCGCTGGTACTGTCATTGGCGCCGCCGGCCTGGAGTGACCAGACCATTTGCCAACATCGTCGGCCACCAACTGTATCCAGTTAGTCTGCGTCTAGTGCACGTGCATACGCTACCCCACCGACTCTGATAATTCGCGATTTGTTTCGTTTTTAGGATTTGTTCTCGCTCACTTCGCACTTGACTCAGCATGCCTTCCGCACGTGTGCGGAAGGGCGAAAACTGTTGTTAATTTGCGCGGAACGAACCGCGAAATATTAAAGTTCGTGAGGCCACGCAATCCCGCCGGCACAACGAAATGATTTTTTGACCACGGCAGCCGATTCTTCGAACACCGCTGCGCGCCCCGATTCAGGCGGCCGTGCACTCTTTCTAAGTTTTTCCACGTGCGAGTTTCACGGACCTTTCAAGTAAGCTAGCGAACCTGTCTCCTTCCCATGTGTTTTGGTTTTCAAGGTCGCCCTCCCACCGCATCTTCCCCTCTCTTTATCGCAACTCCTTGCCCTTCTCTCGCAAGTCTGCTCTCTTCTTTTGACCACAACGCCTTTGCCTGTCTCCACCCCTCCGCGACGCCAGAGAACACTTACCAGTCTATGGCATCCGCCACGCTGGCTCGAATTAGTTTTGTTTTCTGACCGGAAACGGACCCAGAGCTGTTCCACGCGTTCTGGCATGTGTGTCGTGTGTGCGCATCTTGCTCGTTCTTTGTGTGCGTGTGTGATCAGGATGGCAGATGGGAGGACTAGCACGCTTTTTTTTTCAGCCTCTCCACAAAACGTCGAAAGTGTGACCGCTTAGCTTGAGCGTAATCCGCGCGTTAGGTGCCGCGTTGCATAGCGCTTGCTCATAGCTGTTCACCACCTGGCAGCCAACTTTCCACTTCAGGCATCCCAGTTATTCAGCTGTGGAGATGGTGAATATTTCGTGGGCAGCAGTGACTGCGACATGCGCGCGAAACTGTTTTCCCAATGCCGACTTTCTTGACGTCGGGCCCGATGCTGAGCCTGAAGATTCTGAACAGGACCACTGCGGCAGCGATTTGTGGCAGCGCCTCGCCAACTCCGACCTGGGAGAGCGGGTAGGACATCTGTTGCGATGGTTTAATTACGGCCGATGATGATGCCGACACTGCAGAACCATGCACGGATTAGGGCATTGTGAATGAAGTGCGTGGTGAGAGCAATTTGGAGGAATTGAATTGCGAGAATGATGAAACTTTGGAGTCAGTGCCTTATGCAGCTTATGCCACGGGCCCCGGCGAACGAGCTCCCTGCCGTTTTAAATGAACTCGAGACCGCCCTTATCGCTTCTGCTATTCAAAACACGTGCATCACAGACTTTTTGCGGCAAAAAGAATTGTGTTTTCACTCGCAACTTTTTTTAAATGCTGTGTTTCATTTACTACGAACTTCGGGATACAGCGATCGGATGCCACGGGACGCTCAGGTTCATTGTGAGCTGGCTTGACTGTATACGGGCCTACAACATTTCCGCCTCCATCGTAAATGCAGCTGCCACAGCTGGGATTCGATGCCGCGACCTGCGGGTCAGCAGCCGAGTACCTTAGCCACTAGAGCACCGCCGGGGGCTGCGACGATCAGACGCGACGAGCGAGTTTGTTTCTGCACTTTGGCGCCAGGCGGCGCCACAGTGAGAACACTTAGATCGTACACGTCATCGCTACTAGGGCATCGTCACTCAGGATAATATTTGTGAAATGTATCACACCGAACACGTAGTACTAGTGTCGATGTCGCAGGGCATTCTATTTTTCGTTTGTTCTCTTTAGCTTTTTTTCGCAGTTTGACATTGAATTAAAATAACGACCACACAACAGATCCCATTCAAATTTGGCCAAGAATACCTATGCATACCAAGCGATCAAATGATGGGCACATCTCGATCTTGAAATTAGATGTCAGTGCTCCTTTAAGATGGCTACGCCTATTAATTCATCAACCGAATTCCCTATTAGAAAGGTGCTAGTATCATCAGCATAAATATATATCTTGCCTGAAGGTTTATATTGATAATTTCATTATAGAGATTAAAAAATGAGTGGGCTCAAAATACTGTGTTGTGGCACACTTGAAGATGCCACGTGAGGACTAGAGAGATCCTAGTTTTTGTCGACTCCCTGGATACGATGTTGTAGGTAGGATTTTGTGAGGTAAGCCACTTTACCGTGGAAGCCATAGCAAAACAGTTTGTAATAAAAGGGTGTGGTTTATAAGATCAAATCCTTTAATGAATTCGACAAAAATTCCTAGGAATAGTTTACTTTTGTTAAGTGCTGTTAATATTAAGTCTTTTTGAGGCAATAATGCCACCTGAGTGCTAAGACCTTTGCGAAAACCAAATAAGAACGGTATGATAAAGTAATGTTTTTCTTCAAATTCAGTAAATTGATATAAATTATTTTTTGAGTGTTTTCAAAATACAGGAATGGCAGATATATGCTGATAGTTACCCATGTCATTTTTACTACCTTTTTTAAATAACACGGTCGCATGTGCGGCTTGCATTCTGTAGGAAAAGATGGCCTAATTTAGACAAAGGTGTAAAATGTAAGAAAGAGGAGGGGCTACTAGATCAATTACATGCTTCATAGGTTTAATCTGGAAACCATGTATGTCTTTTGCTTTACTTGTGTTTAGGTGACGAGCTACATACATTGCTTCAAGCTCAATTACAGAATTCAAAAATATTGTGTTTGTAATTTAGGGAAGGCTGTTTACATTGTATTGCCCAATGGGAATGTTTGCAATGCTAACAAAATACTTATTGAAGGCATTTGCAAGAGTGTACCCGAGAGCTCTTGACCAATTATCTCTAATTTCGTAATCTTTCTGGAAGTGGCGTTCTTTTCACACAAGCTCAGAGCATCCAGGGCTGAAATAGTTTACTATCTAGTTATGTCTAGCTTCCTTTATATCTTTAACCAAGCAATTATGGCATGATTTCAATTAGCCAACTAGCTCACAGTCTTTAGTTTGAATAAATCTTTCGTAAAGTTTGTTTTTCTTGATTCTAAAAAGAAGCTCGGTGCTTATCCAGGGCTTTTTAATTCTCCGCCCTTGCTTGATGCAAATGGTAGGACAACTAGTTGCATATATAGGTTTAAGAATATTGTCACTGGTATAGAAAGGTACCTCAGGCATGAGTGCAGAAATGACACAGAAGGAATGAAGAGGATGTTGTTATGGGGCTGTGTCTGGACTGCCGTGTTGTCCTGCATTCTTGCACACTGTGTGCAGTGTTAGCCCAACCGGCGTTAACCTATTAAATACTCTCTGTTACATATTTTTGGTGGAAGTGTTGGGTAACATTCCCTCTTTGGATCTCTGTAGCGGACGTCAGCTTCGTCCAGCCACAATGCCTGAAGGCAGTGCGCCGTCCGTTCAGTCTACACCTGCTCCGTCACCTGTGATTCCTTCCCCTCTTCTCGATCCAGATACATTTTGCGGCATGTATACAACTGACGTTGACGTGTGGCTCGCCTTATACGAGCGCGTCACAAGCAATACAGGTGGGATGAGACGCTTATGCTGGCCAACATCATCTCTTGCCAGCGAGGTACTGCATGCGCCTGGTACGAGACGCACGAGGAAGACCTGACGAGTTGAGATGTGTGCAAGCAGAAGCTCCGTTACTTGTTCGGCCGGTGAGTTGCTCGACAAATGGCAACCAGGCAAGAACTCGCATCACGAGTTCAATCTTCCACTAAGTTGTACGTCACCTATATCTAAGACGTGCTTGCCTTGTGCCGGAAGGCCGACAAAGACATGACCGAACTAGACATGGTCAGCAATGTGTTGAAGGGCATAGCTTACAATGCCTTCAACATTCTAATCTGCAAGAACTGTACCACCATTGACTCAATTATCAGTGAATGTCGGCGGTTCGAACAAGCCAAAAGCAGGAGAATAACTCGAAGCTTTTCCTGACTCTCAAACACCGCTGCGACTTCTTCCTGGGAGGATCCTGTGGCGCCATGTCCATTTGTGAATTCTCCCAACATCACAAGAATCGTCCGCTAGGACCTGGAAGCCATGGCTCTTTTCGCTTATCAACCCCTTGTGTCTGACAACTTGGCCCCAATATCTCTTATTCAGGCTGTTGTGCGACAATAGTTTGCCAACATGGACGTCTTAGTTCCACAAAACTCCAGCCACACACTGCAGCCCATAAATCCTAACGCTCATAACACTCACTACTACGCTGCCCCACTTGTTGCTGCTGCCGCGTCGGTCCCACGGTTCTCATCGCGCTGCCGAAATCCATCTGAGTGGCGCACACAAGATGATCGACCGATATGCTTCTCTTGCCATCATGTTGGCCACATTTCCCTCCACTGCCACAACAGATGGTCTTTTCGGCAACTTTTTCTAGACGACCACCGACAGGATCGTGGGCAGTATTCGTCACTTGGTTTTGCCGATGACTACCTTCATGACCTCCCGCCTAGCCATTCTACGCTACACTCCAAACCATCCTACGCCATGCTCCGAACCATCCTACGCCAATGTCGATGCCCAGAAAACCCGGTCCCGTCGCTCGCCGTCGCCTCAGGGTCGCCAGCCACGTGCTCCTCTCAACGCCATCACTCCCTGTCACCAGGGTATTCTGGGCAGTTCTTGGGACACTAAAAGATGCAGCTCCTGGAGGTGGCGCTGCATTGACAACTCAGACCGAAAAACCTCTATCAACCATTAATTCCAGACGAAATTTACTTGGTGTTCTCATCGATGGCCTCACCGTTACAGCTCTAATAGACACTAGTGCCTACATATCTGTTACGAGTTCACGTCTTCAATTCCGCCTGAAGAAAGTTCTTACCCCTGCATGCCTTCAACTGTGCGAGTAACCGACGGCAGGTAAACATCAGTTCTTGGTATGTGCACTGCCCGTGTCACTGTTGCCGGCCTTCACACTTCAGTCCTCTTCGCTGTTCTAGCTACTTGCCCACATGACGTGATTCTCGCCATTGACTTCTTGACCGCGCATTCAGCCCTCATCGATTGTTCACCCGGCACTTTACAGATAGAGTTGCCTTTGTACTCTGATGTCCCTCCTGCAGCTCGCACACGGCTACACTCCATGGAGTGTGTACGATTACCGCCTCAGGCCGCTGTGTACCTTTCTATGTCGCCGTTCTATGGCGACTCCTTGGCAGCTCCACTCATTGACCTGACCCTTTCCCGGAACATCATACTTCCTCATACTGTAGTGAGGATTAGCTACAATTGCTTCTTCCTGTCCTCAACTTCTCTGTGTCGACCCAGGTCATTCCTCAAGGTATTGCATTAGCGGAATTCTCCACTCTGTACCAATGTACAATTTTTCGCTCACTCCTGACATTAAGACCATAGCCGAACCTGTCACAGCCACACAGAATAGAGCTTTCCTAGACTAAATGACATCAAACAACCTGTCGCCGCCTCATGTTGAAGAGCTTCGTGGTCTTCTATTTTCTTATTTCGGCATTTTTGATATCGACGACCGTGATATCAATGACTCGGGCAATGGGCATTGCAATTGCAGGTGTACATGTTCTCTGTGGTGTACAAGTCTGGCAAGCTTCACAGCAATGCCGACTGCTTATCTCGACACCCTGTTGATCCACCAAACTCCTCTGAGTTGGAAGCTGATGCCAACATCCTAGCCATAACAGATTGTCTGCACATAGCCGAGGAATAACGCCGAGATCCATTGATGCTATTGATGATTGATCGTCTTCAATCCGGCCATACAGACCCTTCACTGAGCCCGTTTTTGCTTCAAGACAAGGTTTTGTACCGCCATAACTTGCAGCCTCATGGCGCAGAACTTTTGCTCGACGTCCCACGTCATCTGCTGAAGGATATCTTGCAAGAACTTCACAATGCCCCAACTTCCAGACATTTAGGTGTCTCCAGAACCTATGACCACTTCCGCCGTTGGGTATTCTGGAAGGGCCTATATCATTCCGTTTGCCGCTGCGTTGCAGCATATGACCTGTGCCAGCGTCGGAAGAAGCCTACGTCTCTCCCTGCCGGTTACCTTCAACTCAGTATGCAATTACTCGAGCGCTACCGACCATCTGCGCGATGGACGTCGCAGATTTTCTACTTTATGAAATCATCCTTCAGCATGGCGCTCATTCTCACTTACTCACGAACTGTGGCCGCTGCTTCCTGTCACGTGTGGTTGACGACCTCCTTAGATCCTGTGCTGCGCGGCACAACTTTACAACTTCTTACCATCCTCAGACTAACAGACTTACTGAACTCCTCAACCTCACACTGACGGACATGCTTGCTATGTATGTTTTTGACAACCACACTGTTTGGACACTGCCCTTCTGTTCGTAACCTTCGCCTACAACTCATCACGTCATGAAACTGCTTGCTACTCACCATTTTATCTTCTCTTTGGCTGTGATTTCTTACTACACTTTTGATACCCTGCTTGCGCATGACCTTGCGCCCACCACTTCGTACGCACAAGATGCCATCTCCCGTGCTCTTATCGTACGTACAGTAGCCCTCACTAGGTTCGCATCGTCCCAGAGAAAACAAAAGTCACTATGCGACAGCCGACATAGGGAGGTCGATTTTTCTCCTGGATCTCTCATGCTACTGTAGCTCCTATCCCGTAAGTCGACCTCTGCGAGAAACTTTTATTGGAATACCTTGGGCCTTAGCGAGTACTGCGCCAAGTCACACCTGTCACCTATGAAATTTCTCCTACTACAAATCCCACTGTTACATCCAGAAGTGACATTGTGCATGTTTCTCGCCTGAAGCCCTATGACAGTGACCCATCCGTCTAATAACAGCAGGCACCGGGACGGTGCTTTGCTGCCCAAGATAATGTCACGGGTATAAAAAGGTACCTCAGGCATGAGCGCAGAAATGACGCAGAACGAATAAAGAATGTTGTGCGGCTGTGTCTGGACCGCCCTGTTGTCCGGCATCGTTGTGCACTGGGTGCAGTGATGTTAGCCCAACAGGCGTTAACTTATTAAATACTTTCCGTTACAATATGAAAAAAAGATTTCGTAGGCCCTATTCGTGTCACAACACCTTGACACTTCCTCCCAAGAAGTGTGTTCTATTTGACTATGAAACCTACATAAACTTTTTTCAGTTTTTTTTTAACAAAATGTTTTAATTTCGGCCTTGTACTATGTATATGTATGTTCCTGCTGCACCAAAAAATATTGGTGGGTTATCACTTATATCATACACAAAAACACCTGCTTTAACATTTGTAGAATTTATGTTTGCTGAAAATTATCCATTTAAGATGTGAAATTATGAGTTATTCTAGCGAGTGAATTAATTATATTACCTAGGTCATTTACCGTAAGTAAAAAATCAAGCTTTTCCTTGAGAGCGCCATTCTTCATCATGTCAATAATAATGTTACCACCAAACTCCTCGAAATGATTTTCGTTAATGAACTCAGCAATTGATTCAAGATGACTAAAAAATAGAGACACCACACTACTGGGAAGACGGCTGCAGACAGTTAATAGCATGTTTTGCACTTTGACAGCATTTCACAGTCGCTGTGCAAAATGAAATTACGCATTGCGAAAAGTGGGCAGTGACACTCTCCGTAAATGTTCATAAGTAAGTGGCAGCAGTGATCTGGTGGGACAGGTCGTTCCCTTCTGTAATGGCATGGCTAAAAAACGAGGTGCAAAAGGTAGCAGTGCGCATGTGAGGGCGAACCACTTGATGAGTGTACAGTGAGATGTTCAAAATATAGGGTGGTTGATTATGCAAGGTGTGATAAAACTTGTAGAAAAGCTAAAGGGTTGCAGTGCGTACAAAGAGGAAGCAAATTCAATCCTTTTTCTAAGTAGGATATGCTTGCATCATATTAATAATTAGAATGTATGAACCTTGCGGTGTGGTTTTGAAAGGCTTCAAGTGCGTTGATGGGATGTGTTCAGTGCATATTTGAGTTTCGGTCGGATTATCGCATAGGCATATTCGGGATGCATATTGCAAGTTTTGGTCGGGCTATTGCCTGGTAAGCCAGTTGTTTACACGTCTTGGGAATACGCTAAAGAACACTTGAAAAAACCGAGTGATTTGTTAGCAGATGGAACAATGTTAGTCGTGTGTGTGCTCCAGGATAAGTCGTTCATTATAATAACACCTGTAGATACTTGTAGGGCTGCGCATACAGCTGGAGTGCCTACAGTGGCTGCTATGGGAGGCTGAACTAGGAAACCGCTGACCAAGCACACTTTTGTGCCAGATGCACCATTAGGCTGCGGTAAACTAAAAGTGTTCGGTGTTGGAGCTGTGGCGCTGCCAGCTTGCCGCATGTACAGTTTGCCACAGGCTTAATCACAAAACTGTTGTGAGAAAAACACCGCCAAACATTTGTGAAGAGAATTTTTCAATCTGTGGCAAATATGAAGTCGTATACACACGTGACAACACACGCTGTGACCAACGGTAAGCGCAAGAGCGGTTCCTGTCTAAGTGCTTACTGCACATGCACCCACTATGTGCATCCGCCACACCTCGACACTGGGGGCTGTGAAGGCAGTGCAGCTTCTCACTATGCAGTTTTTTTTACTTTGCCAGTATTACAGAAGTGAGCGGGAATGAAGAATAATATCTGCACACTAATTTTGAGGACTTGTTATTATGCACATGACAGCATCTCACATTGAGGCTACGTAAACAGCAAAGTCTTAATTCTGTTAGCGATCACCTTTGTAAATAGCTTGTATACGACGGAGAGCAAGCTGATTGACCTGTAAATCTTCAAGTCCCTGTCATCTCCTTTTCTATGTATTAAGATGATGTTCGCATTCTTCCAAGATTTTTGTACTCTTCCTGTCAAGAGACACTTCGTAAACAGGGTGGCTAGTTTCTCTAGCGCAATCTCCCTTCCGTCTCTCAGCAGATCCGATGTTACTTGGTCCTCACCAGCAGCTTTGCCTCTTTGCATTCTCTCCAAGGCTTTTCTGACTTCTTCTATCATTAGTGGTGGGATGTCGTCTCGGATACTGCTAGTTCTTATATTAAAGTCATGGTTGTCCTGGCTGTTGTACAGATCTCTGTAAAACTCCTCCGCTATTTTAACTGTCCTATCCTTATTGGTAGATACTTTGCCTTCCTTGTCCCTTAGAGCATACATCTGGTTTCTGCCTATCCTAAGTTTTCTCTTCACTGCTTTGATGCTTCCTCGTTAACGAAGTTAAGACAACATTAAAATTCAAGCAACCAAAAGAACAAGCAGGATTTTGAAGAGGCTACTCAACAATGGACCACATTCATACTATCAATCAAGTAACAGAAAAATTCCCAAAATACTATCAACCACTATACATAGCCTTCATAAGTTATGAGAAGGCAATTGATTCTGTAGAAATATCAGCAGTCATGCAGACACTGAAAAATCAGGGGGTCGACGACGCATATGTAAACATCCTGGAAGAAATCTACAAGTGGTCAATCGCCACCATAGTGCTCCGTAAAGAAAGCAACAAAATACCAATGAAGAAGGGTGGAAGGCAGGGGGATACAATCTCGCCAATACTCTTTACCACGGGATTACAGGAAGTTTTCAGAGGCCTAGAATGGGAAGTGTTAGGAATAAGAGGTAATGAAGAGTACCTTATTAACCTGCGCCTCGCCAATGACATCGCATTGCTGAGGAAATCAAGGCACGAATTGCAACTCATGGTTAGGGAGTTAGACAAGGAGAGCAAAAAGGTAGGTCTTAAAACTAATCTGCAGAAAACAAAAATAATGTACAACAACCTTGGAAGAAAACAGTGCTTTGAGATAGGTAACAGTGCACTTCAAGTTGTACAAGACTACGTCTACTTAGGACAGGTAATAACTGGGGAGCCGAACCACGAGATTGAAGTAACTACAAGAATAAGATAGGGGTGGAGCGCATTTGGCAAGCACTCTCCAATCATGACTGGTAGATTGCCACTATCCCTTAAGTGGAAGGTATATAACAGTTGCATCTGCCGGCACTTAGCTATGTAGCAGAAACCTGGAGGCTTACAACGAGGGTTCAGCTTAAATTGAGGATGACAGCAGTGAGCGATGGAAAGGAAAATCGTAGGTGTAACTTCAAGGGACAAGAAAAGAGCAGATTGGATCAGAGAACAAACCAGAGTTAAGGATATTGTCACGGAGTCGTGACGGGGTCGAATGAAGCAGATTGCAGGTCTAATAATAAACTGTTTATTTGGGCGAACCTGTGCCTGGTAAATGGAAAGTCTTGCACTGATAGCGGCAAATACTGAAAGTGGCAGTCAATTAACTGACAAGCGGCGAAGTGCGTCCGCACTTATACACTTGCCATCGAATGTTCTATCGTTATCACTAGCGGTGACATAGGTTCTAAAATAATCTGAAATGTTCACGAAGTGGGCGTAACCTTAACAAAACGATCTACTACAGCCTCGAAGCTTTTCGAACATCGTAGGCATGGTTTGCGCTGAACGAAGTGTAACGGGTTGACAACAAAACTTGAATAAAGAAACGTGGCATTGCCGCCCTCTGAAAAAAGCATTGTCCCGATGCTTTAACAAAAGTTGAAGGTACAGTAATAAAGACAATAAACAGTAAGTACAAGCAATAAAGCACATCAACAACAAGATGGAGTCCTCTGGTTAGGGCATGAAATGGCTTGAGGCGCATAACATGGTCGACTTCAGATCGAGCACAGCGCCGTTGAGAGTTCAAAATCTCGTCGGGAACAACCTCGTAGTCAAGTGGGCCTAGACATCAAACTACTCTGTACACTCCGAAGTTTTATCAAAGTTTATCACTGAGTCCACATCAGTGTATCGGCGTTCATACTCAGACCACGGTCACTGGGCTGATACTCCACGAAGCTTCGTCGAAGATTGTAACGACGGCACTGGGCCGCCTGCTGATTCTTGATGCCCAGGCAAGCGAGTTGACAAGCTTATTCTGCACACTGAAGGTAAACGGTGACGTCGAGGTTTTTTTCGTCAGCAACGTTTGGTAGCAACGCCGAGCATCGTTGTCGGTTTCCTTTCATCGACCAACTTGTACGGCATCATCTGCGTGGTTTCTTGTACGGGGGTATTGTACGTGATGGTCACGTACGGAAGAGTTGCATCCCACGTCTTGTGCTCGACGTCAACGTACATGGCTAGCATATCATATGGTCTTATTGAGACGCTCGGTGAGGCCATTGGTCTGTGGATGGTTGGCGGTGGTCCAGCAGTGATTTGTCTGACTGTACCTTAGGATTGCCCGAGTTAGGTCCGCCGTAAAGGCCAGACCTTCGTCTGTGATGAGGACTTCTGGAGCTCCGTGATGCAAGATGATGTTCTCGACATAGAACTTTGCTGCCTCGGTGGCATTGTCCTTGGGCAGAGCCCTTGTTTTGGCATAGTGTGTGAGGTAGTCAGTAGCTATGACGATCTATTTGTTTCCGGAATTCGACGTTGAGAAAGGCCCCAGTAAGCTCATGTCGATTTGTTGAAATGGCCGGCTAGGTGGCTCGATAAGCTGGAGAAGTCCGGCTGGCCTAGTCGGCAATGTCTTTTGTCGGTACATGGCTAGCATATTGTATGGTCTTATTGAGATGCTTGGTGAGGCCATTGGTCTGTGGATGGTTGGTGGTGGTCCAGCAGTGACCTGTCTGACTGTATCTTAGGATTGCCCGAGTTAGGTCCACTGTAAAGGCCAGACCTTCGTCTGTGATGAGGACTTCTGGAGCTCCGTGATGCAAGATGATGTTCTCGACATAGAACTTTGCTGCCTCGGTGGCATTGTTCTTGGGCAGAGCCCTTGTTTTGGCATAGCGTGTGAGGTAGTCAGTAGCTATGAGGATCCATTTGCTTCCGGAATTTGACGTTGAGAAAGGCCCCAGTAAGCTCATGTCAATTTGCTGAAATGGCCGGCTAGGTGGCTCGATAAGCTGGAGAAGTCCGGCTGGCCTAGTCGGCAATGTCTTTTGTCGGTACATGGCTAGCATATTGTATGGTCTTATTGAGACGCTCGGTGAGGCCATTAGTCCGTGGATGGTTGGTGGGGGTCCAGCAGTGACCTGTCTGACTGCATCTTAGGATTGCCCGAGTTAGGTCCACTGTAAAGGCCAGACCTTCGTCTGTGATGAGGACTTCTGGAGCTCCGTGATGCAAGATGATGTTCTCGACGTAGAACTTTGCTGCCTCATTGGCATTGTCCTTGGGCAGAGCCCTTGTTTTGGCATAGCGTGTGAGGTAGTCAGTAGCTATGACGATCCATTTGCTTCCGGAATTTCACGTTGAGAAAGGCCCCAGTAAGCTCATGTCGATTTGCTGAAATGGCCGGCTAGGTGGCTCGATAAGCTGGAGAAGTCTGGCTGGCCTTACTGGCTGTGTCTTTTGTCATTGACAGTCTCGACATGTCCTGAGGTAATGAGTGATGTTGGCGGCAACTCGTGGCCAGTAATACTTCTCCTGTATTCTTGCGAGTGAAAACGAAGCACCAAAATGTCCAGCCGTCGGGTCTTCGTGTAGAGCATAAAAAACTTTTAAACGTGCAATAATTGACTTCCGTCTTAGATAGTGACCGGCTTGCATAACTGATGGTCCTTTCAGGTCCGTCTATCTTCTGCACCAGGACGGCTCCGAGCCCTACACTGCTTGCGTCGGTGTGGATTTCCGTGTCCACATTTTCGTCGAAATAAGCAAGTATTGGCGGTGTTCTTGAAATGCTTCCTCCTGCGAGGTTTCCCACTTGAACTCAATATCGGTTTTTGTCAGGTTAGTGAGTGGCTTGGCGAAGCGGGCAAAATTTCTGACGAAACGCCTGTACTAGACGCAGAGGCCAAGAAATCAGCACACGGCTTTCTTGTCGGTGGGTGGCGGAAATGGAGCGATTGATGTTGTCTTCTGCCGGTCGGGGCGTACTCCAAACTTGCTTATCACGTGTCCCAGGAACAAGGGTTGCTCGTATGCACAGCGGCAATTTTCTGGCTTCAGAGTGAATCCAGAGGTTTTTATTGCTTTAAGTACAGCTTCAAGCCGCTGTAAAGGGTTGTCAAAGCTTGAGGAAAACACGACATCGTCCAAGTACACGAGGCATGCCTGCCACTTCAATCCAGCGAGCACGGTGTCTATAACACGCGGGAATGTATGCAGGCACCGAGTAAAGACCAAAGGGCATGACCCTAAACTCAAAGAGATCGTCTGGTGTTATAAACAGGGTTTTTTCTCGGTCTTTCTCATCTACTTCTATCTGCCAATAGCCTGTCATGAAGTTCATCGATGAGAAGCATTTCACATTGTGGAGTCGATCATGGGCGTCATCTATTCGGGAGAGAGGGTATACGTACCTCTTTGTTATCTTGTTGAGTCTGCGATAGTCAACGCAGAAGAGCAGTATTCCATTCTTTTTCTTCACAAGCACCACCGATGACGCCCATGGGCTCTGAAGGCTGGATGAAGTTGTCGCGGAACATTTTGTCGACTTGTTTTTTGATGACCTCGCGTTCTCGCGTCAATACTCTGTACGGACTCTCACAAAGTGGCCTGGCTATTACAATTTGATGTTTCACGACAGGGGTCTGCCGAATTCTCGATAATGACAAAAAGCAGTTCTTGTATTTCAGGAGCAGGTTTTTGAGCTGCTCTTGTTTATCCGTCGGAAGGATCGGATTAACGTCACAAGCCGGTTGAAATGCTCGAGTCGTCAGAGTGCATTCGGCAGAATTGATGACGGCGAAAGCATTGCTGGCTTCCAGTGTTTCTTCTATGTAGGCAACCATCATACCTTTGCTCACATGCTTGCACTCATTGTTGAAGTTCGTGAGCAGCACTCTTGCGATATCTCCCCGCAGTTTGGCTATCCCTCTGGTGACGTAAAATTCGCGGTTGATGCACAGGTTTTGGTTGCCTTCAACGGTGCCTTGTATGTCTGCTGATTCTTGGGAGCCGACGAAAATGCTGGCGCTGAAGCGAGGAAGAACGGTGACTTGGGTCTTCAAGCACATTCAAGGCGTGCCTTCCTGACGGCGTGTGTGGCGGCAGCACTTTTTCTGTAGATAACGTTATTGCCTCAGACCTCAGGTCGATGATGACGCCGTGTTGACTTAAAAAGTCCATCCCAAGTACCACATCCCTTGAGCAGTGCTGTAGAATTAAAAAACTGGCGGGATAAATCCAGTTACCCAAGGTGACTCTTGCTGTGCAAACACCGGCTGGCCTTATTAGATGACCCCCAGCAGTCCAGATTTTAGGGCCTTGCCAAGCAGTCTTTACTTTCTTCAACATCATTGCAAAATGCCCATTGACGACGGAATAGCCAGCCCCAGAGACGGCGAGAGTGGTGACGTGGTGGCTTTGAATATTACGTCGAGGTCGCTTGTTCATCGCCATGCATTGCGGTTTGGTTGTAGCGTCAAGTGACGGCTACGTCGGTTTGCTCCACTGCTTCCACGCGGCATCGTCAGGTCTTCTTTTGGCCGGGAAGTTTCAACTTCGGGGTTTTGTCCAGCTTGCGGTGTGTTAACGTTTCGTCGCGGCGGAGGCGGTGGGTCTCGATGTTTCATCGATTAGTAACTGTCCTCCATCGGTTGCTGCCCCTAGTTTTTCTAATATGGGCTCACAGAATGGCCCCTGTTGGGGCTGCTGTACTAATGTCGTCGGTACGGAGGTCCCGGTGATGGCGAGCGGGAGTAACGTCGAGGTGCCCGTTCTGTAATGGTCAGATAGTAAGTGATGTCGCGTGGTCGTTCACCGCGCTTCAGGGGCAGTGCGTTGATGGCGAAGCTGTGTAGACCCATTTGGCGGTACTGGCAATGGCGGTATGTGTGGCCAGCTTCTCCGCAGTGGTAGCAGAGTGGGCGGTTGTCAGCGCGCGCCTAACGTCGGTCTTCCTCGGTGTGTAGCGCTGAGCGACAGGTGGGTGGTATGTCGTCGGTGGTGGTGGCCGTGGTGTCTGGCAACGAAAATGCGATGGTGCGGCCTCTTGATGTGAACGTGGGGGAAGAATGTAGCGTCTGGCAGCAGCAGCATAGCTCATGGCTTGGGGTTGCGGTTGCGCTGACTCAGGAATGCCCAGCGATTGCTTAATTTTTAGGGGCAAAGCTCCTTCCGGCGTGGGCTGTGCGTCTTCTGTATGTAGCCACCTCTCGTTAAGTTCTTGCAGTGTTCACTAGAAGGCGGTACTTGTAGCTGATGATGAAAAGATTGAATTGTATTGAATTTTATTGCTCACACTTTTTACAAAAATTTGCATACACTGCGTGGACCCATAGCCATAGGCTAGTTTGGGTCCAAAAAAGAAAGATTTTATAAAGGCACTTCAGAAAAGTGTAACTTAAAAAGTTATACAACATCAATAAAAAATTAACTAATGTTCTTACTATCTAACGTAATAAAGAATCGGCAAAGAAACATTACAGTGCATGAAATAACCGCACTAAACCGTTACAATGCACGAGAGAACGAAAACGGTGCAAGATGTTATAAATTAGACGGCGGTACTTGTAGTTGATTATGAAAGATGCGAAATGTTATAAAATAGAAATGATGTCACATATGATGCGTGTCATTGGTGGAAGGCAATCGTTCGATTTAGTGTGGCAGCGTACGTTAGGGGGAGCGTTGTAATAAAATCGAGTGGGCAAAATGTATGGAGGATTCATGGTTTACCAGGTTTACCTCCGGAGCTTCGTCCACTCATCATTATTCACTTCGAGGATATGGCAACACTTTTTTCTGACGCGTCTACAATTGACGAAACTTGAGGCTGGCACGATGGGAACATTTGGCGAAGTTCTTCGCGCACTATGGCTCTAATGGTTTCACATAGCTCATCTGAGCAGAGTGGCTGGATCTCTGTACAGCCTGGCATCGAGCGGCGGTTGAATCGACGAGTGCACATTTCAAGGCTCTTTTCGATAGTCGTCACTTCTGACACAAGTTCTTCAGCGCTGTTCGGAGGGTTTCACACCACTTCCACATTAAGTCCTGCTTAACTCCTCGCATAAGGTAGTGGACTTTCTTGTCCTCGGGCAGTTCGGGTCGGCATGCAGAAGAGTTTGGTCATCTCTTCCGAGAAGAGTGCCACGTTTTCGTTTATCAGCTGCATGTGGGTTTCGAGGAGCGCTTCAGCCTTCTCCTTGCGGACCACACTTGTAAAAGTGGCAAGGAACCTGGCCCGAAAAACGTCCCACGTCAGGTTTCGCTCTTGACAGTCGAATCAAGTTCGAGCATCTACTTCTAAAGTGAAATAGACATGCCGAAGCTTGTCATCCTCAGTCCAGATGTTGAAGACTGCGTCTTGGTCGAACCTCTCAAGCCAGCTTTCCTGGTCTTCTAGCGGCGTATAGCGGAAAGTTGGCGGCTCCCTAGATTGCAGGAGCAGGAGCGCTGCAGATGGCACAGGCGCTGTCATTGTCGCCGTGGTCGCCGTCAACATCTTGGTCTTCGTAGTCTTGTGAGGTAGTAGCTCGTACTCCGGTGCCAGGCTTTGATTTCTGCGGTTAACTTGCTGCTCATGGCTGGCATCGGGGTCTTCTCGGCGACGTGGGCTGGCTTCACAGCTTGAAGGGGGCATCCGGTACATGAAAGCAGCACTTCCACCAGATGTCAGAGAGTTATGACGTGGAAGAATGAAGCAGACTACAAGTCTAATAATAAACTGTTTTTTTGGGCAAACCCGTGCCTGGTAAACGGAAAGCCTTGCACTGATAGCGGCGAATGGAGCATCGGCAGTCGATCAACTGACAAGCGACGAAGCGGGTTGACATTTATACACTTACCATCGAATGTTTTAGCATTATCGCTACCGACGACGTAAGTTACAGAATGATCTGAAATGTTCATAAAGTGGATGTAATCTTGACAAAACCATTTACTGCAGCCTCGAAGCTTTTCGGACATCGTAGACACGATTTGCGCTGAACCTAGTGTAACAGGGTGATAACAAAACTTTAGGAAAGGAACCTGACAATATCATACTCGAAATCGAGAAGAGCAAATGGGCATGGGCCAGGCATGTAGTGCATAGGCAGAATAACCGCTGGTCATTAAGGGTAAATTACTGGATTCCCAGAGAAAGCAAGTGGGTTAGGGAGACACAGAAAGTGAGTTGGGCTGATGACATTAAGAAGTTTGCGGGTATAAAGTGGCAGCAGCAAGCACAGGGCCGAGTTGACTGGCGGAACATGGGAGAGTCCTTTGTCCTGCAGTGGACGTAGTCAGGCTGATGATGATGATACAGCAAAGTGCTTGACTATTCCATAATCCAGCTTCAAGGATCTTCCGCTCTGCGGTGCGACATACTTGTTTTTTATTACATTCAAACAGAATTCAAAAATATTCATCTTAGTCACAATGGGACAAGGATCCTGCGATCTGTCGCCATATGTCATGTTTTTTTCCTGTCTACCAATATCTAATCGCACATTCTTGCGAGTTGATGCCTTTAAACATGCAACTGGTTCCACCAACGTCCCCGTCTTTTTTACCCATCTTGACCAGTCCAGTTAGTTCTCTTTCCATTTCTGCCATAGCTACTACATTAGTAAAGCAAACTAACAGACAGTGATGCTAAGAAAAATGTAGAACATGTTATTAAAGTCATGGTAATGTAATGCTGTGGGCAGGGACCAAACCTCCGTCTTTTAATAACACGTCCGGTGCTCATTTACTAAGCTACGGTGGCCGTCAGCCCACCTGGTTCACTTTATCAGACGTATGTATGATGGGGTATATGCATATTTACGGGGTATATGTATAATCTCATTATGAGGTGGCAAAAGACCAAATCAAATCAGCCCTTCAATTTACACTTATTTCCTTCATTCATAGCGAGGGTCTCATCTGGCAGACATGATGCCTTCAAGTGGTATCCGAGGAATTATTAGTCACCTGCTAGCTCATAGTAAAGCGCACGTCTCCTTGTGGCGCCAACAAGCAAAAAAATCACAGCGTGTCCATGGAGTGAATGATGATGAGTGCCGCGAAGCGTTCGTTCATCCATTCGTCCATGCGTCCATTCATCTGTGCATGCAATTATGCGTCTGATTGCGTTTGAGAATGCAGACGGCGCTCGGGTAACACCGACGAAACGCGAGCCAGAGAAGCCAAGCGAAAGCGTCTTCAACCCGTCCGCCGCTCTGCTCCGTCCATGCCCCACCAACGATCCGCCAAGTACAACGACTATCCAGGAGACTGAACGAGGCACTCGTTCGCGCACTCAAGCAAAGCACGCGCAGCAGGCAATCGGAGAGTAGGGGCAAAGTAATGCCATCCAGGAAATGAGACGAGAAATGGTCACCCACTTCTCTTTTTGATCTATTCTCTCGGTTACGTGTGACTAGTGACAAGGTTAAACAAGGAGCTTCGCCCCTAAAAAATGTTCCACATTCATTGTAATGGCTAGTGGCAGCACTGAGTGATGCTCCTACACTTAAATGCCCACACCGCTTTAATGTCGTCAAAGGGATGACCGCCGCTGAAGCTCAGTGGTAGAGTGTAGTATCGTACGTAAGTGCGAGGAAAAGACACCTCATGGAAAGAACAGGAACTGAATGTTTAATCAAGGGACTGCTTTTATACCCTAGCCAGAAGGCCGGAGCATGCGCTGTGGCGAGGGGTGAAGGCATGTGTTTCGGCATGCTTCTTGTATCTGTATCTGATTATCACTATATCGATTCCCCCCTCCCCCCCGAGCTAGAACCTATCCAGGGGCTTGCAGGCATGGGTGAAGCGTCTGACTTGGACTGGTTCTATTGGCCCTAGACCTGCCGGCTCGATTCTACTTCCAGACACTGCCTCACCCGGCACAGACTGACTGGCTTGCAGAGCATCGCTGCAAGTTGTCTGGTTGCCAGCGGAAGGGAGGGCCCCTTCCAGAGATGAGTGCTCCTGGGCCATGGGCTCCTGGGCCATGGGCTGTTGTTTCTTAACTGGCATCAATGAGGCGTGGGCTACTGCTTTATTCAGGTGCCTACGCTGTACCCTTTTGGCGTGTTGACTGTTACCAATCGTTTGCCTTCGACTGTTGTCACGGTTCCTGGAAGCCACCTTTGACCTGGCTGACCATATTGTCAACTCCAAACCTGCATTCCTGATGCATACTTCTTTTTTGCGGGCTTGAAACTCAGTTGACGGTAGCCCCCTTCGCCTCATTTTTCTTTGCAGAGAAGTTGCTCAGGCGGGTCCGTGGCTTAGAATTCTAGAAGTCTTTCTGTGGGCGACAGCTCTTATTGGGTAGACATGGTCCTGTGATGCAGCGAAAATTTGGAAAGTCGACATTGCAGCATTTCCACCTAATATTTTTCTGGCACTCCTTAATTATTCATACTGCCCGTTCTGCCAACCCGTTGGATTGCTGGTAATATGAGGCAGTCGTTACGTGGTGTACATCATTGTCCGGGAAAAAACGTGTTGTCTCTGCACTGGTGATTTGTGGACCGTTGTTTGACAGAACAATCCCTGTTAGGCCAAACCATGTGAAAATGCTCCTGAGTATGTCCACTGTCGTTGCCACCGTGGCCGTCTTCATTGTCACTGCCTCTGTCCACTTAGTCTTATCATCGGCAAGAACGAATACTGTGTCCTCCCACAGGACCGGCAAAATCTATCTGTAGGCGGTAGCAACGTGCATTGGTCTTCGATTAGTTTACTGGAACTTGCGCTGGGGTCATGGGCAAACGCTGGACACACTGAGGACACCGTTTTGCAAGCCAATATCACTGTCTAGCCCTAGGTACCTGAAAATCAAGTGCGCGAGGTTCTTCATTGTTGTGATGCCAGCATGTGTGTCATGCAGCTCTTTCGAAACAAAATTTCAAGCAGCTTTAAGAAGAATCACATGGTGACCCCAATACAGTATCCCCTTACTCAAGGTCAATTCCTGCCTTCATGTGAAATAGGGTTGATACTGTTGTTTGTCTGCCCCCAGACGCTTGGGCCAGTCTTGCAGGATCCAAGTCTTTACTTGCTGAAGGGTGCAATCTTTGCTGGTGTGATCAGACACATTCTGCGCAGACAAAACAAAGTCATCCAGAGCCTGCGCATGTAGGACATGATCAGCAAGTTCTTTTTCGCTGCCATTATCACGGACAGTCAAAGCAAGCGGCTCAGAGCGTCGACATTCGCATTCAACTCCCCTTTTCTGTATTCCAAATCATACTGATAACCTGCTAAGAACGGCGCCCAACGTTGAATTCGTGCCGCTGCCATTTGCAAGATGACTTTATCCGGACTCGGCAAGCCAGTCAAAGGCTTGTGATCGGTCACCAGAATGAACTTATTGCCAAACAAATAATCTCGGAATTTGACAATGCCAAAAACGAGCACTAGTGCGTCCTTTTCTAATTGTGAACAGCTATGCTCTGCCGACGTAAGAGTTCCGTAGCGGAAAGCTATAGGATGATTCACCCCTTTCATGCAGTGAGACAATACTGTGCCTATTTTTTCCGCCGGCGCGTCACACTCAAGCCGCAGGGGTTTCAGAGGATCATGATTTACAAAAAAGTTTGTGTTGCTCATGGCGTGTTTGGTTTTTTGGAATGCTGTTACCTGTGTGTCCCCCAACACCAGGGTACTGCTTTTGATAACAGACGGTGTAATGGAACCAAAATGAATGACAAATTCGGTAGAAACTTCGACTAATCATTAGTCCCATGAATGATTTAGGCTGGCTAGCCAAGGCCAGTGGCGCCAGCGCCAGCAGGGCTTCTAAGTTGTCCTGCAGGGGGGGAAGGCCTCTCGCATCGATTCAATGCCTAAGAAATACCACTTCTTTTCCCCGGAACCGACACTTCTCTTCATTCAGCGTGAGGCCGTCACTCGCAGTCGTTCCAACATTTGGCGTAGTAGCGTGATACTGTGCACTTTTTCCATTACAATAATGTTGTCCAGGTAAACTTTCACCCCGGCTAGCCGCTGTAGTACCGCTTCTATGCTCCACTGACACTGAAACAGTGCAGGTGCTGAGGCAATACCAAAAGCAAAAGGCCTTGTGTGTATTCAACACAGCTATCTTCTTGGCATCATCATCCAGGAGAAGTTGGTTGTATGCATTTCATAAGTCGAGCATGATAAACACCTCGCTTCTCGTTAGCGTCACAAAGGTGTCTTCAATTTTTGGAAGCAGGTACTGTTCTGTTCTTGTCGCTGGATTGACCGTCAGCTTAAAATCTTCACACAGCTGGATGTCTCTGTTCTTCTTTACCACCGGCACTACAGGCCTTACCCATTCAGCCACGCTCACTGGAGACAGCGCTCCCACTTCCACCAATCGGTCTATTTTGGAATATACTTGCACACTCTGGCGTACATAACTGTCCCAACCTTCAGAAATCAAAGTTAAGCACCTCCTTTGAGGTATAGTTTCACCAGTGGCCCGTTACAACATCCGAGGTTCTTAAAGCAGTATGAAAATTCGTCAAGAAGTGCAGTAAGCTTACTGTGGACATGCATAACATTCACCCCAGACAACATACCTCTCTCCAGAAGGAAGACGCCTGCTTTGTCCAATTCCTTTATCATGTCTCTTCTGCACAGCAGAGGCCTCCGATGGTCCATCACTATCAGCGAACTACTTACCGTTACTGCACCAAGCTGTACCTTCATATCCACCTTGCCCCATACCAATAACGGTCCCAGGAAATATGAAAGGCGCATGGGGGTTTTGTGTAAGGCTGGCCACAACTTGCAGGGTTTCTTGTACACACTTTTGGGAATTACATTTTCTGGTGATCCCACATTGACAATCATTCGCAGTCGACGGTTTTTCCGCGTTGAGGTGTACTCAACTGGCTGCACTAAGCGCTTATTGGCCTAACTGTGTGCGACTAGAGCATACAAAATCTCTTCTTCATCTTTGCATCATTCTGTTCCGTCGACGGCGAACGTTCCCGACGTCAGGGCATGCAGGTCCTAGCAAGATGCCCTCTGTCGCCACATTGATGACAGATGGAACTGCGATGTCAACACGACACCTTTCTATGCAGCCGTTTGCATCTGTTGCTTGAGAGACTAAGACCTCGCGAAAGGTCGTCTCTCCTGTACTTCCTTCCTTGCTGCTGTTTCTGTACAATGTTGACGCCACCGCCTGCTGTTAGTGCGTGTGGAGCTTGCATGCCACGAGCGTCTTCGTTCACTTTTTGAGAAGCTAAGGCACATTCTTAGGCTTCTTCAGGAGTCAACTTCTTGCAGTCCAGCAAGCACCAGAGTGCTACATCGTCCCGAATCCCTCAAACGATCCGGTCCCGCAACATACAGTCTAGTGTTGTTCTGAAATTACAATTTATGGCTAGTCTTCTCAACTCAGCAATCTAGTCCCAGATGCTTTCTTGCTCTTCTTGCCTTCGTGTGAAGAAGGTATAGCTGGAGGCTATTTCGCTTGAGGGTTGAAATGGTCCTCCAGGCCTTTTACAACATGATCATACGTCAAAGAGTTGATGGAGACTCCCTGGTGATGACCTTGCAAAATCCAGACGACACTGTCTCTCAATGATGCAACCAGTAGGGCTCGGCGTTTAGCTGTGTCGATAATCTCGTTGCCCTCAAAGTAGGCTTTCAAGCATACACGATACGTGCTCCAGCTACTCACAGCATTTTTGAATGCTATGGGTCGAAATTATATTACCGTATTTACTCGCATAATCGGCGCACTCGCATAATAGGCGCACCCCTAGTTTGGTCGCGGAAAATTTGATTTTTTTTTAATTCCGCGCATAATAGGCGCACCTCGAACTTGGCCGTGATCAGAAACGATTCTACCCCCCAGCGGTACAGTTTGAACGCGGTCCCCGTACCCTGAAGAAAAAAAGAAGGCAGATCGACGATCAAATAAAAAAAAATTCGAAGTGCAACGACCTAACCAACGTGTTTGTCGAAATAAAACTTGAAAAAAAGCGTCCATGAGCGAAAAAAAAAAAAAACGGCGGTTTTATCAATTACTGATACCCCCCAAATCGCCGCGCTTTTTGGAGGTCACGTGTACAACGTCGGGGGCTCGATCGCCATCACCACCATCAGAGAAAAAGAAAGAAACGCCATTTTGCAAGCGGTGTGCGTATGTTGTGGTCGTGTATTGAATTTGGTTCCACCATGGGGAAGTACCCGAGCTACACGGCTGGGTTTAAACTGAAGGCAGTGCAGTACGGGCTGGAGCACGGCAACCGGGCTGCAAGCAGGCATTTTGGCATTGGAGAAACCAGTATTCGGTACTGGAGGGACCAAGAAGAAAAACTTAAGGCGACGAAGACACGACGGGCTTTCCGCGGTGCCAAGACCGGCAGGTATCCGAACGTCGAAGAGCAAACTGGTCCGGCATATACGGGAGCTACGACAAGACAGCTGTGCTGTGTCGTTGGATATTGTGCAGACTGAGGCGCGCAGAATAGCCCGAGCGCAGGGCATCGAAGCAAAAGAGTTCAAAGCCAGCTCCGGATGGACAACTCGTTTCATGCGGCGCCATGGCCTCGCACTGCGAAGGCGGACCACCTTGTGCCAGCGCTTGCCCGCAGCATATGAGGACAAAGTGGTGGACTTCCACAGTTTTGTTATAAAGCTCCGACAGCAGAACGACTTCATTTTGTCCCAGATCGGCAACGCTGATCAGACCCCCCTTTGCTTTGATATGCCGCGGAACACGACAGTGGAGGAGAAAGGTGCACGGAGCGTCATCGTCAGAACGTCTGGCGCTGATAAACAAAGATGCACCGTAATGCTGGCGGTGACAGCGGATGGGCGTAAGCTACCGCCTTACGTTATTTTTAAACGTAAGACGCTCCCAAAGGCAAAATTCCCTCAAGGCATCTACGTCAGAGTCCAGGAAAAAGGCTGGATGAGCGCAGAACTCATGGTGGATTGGGTAAAAACAGTCTGGGGTCGGCGGCCGGGTGGTCTGTTGTTGCCGTCCATGCTTGTCATGGACAGTTTTTGTGGGCACCTAGTAGACCGCGTACGAGATGAGCTAAAGGAGCGGCGCACAGATCTGGCAGTGATTCCGGGCGGCCTCACATCGATACTGCAGCCTTTGGACGTGTCCTTGAATAAACCTTTCAAGAACAATGTTCGAAGGCTGTACACCACCTGGATAGCTGGAGGACAACATCAGCTGACTCCAGGTGATAAGATTAAGAGGCGGCCTGTGGAAATGCTGTGCGCTTGGATCGTGGAAGCGTGGCAGGCGATCTCCGACGAAGTCGTCAGGAAAAGCTTCAAGAAGACGGGTATCGCGAACGCACTGGATGCGAGTGAGGATGACATGTTGTGGGATGTGGATGATTCGGACACCGAAAACGAATCCCCGCTCGGCGAGGATGAATGTGTGATCTCCGACTCGGACTCCGGATAGGGAAAAGGGAGGAACAGCTACGACTTTTGTGTAAATAAATTTTACGTGTGTGTGTGTGTGTAGTTGACGGCTCTCGCTTGTTCATTAAAAGGTACGTAGGTATGTTTGTTTTATGCTGAATTAATTGGTAAACGATAAAGTCACCTTTTACTTGACAAGTGTGCAGATTTAAAGCACAAGAACCGAGTTGAAAAAAATTTTCGAAAATTTTACCCCGCGTAATTGGCGCACCCCTAACTTCGAGCCGCATTTTCTGAAAAAAAAAGTGTGCATATTATGCGAGTAAATACGGTACTCTGGTGTCAGAATCGAAGTGCGATCGACGGTCCCATCATCGTCGCTACTGTAGTATCGTAGGTATGTGCAAGGAACTTCTTGGCGAGAGGAAGAACTGAATGTTTATCCAAGAGGCTGCTTTTATACTGTGGCCAGGAAACCGGAGCATGCGCCGTGACAAGGGGAAAAGGCACGTGTTGTTGGCATGCTTCTCACGTCTGCATCTATGATCAGCAATATATTAGTAGAGCATCGAACGCATTTCTTGAAGGTCGCAGGTTCGGTCCCAGCCGGTGGCAAGTTATCTTTTCGTCCACTTTTCTTGACAGCATTGCCTTTCAGTTTTCATAAATATTTTGTCTAACAAAAAAGAAGGCCCTCAAATTTACACTTTCTTGCTTAGTACAATATAGCTAAATACTACAAGCAATGTCAACTACATTTTGCATCTCTGTCTGCTGGTGGTTATTATTATATGCAAAGGCATGCTAATCCTACACATATATCTTTACTTAGGGTGCCCCCACGTTACGAAAGAGAAGGAATGGCAGATCTCTGTCATAAAAGCCAGTTGAGAGTGAAACGTGCTTTGACAGAGGTAGGTGAGTGTCTATTGTGCATTGTTTCGACCCAAGGGAGAAGGAATGAGGGCTATAGCAACAAGTTGCAATTTCACACGAAGAATGGCAAGTGGCTCGTAACTTGCAGTGCGCTCCTTAAGCAGAAGGGGCTCAAGAAAGAAATATACATAGGACGAGCTTGACGTAACAACTGTCACAGTTCGGCACGTAAAGCTTGCTGCTCAAGCACAAATGACCCACAAAACAAGTGCACAAGTATACACAGGACGAGCGCGAACTGTTCGCCACAGTTAATTCTTCATGCGTGAGCAGCATGCTCCATTCGCAAATGCTGCTGCTGCAGAGAGCAATGTGACCTTCGTGCTCCCTGTTAAACGCAAGCTTGCCATGGAAGCACAAGACGTGTAAATTGTCCCCAACATGAAATAAGCGCACGCACGAGCAGCCACCTCGCTCGCAACGTGCAGGGTGACCCTCAAAGTGTGCCCTTCGCGCCATCTCGATAGTGATAACGACAACACGCTTTTGTGCCAGCAAGCTCTGAATACCGCCAACAGTAACATGCGTATGCAAATAGCTCGCCGTTTGTATGTTGAAGAACGTGTGCTCTGCGGCCGAGTAGTTTCACGTTGCAGAGCGAGGTGTCGTAGATTCCCAACCATGGAACATTTTTTTCTAGCTTTTTCTTCAACATCTGCTAAGCATAATTATAACATCATATCCATTCAGAAATACGTCAAGGAGCCATGGTGAGCTGCGGCATAAAACACTTTCATGTTAGAGCATTTCTGTGCTGAGCATCCTGAAAGTGTTTGCAGCAAAAGCTTGGAAGTGCTAAAGGAAAGGTGTAACAGGGAGGAACGGAGAGCAAGGAGGTGCAATGCGCGCTGGTGTCATCCCTCTTTGCTTTACACCTTTCCTTTATCACTTCCGTTCATGTGCTGCAAATCTTTTCACAATGCTCTTCAAACTAGAGAAGACATTGCAACAGAAGGCAACGAAAGCTCTGTTGAAATTCCTACGCTAGACGGACTTGAACAAGTGACTGTAACAGCAATGTCACACACCACGAAAGACAAGACTTGACTATGACTGAGTGTGCGCGCCTGTGCTGCCGAATGTGCTGTGTTTCTCTCTTCCCTCTCTGCTCTCTATCTTTTATCTCCCCCATCCCTCTCCATGTGCAGGGTAGCAAACTGGCTGCCTATAGGCTGGTTAACCTCCCTGCCACTCTTTTTCCTCTATTTTCCTTCCTTCCTTTCTTCAAACTAGCCCAAATGGCCATCCTACTTGTGTTCTAATGCTACCTCGTGTAAGCATGATCTTTATATTGCCCTATTACAGGTCACAGCCAGCGGCACCGCCAGCAGGGGTGGCAATACAAGGCCGCCCTCGGCCTCAGCCGATCTCGGGAACCCCTCCACCGGAAATGGAACGATGTGACAACAAGACCATCCAGCAGACTTGCTCCCTCTTTGGTCTAGATTTGGTGCGCCCTCTACTGTATCTTCTGTACGAGTAGAGCTTGTTTGTAGACTACATTCGTGTTGACTGCATTACAAGTTGAAGACACTAAACAAAGGTGTGATATTGCCTAAGTTGTAAGCATAGAATGAGCAAGTATAAATAAATCACTTACCAGATATAATGTTTCAAATTGTGTTTGTTGTTTTCATGTAAGTTGTGCAGCTACAGTAGCGAGACTTGTCGAGTTTTATTGTTTTGTTATTGTTTTTTTGTCATGAACTTAACTAAGTTACTGTGAACACTAACCATCATTTTCCAGCATATATATCCCATAAAGCTTTGGGTACATTTTCGTGGCTCCTCTGTAGCATTGTGGTACAACTGGAAAACAGGTGGCATTGTGGCACTTTCATTGAAGTTGCATGCTGTTGTGCAAATACACAGAGTTGTACATTTATTCTATTTTGTTGCATTTTAATTATTTGTTTGCTTATTTGTTATAGTGCACATCCAAGACCCCCAGGGTAGTAGAGAGGGTGTAGTGAGAGTACTAAATGCAAGCAACAAGGGTCCTCAAAAGGAAATGCATTAGGTTGCACCTATACCAGAAGATTTGAACAAAGGTACATCCTCAGTGGCAGCAACGTAAGAAAGAGGGTGATTCCACGTTCCGCTCGCTTTCTGAACATACAATAAACTTTAGCAAAGCAGGCAGTCACTTTGCCGGGGTGGTTTAGATGTGCTCAAAACTGAGTAGGCTCTGAGAGTAATAGCCATCTATTGTAAAATTCAATATGATGAAAGAGTGCAATACCAGAATTTTTTTTAATTACCAGGTCTGGGAGCTTAAGAATTTACTTCATCAAGCAAACATTAGAGCAAGTTCGTCAAAAATGTGAAAATCTAAAGGGAAACTGCTGCTGCAGTTCGCAGTGGGCAATTTTAGAAGGGCAGATATTACAAGGATTGTTGCAGCATATGGCCATCATCAGTTCTGTATTATAGCCCCGAAAATGAACACTGGCGAAATGGCAGCTGCGATGATGTGTCGTCACGGCAAGGACTCGTTTGCTCCGCGTTCGAAGATCGCATATTTTTTGCACTCGCCGTGTGCTCTCTTTTTCTCATTACTGCTCATTCTTGCGATGCAAATCTACCAGAGATGTTATGGCCCAAATCAAAGCGATCTGGAGAAAGTTTTGAGCTTCTTGTCGTAATGGACCGTGAAAATGAAAGGCATTCGTTGCTTCCACCACTTACTCCAAGGAGTCGATGCTAAAGACATTTGCATTTTAACTTCAATACAACTTGGTGTACCCTCCAGGTTTAGACCTATTATTAATAAAATTACGTTTGCAATTCACTCACTACATCTGCAGATTATTGAGATTATTTGACAAAGTTGCGCTTTCTGCTACAAGAGACATTATATAAATCTGCTACAGGAGACATTAAAAGATAGAAAGTGCCTAATATATTCAGAATATTAAACAAACTGATACTGCCACGCACAAAACGTCTAAAAAAATGCCCCGATGTTAGTATACTAGGACCGCGTAAAGATTTCCTTAAAACGTTTTTTTTTTTAAGTTGTGTGCTTATGTACTCTGATGTTCCTTAGCTGCAGGATTGCTGCACCATAAACAGAAATGTTTAATTCATGCAGAAGCACTACTAATCGCAATAGTTTGCAGAACAAAAGCCTGAAGGTACACATCAGCTTTCTGAATGGTGTGGTCTTGAACATCATGTCCACATGCAGGTTATTGAAGCTCGGGGGTAATCAAATGCTCGATAAATTACTTTACGAGCACGCTGTCTAAATTATGAGTGTAACCGCACCATTGCTACGATACTGCGTGAAGTTTACAGTTGATTTTGTATTGAGATGACAACCCAAAGTGATTGCGAGGAAAGCGTTAAATGCAACTATGTACATGATGGATTAGTGAGTATACAAGAAAAAAAAAGGCAACAGCTGCAGTATTATTCTTTGACAAGAACTTTCGGGATGCTTAGTGAGCATCGATATTTCACGGTTTTTTGCAACTCGGTTGGCACATCGGCCAGAAAACTGTCCGCTTATACGTCCATGGATCCGTTGCATATAACACTTGTGGAGGTAAAAACATCTTATCTCCCAAAGGAAATGCCTGTGAACAGTGCAATCAATCAATGTAGGTATGGTTTCTTACGCGTCGGAATCGCGACTTGATTACGGGGTACATCGTAGAATAACTTTGACTGCCTGGCATTTCTGAACGTGCTGCTGTATGTAAGCACAAACATATTCTTACTCCTGTCATAATGTGGTTGTCGTGGCCAACAATTGAACCTATCCTCGAGTTTAGCTGTGGGAGACAACCTGATCAAAGTGTATACGATGAAGCCTGGGAATTATTGGCAATTGTACTGGACAAATTTTTTTGACGTTTTAATACAAGCATTAATGAGGCTGTTTTCGTCATTTATCTAAAGCTTGAGAAAAGAGAGAAGCGACAGCAAACAGTGAAACACTGAGCGAAGCGAGCACATTTCATATAGGTCACCACGGGGGGCGTCGGAGAATCTTCGCTGTGACGTCACCTTGACCTACCGCCAGGTGACGCCGACCCATCTTCTTGACGCTAATAAATTTCTTCCTCTTGTCCAATAAACCTATTTCTTGAAAGTTACCGCAAGTCGCTCTTCTTTTTTCATTGGCATACTTAACATACAATTTTACAAATGTTCCAAGACAATGCAAGCTATGTCTTTTTTCTCTTTAGGAGAGACCACCTCCTGTGCCACCCAGCCGTCCATATACCGTGAGTGGCAACACGAAGCTGGGCTACCCCCAGACCCGAGTGATGAAGATGAACTACCCTGGTGAGTGCTTCACTACAGTACGCTGAAGAGCATGTGCTGGTTCTTTGACAACGTTCAACTAGGCAAGACGTCGATAACCATTCATGGCCAAGGACACTTTAAGGACACTTCAGTTCCGCCTTCAAGAGTGAAACGTATTCGGCCTTCACGCGCAAGGCCTTCGCAGTTGCTGCTTCAGTTCTCGAGGCATCACTCTACTATCTCGCAAGGAAAGGAAAGCTTGTTGTAAAACATTGGCTGTCTCAAATTATCCCAGAATGCCTACTGCAAGTACAGTTGGGCAGTGGCCATTTCGCCATGGTTTTTTCCCGAATCAGCGAAGGGCCCACTACGCATCCGTAAGGTCATGCCGCTAATGATCATTAAATAAGTCAGAATGCTTTGCAATGAATTGGCTTAATTTTAAAACACGCACTCGTGAAATTCGCATGCTTTGATACTTGGCACGATTCCACACTTGTGCCATGCAGTATTACATACATTAAGCAGACTTCTCCCACTGGATAAGTGTTTTTACAGCGAAAGCTACATATAGGTAGGCGAAGCGAAAACCATTTCTGACGAGAAATGATAACCGTCTCCACTGACTGCGCCGTCTGTAAAGTTGTTGGCTACCTTGCACCCAAACACACGCCATCGACAGCGACGTTAGTAACGTTGTTAGTGACGTCATTCTCTGCGTCATTCACAAGCACACGTGCTATTGGCTGCCCCATCAGTGAAGTCGTTCATGCTGCCGCAACCATGTCGCTAAGCCATGCGCAGCAGTTCCAACTTACAACTTCCACATGAGGAGGGCGGGAATCCTAAAAACACCTGAAGAGCAGAAACTTTCTCAAGAACAGTGCCGACATCCGATCCGTGAGAAAATTCATGTTCACTGGCTCAGTGCAGCAGTCTGGACTCAGGAACAAGTCTGGGTGGGGAAGCGCAGACGTAAACTGTGCACCGAGGATGAGGCAGTCTTCTGAGCCTAATTTAGCAACAATGGCAAGCCAAAGAAGCGGCATTGCAGGCGGAGCAGCACCAACAGAACAATAGCGGGTGCCCCAGTTTTCGCAGGAGTTTCTCGAATAACACTTTGGCTTCGCCTATGTTGTCTGCAACCACCTTCGGTCTAATGTTTCATCTTCGACGGTTAACCATCTGTGTGAAGTGCTTGGACGGTTTTAGTTTTTTCCTTTATGATTGAAGTGCATTGTGTTTCTCTAATTTGAATCCAGAATTGTGACATCTTCATGACGTCAAAATGACGTTTAAGAGGGAGAACTGGAAAGAGAGGGTGAGCTGTCAATCAGTAGCGGCTGAGATAGTCTATTAAGTGGACACTTTGAGAAGAGCTGTCCTCTTGAAGTGATGCATTTTATGCTTGTTATGCCCGTATTATGCACGTATAAAAGAGAATCGACAGCACGCCGTAACTATTGCGCGGTGGGGACATAGTTACTCTCTGAACTACGGTGGCGTCTCAGCGCAAAAGCGCACAATTCTAGCTCAGGAGTGGTTAATGTTGCCCTTTGGCAACAATTTCGTCACTGTGTCTAGAAGGAAGATTGGTCGGTCATTGGAAAGCAACTTGGCAATTGTTTCTCTAAATGGGGAATCTCCGCGGTGCAGAGCACTGCAGTATTCAGGAAATGTGATTGCCGTCGTGTACATTACGAATTAGCATGCTTACTTCAGGGGCACAACATATGCCAGGCTATACGTAGCGTGAGCTAAAGTTCAGCTGGTTATCCTAAGTTTTCCTGGTTGTCTATGATTAGGTTACCATGCTTACTGCTGGATGGATGAACAGACAGGCAGATAGACATGAATGAACAGACAGATGAATGGACGAACAGACAGATGGATGGGCGGATGGACACAGACAGACGAATCGATGGAAGGATGGACTAGCGAGCGAGCTCACGCGAGTGAAGCGGCAGTCCTCTAGTAACACGTCACTTAAGAAGCTTCTAGGCTTTCTCAGGGGTACTAGCTGTGTGCCGTGTGACGTTTCTTCTCCTCACGCATGCGTAATACTGCTCTGCATAAGCCGTGCGAAACTGCTCAACCTCGGCCAGTGTAGCTTATGCAAAAAAAAAAAAAAGTTAGAGCTATTTTACTGGCCCTTTAATCAAAATTATAGAAATTATAACCATGCTGTCTAGGACCTTGCGAATCTACCACAGGCTCCACTGTTAGTCCAGCCTCGCACTACTAGGACAAGGCGTCCAGATTCTGTGTGTACTTTCTCTCCCGTCGTAGTGCGCCTGCAGCAGACAAGAAGACCTGTCTCCTTCAATTCCTCACTTGTATGCGTGTTTGCATGCCTACCATCTTTTACCCCCCTCCTTAAACTATCTTATCCTCTCATCATTCAAAAATCACATTATTTTGAAACCAACCACTGAAACTATGTAACCACCCAAGCTGTTCAGAATAACTTCCACTTGGGCGTGTTGGTTCATGATCCTGAAGCACTACATAAGAGGAACATGCACTTTTTAAGAACACAAGACAAGGTTCTACTAGCAACTGAGTTTTATTTAGAAAAAATGCACTCATGTATATAAAATGTATGTCATCGTTGAAACCAGAATTTAACATGTGACCTGAAACAAAACAAACAGGCAAGAGTTAAAAAAAGAACATGCATGCACTAACACCAAGGCAGCAAACACCATGGAAGACGTCAGTATCTCAGGAGTGATGGAGGGCATGACATTCAGTATTGATGTGCTTGAGCTAAGCTACTCAAATACGTCATGCTCATTTACTACAATATCTAAAAGAGTGCTTCATGGAATGCAACAATGAAGTTAGCTGCTGGCACTTTTCTCAAGTCCGTATTGATGATTTGAAATATAAGACGCAATGAAAACGTCGGACGAAGCGGGACATAACACACACACATGCACGCATGCAAGGCACCCTGCAGCGTGTGTCTGTGACACTGGGGCTCTTCGATTTTCGGATTCCTGAGTTGGTTCTGGAGACCGCGGGCTCCCTGAAAGCTACCGCTGCATCCAGTTCTGATAGGAAATGATGTAGGCTGGCTAAGCGCACGCCCAGCGACAGCCCGAAGGTCGCAAAATCGAACGCAGGACAGCCAGCATAAAGGTAAACGAATTCTATCGTCATGGCAGCAAACAAAACAATGCGCCGCCTGTATGTTAGTTTTTCTGCATTGTCCGCTTGGAAATACGTAGCTAAGCTCGCCAAAAAGCTGAAATAATATCCTCGAGCGTACGCATTTGGGGTACGACTTCGTACGCTCGCACGATCACTCGCCGCGTCCGCGAACAAAATAGCCAGCTGGCGCACGCTATCATGAGAACAATGCAAGGTGAGCTGCTGCGACGGTGACGACTTGACAAGCTCACGTCTCTGTAGTACGTGCATTAGTCACTGCACAATTAACACGACGCAAAGTCACATGAAAGTGATCGTGCCTTCAAAAGAGCTTGAAGATATATATCTGCTCAGCTATCGCGTATCATACGTCGCAAACACACATTGACCAACTTACGTTTTTGTCTAAAGTTTATGATATGCGCAGGTATCGGTACCACGAGTGCGCGTCGTATATAAAATAAAACTTTGCATGACACGTTCTTGACCCATTTTTAGAACTTGCCTTGACCTGTTTTCTAGTCCTAAGGAGCACTTAACGAATGTCATGTATAACAGCTTTGATTCGATCTACTAGGTCATAGTTTGTACTGTGCGGCATTATTACGAAGAGGTGAAAAAAGACAAAGCCAACGATAAAATGGGCCACGAAAGGATGTATACATTTCAGATTCCATACTCCGTTTTTTTTCTCACACTGTATCATATAATATTATACCACATACGCTGGCTCATAAATGGAAATGGCACGCAGTTCGCGACCAGCGAGCATTACCAACAGTCGCAATCTAGGGCCTTCTATCATCATCGAAGATCAATCGAGTAGTAAGGTCAAAGGTTCTAAGAGGTTCACGTACGCAAACATATGACGGAGCGAGCAAGTTCGATCCCAATCGTCTTCGCTAAGTGCCCAGAAAGCAGGCACAGCTTCACAAAGACTACTACCAAAAAAAAAAAAACTCCAAAGTTGTTTCCATGTGTGCGTACGAACGTGTACTACGTACATAACTTTTAAGGCATGTGCACGACGCAGTCAACAGGCAACAGTTCATCGCGTTGTTTACAGGAGGAAGCTTCACGGGAAACATAACAAATGCGATGAACAGTAGCCTCAAACACTCGCCGCCACTCGTAATCACCTCAACTCGCAAGGCGGGGAACAGGCTTAGAAGATAACGCCACGCGTAATAACAAGCGAAGGCGCAGTACTCAAGGGTTCACATTACAATCCATGGAGTCCTCACAAAAATGGCCACGAGCGCGCATCGTACCTTTTGGCGTCTGCTTGCCGGAAACCTGCCCAAAACCTTCCAGAAAGCTTTCACGACTAAATTGTCCTGAAAGCGTCTGGCGACCCTCGGGCTACCCACGGGTCGCCAGAACGTCCAACCCGAGAAAAACGAACGCCAACGGGAAGTGCACGGGGGGGGGGACAGAGCAGCCCGAGAAAAACGAGCACGCTTTGGCAGCCCGCGGGTAGCCAGAAGTCGAAAACCGAGGAGCCCCACTGCAGGGCGCTTTGCGCCATTCACATACACAATGCATGTGTGTGTGTGTGCGTGCATCCCTTTTCGTCCGACGTTTTCATTGTGTCTTATATTTTGAATCATGCAATATAAACTCGCCCAGTTGTTCACTCCCGAAATCACGCAATGGATTGACGGGTTGTATATATACAGGAAGAAGGCATACCTATCGGCTCTCTTGTCACCCCACTACTTTGAAATATACCGGATGTTCAAAGTTATGCTTTGCAGGATTTTTTTTGTTTTGTTTAATTAGGTGCTAGAAAACACAAGACCTCTTGTGGTAATAAGGCCAGGGGAACACAAAGTGAGATGATAATTATTGCTGTCAGCAGCTAAACTTTAACAATTGACTTTTTACTGGGCATGGTAAGTTCACATGTTTGCATTGAAAAATGTGGGCAGTGGTGTTTGTGTACTTTTAGTTTATTGGGCGTATTTGGGTAGAGAGTTACATACAGGGAGAGCTATACAAAAAGAGGTCCCTTAGTGTAAACACTGGAATGGGAACACTTGGAAGATTTTTTCTGGCTCCCCTCAAGCTCTAAAATTTAGTGCTCTAGCATGATTACTCATGCAACAGGGTGAAGGTCAGCCCAAAGTTCCTCCCTAAAGTCACGCGTCTGTTGCGTGTGGCGTTAGGTTTGTGAAGAGGGTGGAAGCATAGGCACAGATGATAACAGTTACGTTTGTCCTCTCGGCTGGTGAAATGAAGATGTTTGCCATGAGGCGTCTGCATGGCCCTGATGAACACAAAACCATTTTCCACGATATTCTTTTATGACTTAAGACGACGTGGAGACATCTTGTGAACGGGGTAGCTTGACCGTCCTGTACTAGGGTGCCTGCGGTATCACAGCCTCTCTGCATTGAAAGACTACTAAGGAAGTCCACATAGAGTCCTCTCGAGCTCATATGGCTGCTTCTTGTGTGAAGCAGTCATATTCTACCAAAAAAAGTAGGCATGATGCTTGCAATGACTAAAATGAATGGCAACGCTTCGTTGGTGATAAGACTATTCTGCGTCTTGCCACCCACAACGTCCCTTTCCAACAAGGCCCACTTTGACACTTTTGCACAACAGGCTTTGTCCACCTTTTGAGATAGATTAGGAAGGCAATTGGTGATGAATACTTTGAAATGGACATTGTTGCATGTGTAACCTTGATGTCAGAGCTCATCATTTGACAGCTCAGCATCCTATCAGTGCATTCGCAGCGTCGGAGGAGTCACAAATATGCTGCAAAAGCAGAAGTTCAATCCATTTGACGTTTGCCTTCATCAGGACCTAAATGAGGCGGACATTGAAAGGCGAGTTGACTTCTGCAATTGGGGCCTCATCAAAACTGGTTGAGAAAATTACTTTTTGCCCAGATTAATTTGGATTGATGAAGCTCGGTTTTGCTGAAATATAATTGTTAATCTTCAAAACGCCCATTATTTGGCACAAGAAAATCTACACTGGCTGAGGCAGCACAAGAATCAAGTTCACTGGAGTGTGAATGTGTTGTGCAGCATACTCGGAGACAGGATCATCGGACCTTCTTTTTTTTTTTGAGGACAACTTGAACGAAAAGATTCACGCAACACAAATACTAGGAGTTGTTGATGACCTTGTCCGCAGTCTCTCTCTGAATGACCTGCGCCAAGTATACATTCAGCACAATGGAGCACCAACACATTCCTCTACCAGGGCGAAGAAATTGTGGGATAGACGTTTCCCACAACAGTGCATTGGGTGTGCAGGAGTGTTGTTTTGGCCACCAAGATCCCCTGACCTTGCTTCACTCGACATTTACATGCGAAGAACCTTATGGCCGAGTTCAATCCGGTGTGCGGCATGACCACCCTTAGTGCACATTTCCTCTCTCTCTCCTCTCCTACGCTTCCTCCTTTTCTCGCCTCACAACCCCGACGCAGGTAGCATCTGCTAGCCTATGCTCGCTCCCCTTTCTCTCTTCTAGGCATCCCACCCAGCGGCACCTACATTTCCTCCCCCTCCTTTCCTGCGCTCTCCCGGCTCATAAGGTCAACACAGGCAGCATCTGCTAGAGCGTTTCTTGAAACCAAATCAACTGGAGTTTTCTGTCTCTCATTGCCCATTAGCAGCGAGTGGCATGTTCCTGTAGAAAACACCAATCCATCACTGCATGTTTTGCGCTTCCCCAGGTTTCTCTTCTGCGCAATGCTGCCGCCTGTGTAAGCCTTTGGGCCTGCTGCTTCGCGTCTACACATGGTTTCTTTTAGCAGGAGGTGGTGTAACTTTTTTAGTTTGGGGCTTCGTTAAAAAATGAGTTTATGTAACAGAGCTCAGCGATGTGAACGACATGAAGGACGGGATAACATTTGCGTGTGTGAGTATTCTGACAGAAGTACTCCGTCGAGTCATCGAGTGGATGCGAGGTCAGTTTGTGCTTTGCGTTGCTCCAAAAGGCAGGTACAATTTTGAACCCTTTTTTGGGCATTGACGTCTTGACAGGTGAAGCATTTTGATTAGGCTTGTGCGAATAGTGAATTTTAGGTTCGAAGCAAATAGTAATTTTGATTGAATAATTTTGAATCCAGTTCGAATGGTATGTATCACATATGAAAAAAGGAATATTTATCATGACCCGACTAACCTGCACAATATCTCTTTTGAATTAAAATAGAGACTCTATGAAAATGCCTTTTTTTTTTCATTTAAAGGAAGTCAAAACAATCTTGAGTAATAGTTTCGGTAGGATGCGAGTGATAACCTCCAAGATGCTTAATGTCTTTAAATTATACTTGGAGTATATAAGCCGTCATAACAAGCTTAATCAATTTAAGAATTGATTTGAGGTTAACATGTTCTTTTAAAGGAGCCCTGCAACATTTTTTCAAGTAGCCATGGAGCCAGTAAGCATGCTTGTTGCCTCACAAATTCGCCGCCGCAAAGTTTCTAGAATCAGTTCAGTACGAGCGGAGTTCCAAAATTTGTCGCACGCTGCAATTGCATTCTTTCTTCTTGTCCCGATGAAATAGCTGGAAGTTAAGCAGGGAAGAATGGCGTCGCGAAAGAAAATACGACACATGCACCTCGTGACCTTGAACACTTCTCTAGTCATTATTATGCACGCGCACTGACGTCCGGATTCTCCGCTCATGCTTTCATCTCGGTAAGGCATCTGCTGCTTTCGGTAGAGGCTCTGCAGTTGCATGTTATGACACTTGTTGCAAGGGTTCTTCGAGTTTAGATTTTGCCGGTCGAGAGGGCAAAGCTAACTGTTATCATCTCTGCCTATGCTTCACCCTGTTCACAGATAAGACGCCGCACACAACAGATGTGTCCCTTTAGGGAGAACCTTTGCGCTAACCCTCACCCTCTTGTATGGGTAACCACGCAAAAGAGAATTAAAATTTGAAGCCTGATATCTCGGAGCACTGACATGCTGGAAGGAATCTTTCAAGTAAAACTTTGTACAAACACCACTGGCCACATTTTTTTCAATAAAGGCAAAACCAACTTACTGTAGCCAGTAAAAAAAATTAAAATACATTGAAAATACAAATTGAAAAAAAAATTACCACAACATATCCACAGAGTGAGTGAATGATGATGAGCAGGGCAAAGCATCTGTAAGCCCGTCCGTGCTTCCGTCTGTGCGTGCGTCCATCCATGCATCCGTCCATCTGTCCGTGAGCCCGTCCGTCCAACTCTTCATGCATCCGTTTGTCTGTGCATCCATCCTTCTGTTTGTCCGCCTTCTAGTCTATCTATTCATCCGTCCGTGCATCCATCTAGTGAACACTCCAAGTACAGCCATCTCGTATCCCGCATCCCCTGTGGCACATACCCAATCCGTGCATCTATCCATGCCTTCTGTTTGTCCGCCTTCTAGTCTATCTATTCATTCGTCCGTGCATCCATCTAGTGAACACTCCAAGTACAGCCATCTCGCATCCCGCATCCCCTCTGGTACATGCCCAATTCGCGCGTCCATCCATGCGTCCGTCTGCCTGCTAGTCTGTCTGCCTGCTAGTCTGTCTGCCTGCTAGTCTGTCTGCCTGCTAGTCTGTCTGCCCATCCAGTCGTCCATCCATCCGTATGTCCATCTAGTGAACACTCCAAGTACACCCATCTCCCATCTCGCATCCGCTGTGGCACATACCCACTCTAGAGTGGGTATGTGCCAGAGTTATTCAATCATATGAGTTGCAAAACTCCCCATAATCTCCATGTATCAAAATACGAACAAGGCATTGGCTGAAATGGTGGAAGTCAGTAGATTGTAGCGCCATCTCTTGACAACAAAACTAACTAGAAAATGAAATATTTTGTGTTTTTGCATTTAACAAGATTGTGAGCGCCGCCGCATTCTGCCAAACAGAATGGCAGCACCTAGAATTCGTTCTTAGGTCAGTTGGTGCCTAAGGGTGCTGAACATACTACTATGTCACAGTAGTGGAGACGTGATAAAGGACAGAGGAGCTGCTTGTTCTCTTGATGTTGTGTTCTTTTTCACGTTTTCCACATTGCGCTAGAAGTAACGTGGCTATATAAGCGGCATGTTCGTGTGGTACACAGCTAGCACAGCATAATGAACGGCGCAGCGAAGTGGGTAGTTTATGAGATTCATGTGGTGAGCCCACAATGTTTACATTTCGGCAAAATAGTCAGCGGCAAGGCGTGATGCAAGCGGGATGCAGCGTTAATTCGGGTGGATCCAACCTGTGAGTCTGTCAATGGCAGCAGACGACGTTGCCCGAGCAGCCAACGTGGGTGCCGTTAGAAAGACTCCTCGAACATAGCACCTGAAGAGAAAAGAACGTTTGCAGTGCTAGTTGCAAGTAAATAGCAATGTTCAAGTTTCCACTTTCTTGTCATCGGGCTTTCATAATTATATGAGATTCCAGCCATTGATTTCGCGATTAGTGGAATTCGGCCGCCGCGTGCAAAACAAAGCGGCCAATTCGCGGTAAGTACTGATCTGTGTTGTTGTGCTTTGGTTTGCACTCTACCGTATCTGTGTCTTGTTTGTGCGTCCATCACTCCCGTCATGTTAGTGAGACACATCCTGAACCACAGAGTGGAACAGTTAAAAGGATTTATCGAACCTCCTGTAAGCAATCGATCTCAAGCGCACAATTTCAAACGAGCAAGCGAGGAGTAATAGAAATAATCAGAGCGCAGCGTTAAAACCATGATAGCACGAAATTGCAAGCACCACCTTCAACCAAATAAACCTTGACGCTTTGACCCGGCTTTGATTGCAAAAAACCCTGTGTTTGGCGCTTTTTGGCCTGAGTTGCCCTTGCGCCACTAAAATCTACCATCATCATCATCACTAACTTTGATTACGCCTTTGCAGAGCGAAAAGGGCTGACAGCGGTGGCGGGCGCCGTGCAAGCTAAGGCCATTTATTGAGGCGACGTCAGTGTTGCGTGCGATGTTGAGCTGCCTTAAAAAAAAAAAAAAAGCACGCGCACAAGTGGCAATGCAGTGTTTTGTATTGTCCCTCCCAGATGGCGCGACGATCGGCTCACACTCGCTAAGTCGGCCAATGGCGTGTCCGGGTTTCGGAACCCAGTTTGGAAACTCATATGATTGAATAACTCTGGGTATGTGCCAGCGGTGGCTACATACACCAACGGAGGATGGACAGACCCACACCCTAAGGAGCTTTGCCCCTAAGAAAAAAAGAAAGGCAAAATACAATGAGACCGTGCACACAAAAATAAAAAGCTAATAAAATTAAACTATGATGCATTTGTAGCACAAAAATAGGTGAATCTATAGTTGCAATGATGGAAGAAGACAAAACTGGACTTGGTAGTTCGTTCTATGCTTTGGAGGGACCGACAGCTGGCCAGAATGTGAAATCAGATGACTGCACGAATGGAAAAATTCTCTTGTAGTGACTCAAACTAACCCTGTCTTTCTCGTGAGAAGCGGAATTATATTTTTATGCCTTCATTTAAAATCAGGACGGATGGATGTACCCGGCTGTGCCCATTAGATATGGTGGTAGCTCAAGCCACCTAGCCATAAAGTTAAGTACTATCACTGTGTGTTTAAGGATTCAATTTCACTTGCGCCTCGATTGGAGCCACCAATCAGTTAGCCTCCTCCTGGTTATTTCTACCCGCTTAAAGTCTATTTCGCATTCACTGTCCTTAAACCGCAATGCCTTGAAAAATTCCGCGCCATTATCTTGGACTATAGGGTGAAGCCCTTTACAGAACATTATCAAATGTCCAGCCATTTCCTCATTCTCTCCGCAAGCAATACATACCGGGTCTGTGCCTTCGTATTTTGCTCGGTACATCTTGGTCCGCAATACTCTCTCTCTAGCCTTGAAGAGCAGAGAACTATCCTGACAATTATTGTAGATTTTTTTCCTTGCAGTTGCCTGCTTAAAAGTTCGGTAGGTCTCCAGTGATGATTTCGTATGCATTCCCATCTTCCACATATCCCTCTCTGTTTCCTTCACCTTCTTCTTAACCAAAGTTTTCTTTTGGCTTGGTATTCTGCTGTCATCTAAATACTTGCTTGACAGTTTTCGAGTTCCCTTCCTCCATTTAGTATTGACATTCTTCATGTACAAGTAGCTGAAAACTTGTCCAGCCCAACGCTCCTCTACCATTTTTCTCAATCGCTCCTCAACTTCTGTCTTGCTTCTAGCTTCCCTGCACTCAAACGATGTCCATTTCATGTCCTGTACCCCCTGATTTGTGGTATTCCGGTGAGCTCCTAAAGCAAGCCTACCTATTCCACGTTGCTTAATTTCTAATCTTGCTTGAACTTCTGATTTCATGCCCAAGACTGCATTGCGAAACGTCAAACCCAAGACCATGACAAAATTCCTCTCACAATGTCATATCTATTGTAATTCCACAGTGCCCTATTTTTCATTACAGCTGCATTCCTGGTGCCGTTAGTCATTACGTATCTTTTGTGCTCCCTTAGATACTGAGCCCCGTTATTTATCCATACATTCAAGTATTTGTATTTACCCACTATTTCTAGTGTGACTTCCTGTATCTTATGCTCACTGCCTTTTTTATCATTAAAAATTATGATTGCTGATTTTTCCCTGCTGAACTTCCTCATTGAATCTGAATCTCCCTCATTATCCTGAATTATCCTGAATCTTCCTCACTGAATCTCCCTCATTACCACAGATGTCTATCAATTCCTGTAGATCTTCGTTGTTGTCGGCTATTATTACTATATCATCTGCATACATCAATACCGGTAAGGACTGTTGTACGTGTTTTCCTTGCTTGGCAAAAGAGAGGCTGAAGCCGAGTCGACTCCCCTCTAATTTGACTTCTAGTCTCTGCAGATACAGCACAAATAATTAAAGGGACAAGGGCCATCTCTGTCGAAGCCCGCGTTGTATCTCTATAAGTTCAGATACCTGTTCTTCCCATTTGATAACTACCTTGTTACTTTTATAGATAACCTTTAGAAGATTACTTATTTTATCTTCCACATCTAGTGTGTCCAGTATTCCCCACAAGTCTTCTTGAATCACACTATCGTAAGCTCCTTTGATATCCAGAAATTCCAGCCACAGGGTTCTGTATTCTTTTTCTGCTATTTCAATGCACTTCATCAATGGAAACAGATTGTCCTCCAACGTCCTTCATTTACGGAACCCATCTTGTAGTTCTCCCAGCACCCCCTCATTCTCCACCCATGCCTGTAGTCTTTCCTTTATTATCTGTTCACCAGTCTGTAAACTACTGATGTCACTGTTATAGGACAGTAGTTCCTTATATCGGCTTTGTTCCTCTTTTCTTTATAGATCATGCTCATCCTGCTTAGTTTCCACCCATTGAGAGCTTCACCATTCATTATTGCTTTGCCCGCTGCCTCTCTTAATGTTTGCTTAAAGTTTGGTCCTAATTTCCTTATTAGCATAATTGGGATGTCATCAGGGCCTGTTGATGAGCTATTAGGAACCCTTTTCTCTGCCCTTTCTCACTCTCGTTGTTCCAGTGGAGCCACTGAGCTAAGGTCCATCCTCATTTGGTATGGTGCATGCTGCGTTTTCTTGGTGTTTAAATTTTTCTGTCATTATTGTTTTTATATATTCCACTGCCTCACCCACTTCTGGTCTGACCCCCAGAACTGTAAATATAGACCTGTGTTCCGTGCTTGTCTTATTACTCGGAGAATTGAGATGGTTCCAAAACATTGCAGCTGCCTTTCTATCCTTTTTGATTACTTCCATCATCATTTCTTCTAATCTTTTCACTGATCAAATCGGAAGCTTCCCTTCTGCGGCTCAAAAAGTTATCCCATTATCTTTCAACATCATATTCTGGTTCGCCTCTCTGTTTAGCATACCTGTGTTCCCTGAAGGCTTCCTAACGTCTTACTATGCCTCTCTTAACTTCCTCATCGCACCAGCTCTTGGGTTTGTGTCTGCTTTTTCCTGTTGATTTTACTCCTACCTTAGCAAGCTCTAACTCAAACAATCGAGTTAGATGTGTGTACGTCCACTTTGTTTTAGTATTCTCAGTGATTATTTTTTCAATCTCTTTAGTGAATATTTCTAATTTTCTTTCTGAATAAATATTACCGTGTGGTTGCCCGTAATGCAACCTTTCCAATTTCATTTCTCTTCCAAAACTGAGCTTGCTACGTTTGTGATCACTACTTAAGCTTCTGGACCCATATTCATCTATCTGGACCCTATTCATTCAAGGGCACGCGGTCGTGGCAAACGGTCGAAGCGGCACGATCAGCTGTGAAAAAACAAAAGAAAGGGGGGAGGGCAGCGCACCGCCTGCTGCGACTCTATTCAGTTTTCCCCGTCGTCCCTATTACTGAGCCGCGATCTCTTAATTGCACAGCAGCGCACATAGCAACAGAATGGGCCCCGACTTCTGTAACGCGCGGTTCATTGCGTTAATTACATTGCACACACACTCGTGAAAAAGTTCATCGCACTCGCGAAATGCACGGCGGACGACGCATTATTAATTCCCTAACTCTAAGACATAATCTCTTAATTGCACAGCAGCGCACACAGCAAGAGAATGCGCCCCGACTTCTGGAACACTCGTTTTACGTTCATTTTGTTAAATAAAACGGCCAACATAGCTCACGCACTCGCAAAATACACCGCGGTTGACACCAAATCCTCACGGAGAAACCACAACGACAGGGGCAAACTTATCCAATCAATTTGGTGGCAGTCTGGCAACAACCACCCCAAAGTCTGGCAACTGACTTATGCAATGCCATACAGAATCTTGCCGAGAAAACTTTCCACGAAAATGTACAGTGCAAAAAAGAAAACGAAGTGGCCCCAAATCGGATTCTCACACCAGCAACTAACAGCAAGCTTTGAGAAGTACTAATTAAAACTTACCTCAACATTAAAAGCACTGGTTCAACACAAGGCAAGATTTATTTGAGACACTAAAAGTGCAAGCAAGTAGTCGAGAATTAGAATACCATACGCAAAGCTTGTGGGTGTTCCGGCCGTAGCGGTAGCATTCGTCGCGTAACAGGAGCCCTCAAAAGGTAAGCGTGGGACGTCAGTATTGGGCTGATGGCTATATAATAGAATCCTCTGCAGTTTCCTTCTGAAGAAATAAAGTTTACGGTCAATCCCACTTCTAGGCACATGGTAGGCCCAACTCGTCTTGGTGGCTTTTAGCTGCCGTCACCAGTAGCAAACACAAAACTCGAAGACTCCGTAGGGCCTACCGGCGGCCCCGTTGTCATTGTTTAGTGCATGATCTATCATTTTCAACTTGAAAGCAGCCGTGTAGCTTCAGTATTGCCCCACAATGTGACAAGAATACCAACACAACATACAAAACACGCCGCAACGCGCACTTGCCACTTTGGCTTGGCTTGGATTAGATTGAATATCCGTGCAGTAATAGTACGATTGAGGCTTAAGAGATAGCGCCAAATGAGGCGCACTATTATCAGTGGCTGGAACGAGCAGATAACATTATTGTGGCAGTTTTTGGGGGTGTGATAATTACTCGAGGAAAAAAAGAAGTCGTATGTTTGTTGGGCGATGTGGGGGTGCGAGAATTATGCGAGTGCGAGTATTAAGGGAGTAAATACTGTATATCATACATCTGAATTGGCTCGACCCTTGTGGCTGCGTTGATTTCTGCCCTGGACGTGTCTTATACATCGATGTTACTTTGGAATCGTATCTGTCTATACCACCTGTCAAATAGTCCCCCTGGTTGTTTTCCTCGTTAGTAGCTATTTTGTACTCCGAAGAAACCGCATCATCCCCAAAAGAGCTACTGCGCGTCCTGCAAGTCGCCAACCCACCTCATGACCTAGCTTTCCATCGAAGTGAATTTTGTCTCATTGAAAATCACCGAACCTATGCGCCGCTCTATTTATTTCCACCACCCCGAAGCATTTCTCTCGACTCATTCGCCATATCTGTTGGTTTGCATTGACAACCGCTTCTTAAAGATTGCCATCACGCAACAATACCTCCGGTATCGTGCATATCACTACCTGTACCTGAGGAGAAATGGCACGCATGTCATCGACCCCTTTCGCCAGTGTGGTCCCTAGTCCTTCCGCATCTTCATTTAAGACATCGTTTAAACCGCCTGCAATTATCACGAGGTTTCGTTCATCAGCTGTAGTTTTGAGTTTTGTGCTCGCTTGCTTCATGACTGCTTCCAGCTTGCATCGTGGGAACATCGCTACTACAACCCTCTTATCACCTCTTACCCTCTCTTTGATTGCTTCTACGCATCAACTTGAATTCGAGTTCCCGGCGATGATCACGTGCTGTGACTTTTCAACTGGAGCGTCCTGCAACTGGGGGTTACTTCAACCTGTGACGCTGGCTGCTTTGTCCACTCCCAATCCCATCACTACTTCGCTGAAGCTGGGTCTTGCGACCATTGAACCAGCTGAACCTGTTTTTTTCCGAACTTGCTTGCTCTTTCTTCTCCGCCGTTCTGGTTGCCGGTGTCCTACCGTTCTCTTCATCGGCCACTCCTTTGTTCACCTTCGCTAGTGCTTCCTCGGCAGACTTGAGCCTTTCTCCCATAGCCCTTGTTTTTTCTTGCTCTGTCGCCAACACAGTCTCCAGCTCAGTGATTCTCATCAATGATTCTCTGGGCAACCATCATTTTCGCCATTTTTTCCTCGACCTCACATTGCCTACACTTGGCGTCAGCCTTCTCTCCTTTTGCATCTGCATTAACATTCATTTTCAAACCCACTCTGCATCCTGAACATTTTACAGCCTTTTTAACATGTCTGTTTGACACCAATACTCCTTATGAATTGTACCACTCGATAATTACAAAACACGGCATAAGACGAATCCTGCCCTAGGATGAAAAGAAAGTCTAAGCTCTACTACAAAAGTTTGTGTATTCAGTGTAGCGTGCCTCCCCCACAGGGTGGCAAAATAAAAAACACAAACAAACAAAACACACACACAAACTTACTAAAAAGCTGTGCAATGTAATAAGTGCTACAAATGTTTAATCTGCTGCCTTATTAATTATAAAAACAAGCTCAAAACATGCAAGGCCACTTATCTGTGCAGTCGATCAGGAGCACTTAAAAAACACGTCCATCTTTTGTGCCAGCCCAAAAAATGGCCTATGGCGCCACCTTCTAGCAGAAACTTTAATTATTTGACGTACCCTGTCACGTAACCATAAATTAGTGTACGCGATCAAGAATTTTCTTGTTAGGTACTGAAATGTAGTTCGCTTCTTCATGGTAAAAGATATTACTGCATAAAAATCTGCATATAGGCCTGCATTAGTAGTACGCATTAAAATGGCACTGCCTTCCAATGCTCGTCAGCGCATCTTGAGCAACTTTTCTGCGTGCTCATCAATCTGTGCATGCAGTTTCCAGGCTGCTAAGATTTTGGAGCCCAACATTGTTTTTATACCTACACTTTCTATAAGAAAGGACATATACTTCTACTCAGTGCAGGAGCACATGTGGGCAGTCACGTTTCTGGCGACTTGGCTTGGCTCCTGTATAAAAAAAGTAATGACGACAGGACAAGCCATTCACGACACAGATGCATCAAACTTGGGTGCAGTTGCACACACGTTAAAAATATAGGGAAGCTGTATAAAGCCACATTGTTTCATTGTAACGGCTTGTTATTTTCAAAAATAGTTGTAAAGCTCAGAACAAACAAGGTTAAACATAGTTGCAGGAACTATCGCGAAAGCAGAACTACAGCATTTACAAGTCGCTAGAAGGCCTACCGGCATCGCTATCAATTTTTAGCGTTGCGATACAAAATGAGACATCCGTGTTCAGAGCCATTCAGATCGAAAAATACTGCCTATAAAGTAACTGCATGCTTCTGGGATTAACCAGTGCAGCTACAAAAACTATGAAGGGTAAGCTTTCAGTTGCTTTGGAAAAAACTGGGTCAAAAAAAGTCAGTTGTCAGTTCTTTTAATTACCCTCAGGAAGAAGTTGCATTGAAATGTGTCATTTTGGATGACTAGCAGTTGTATGTATAAACAGTGTCTTTGTCAAGAGTGTGAATCTGTAGAACTTACAAAAAGCTCTTTCATTTTAGCCCTCAGATGAATAATGAGGAATAGAAATTTCACACCGTCTTACTTTGTTTCTATTTCTAAAAAAAGAAAAGTTTGCACTGTTACAAAGTTCTAAGATCGGAGTGTATGCTGTAGAAAATCGAGCCTCCTGTTGTGTAGAAAAAAGAGTTTATTTTCAATAAGACCACAACCCAACTCCGTGCGTTGCTGCTGCAGCACGTGAATCGATGGCAGAACAAACCGTCGTCTTGCTTGTTGTCTCTCTTTTTCCAACATGCAAGTTGATATTCATTAATTATGAATCTATAAGCCATGCCATGAACTCTTTTCATTTTGTATCTGTTAGAAGCTGTGTGAGATGTATCTTGTTTAATGAAAGATGGAGCAGCATTCTTGTGAACGTTTTAGGAACGTTTAAGAGAAAGAGTGGGTCTTGTGTTCACCTTCAGATCAACTAAAGACTACAAAATTAAGTTTTTAGACTTGCTAATTAATTTTCTGCCTGATAAATCTTGCTGAATGTATGGCCCTAAAATGAAAAAACAAGAAATATCTCAAACTATAATTCAGCACATTGCTGAACCACGAAGAGTGGCATAGTGATGTCACACACGTCAAATCAGCCTTGATGCGAGCATCTGATGGTAAGAAGTCACAGTTTCAGCAAAGGCCGAAGCAGTAAATGCAACACATCAGACTGTTATACGAAGTAAGGCTAGGATATTTAGGAACCATACGAAATCTAGTGAACATGGTCGAATATGCGTTGAGCTCTATCGTTTCTTGCACACGCAGCAGATCGTTCTTCATGTGTCTGGGCACATATGCATGCCCACTTTGCTTCAACGCGACTAGCATTTTGTTGGAGCTGTTCTGCAGATGTTCGTACAACACACAGTGACATCACAAAGGCCAAGCTACATATAGCGTTTTCGCCTGCGTTTGTCCGGCATTTCCTTCTTTGGCGTCAGTCCACGTTGGCGATACCAGCGAAAGTAGGGAAAAGTACGGTTGCAATGCCCTTCACGAAAACGTCCACCTCAGATTGTCACAGACATTGCAGTGTGCACATTGACGCCGGAAGAAGCTTGCTTGCATGCTTGTTCTATCCGTGTTCTAGCTGTGTACGGGGGATTGGCCAGTAAACTGGCAGGTAATCCAATGGAGAAGAGGGAATTTCAAATTTTGATGAAGACAAAAATAATTATTTAGTCATCTAGAGAAAATAAAATTGGGCAATCATGAGGTTAGCTACAAGTACAGTAAATAAAGCACTAATTATTTATATAATAAAGGAATGATAATTTCAAAGAACTATAATTACATTATTAAGAAATCTAACAACAAAACCTTGTGTCCCCAAGAAATTCCTAAACTTTTATGCGGACACTCCTGTTGCTGCGACCCAGATAAGAAGCCCCAAGGAAAAGGATACTTTAAGAATTAACAGTAATGCCTAATTTTCTGAACATAACTGGATGGTGGGAGAAGCTTGCAACTTGCTTGCTTGTTCCTTGATATATGTCTGCCACCCACCATGAAGAATTGGCCATGAAACCAGTGATTAATATAAAGAAAATTTTTAATTTTGAAAAGGGGTGATGGAGAAACTGATTGCCATGAGAATAAACAATTTTTTTAGAATAACCAACGTATGACTACATGTCCATTGACAGTAAGTCAGTAATAAGGGGTGGATATATATAGCTCGCCGTTAATGATATGGATAGCATGAACAGCGTGGTCTAGTTGGTTAGCGCACTGCCCAGAGGAGTGACAGGGGGCTGGTTCAAATCCCCAGTCGGGGCTTTAGAACTTCTTTCGTTTATTTGTTTGTGCCTTTATATATATATATATATATATAAAGTAAAACTAGTGTTTTTTCACACGTTTGTCGACCTCTTTTTCTACTACTAAAACTAGTGTTTTTTTGCACGTTTGTCGACACCTTTTTCTACCGTATATATATATATATATATATATATATATATATATATATATATATTGTTATTACATATGTAATTTAGGTATGTGCAACTGTGTAGCGGTGAACAGGGTGGTGGCAGAAGAAGAGGACGTTAGGTTGGTGTGCGCGCTCTTGCCACTTTACGCTGATATTTTCAAAACTGTGGTTTGGCAGGCGCAGATGTCTAGATAAAGGTAGCTTCGGCAGTGAAGTGGCGTGGTACCGGTGATTATTGAACCGCAGCCGAAATGGCGTGTCTGTTTGGCCGATATATTCTTGTCCGCAGATGTTGCGATGTAGCATGTATATTACGTTACTGGAGTCACAATTAAGGCTTTCAGTTATGCAGAATTTGAAATCCGAGAAGTTCGCTTTGGATTCACGTGTTGTGACCATCTGTGGGCATACCTTGGATCGAGCTTTTCTCCAGAGATGGCACCCTGATTGAATTTTGGGGGTGTTTGTTTTTGGGGGACAAAAATCTGAAGGACATTCTTGTCAGAGCAAAAACAAACACCCCCAAAATTCAGTCAGGGTGCCATCCCTTCGAAGGCATAGCCGAGTGCTGAAAGCAAGCATGAAAACTACTCCAAATGTTCCTAAATGACCGCTTCGTAATCTAGAACGACAATGAAACGACGAACGACTGCGAGTGCTACCAGCGTGACGCGGTTTCGTTCCGAGCTCGAGCGACGCCGACAAATCCAGCGAATGCCGGCCGGCTATGCTAGTGCAGGTCCCGTGAGCGATCGTCGGCCGAGCGAAAGGAGCATGTCGGTGTTCTTGTGCTTTGATCTGTGACTTTCTCTGCTAAAAACGAGTGTAAACAGACTTTGGATGTTCGAAGGTTTGAGCGTGAGCTCTTGCCTACCGCGGAGGCAATTAAGATCGGTGTCATCTGCATCCAGCGCAGGCCTCTACCATCTGGTTCGTATGAACCAGCACATGCGAGGCACATCAGCTGAAAAAACTCTACGGTAGTTTCCGTCGCAATATAGACACCATATACGACGCCCGAAATATCGCGTAGCTCATACGGAGGAGTTTTTATCTGCACTCTGTTTATTTTCAACATCAATATTCATCATCGCTGAAAGCGAACCTCGCACTAGCCAACACATTTCCGTGATGTGAAAACGTACGTACTTATATAAGTGTATTCGCGAATTGTATGACGCGGAAACATTCGTTGGCTTCGGTGCTAATCGTTTTCGTGTGTTGCCAAGCTAATAACAAGCGTGCGCTGGTTGGTAGCAGTGAGATGTGACTTTGCGTCGGGTACCAGCGACGCTGACTCATTGAGCTGTCAGCGGTCTCATTTCCATTCACGTACAAGACAGAAACTCGAGCGTGCGTCGCTGTGGTGATCGAAAAAGAAAGTTGCATGATTAAGTGCTGCTGGTATTGCCTGCTATTTCACTTCTCGCTTCTTCTGCTTCTGTGCCACGCTCAGTAGCACATACGTTGTTTGGAGGCATTCTAACACACACATTCTTAATTTATAGTTCATTCTGATACTCATAGCTATAGGCATACAATGGTGCTTCTCAGTCGTTTTACAGTTTGCTATAACATAACGCGCGTTCTGTTTACAGCTGGACAGATAACTAAAAACCTTGTGAGAAGCACCTGATTTGAAATCAGCTGCACGATGACACAATTGTGGGAAGAGAAGATCACCACATGTATGCAAAGAATGAATGAAGGTGCACTAGTATGGTACTGCACTTTGTATAGAAGAAATGCAAAAAGTACCTCACGTGACTTATGAGACCTTTCAGACCTGTGCATGTATTTATCTGTGCCTCCAGACTGTAATGAGCTGAATATATTCGATGGTTCCGAACATTGAATATTTGTATGTGTTTCCAAAGAGTCCTTCATTTCTGTTCGGTTTTTTAGTATGTGCATTAACTTGGATTATATATACGCATTCTGTTTACTTCTGTTGGAAAACTTGCCAAAACTTCTGTACGGTGCTCTGGTGCAATCCTTTGATCAGTATCTGTCCCATCAAAAATTTTTGGCATGCTTTATTGCATTATACGGTATTTTGACAATTGATGACATGTGAAAGCCACAGTGCTTGGCTGTAATCTCAAAACCAATGTCTGTCTCATCAAGAAGTGTCAGATGCATTTTGTAGATGTTAAAGGATATTTAAACTACCAGCAAAGTGCTGAAGTCTTCAACACAGCACTGATCCGCAATCACCGCCCAGCTTAGAAGTCATTTGTAGAGCTCTCTAACACGTTCAAATAAATTTATCAAACACTGGATTGATCGACTAGGTTTGATTCCTAATACCAGTGTGTCTGGCTTTTTGGAGGCACTTGTAATAAAATAATGTCCTATCTCTCATTTATTACAGGGGTGCACTCAAGGGTAGTGATATTTGTTTACCTTGGCACACTTAATGTGATATTACTGTTTAAATCCTTTCATTTTGTATATATGTGCGCCACTTTTGCAGTAGCCTCACAGTGAGCAGCCATATTTGAAAATAAATAAATATACCATCCGAACGTGTTCCACGCTGTGCTCGGTTCCAATCTGGTCACTAATATCTGTTGCATCATGATGTGTCGGGTGTGTTTTATTGCATTGGAAAACATTTTGGCTGCCTTCCATGAAGGGTTCAGTTCCAGTATTATGACCGATATCTGTGGCTTCATAAAGAGTTGGGCGTCATTTGTCGTTTTAGAGAATACTTTGACTAAAGACAACGTCCAGAAGTCTTCCATACAGGACTCAGTTCCAATATTATGACCGATATCTGTGACTTCATGAACAGTTGGGTGTCGTCTGTCGTTTTAGAGAAAACTTTGACTGAAGACAACGTCCAGAAGTCTTGCATTAAGGTTTCAGTTCTAATATTATGACCGATATATGTGACTTCATGAACAGTTGGGTGTCGTTTTAGAGAATACTTTGACTAAAGACAACGTCCAGAAGTCTTCCATACAGGGTTCAGTTCCAATATTTATGACAGCTATCTGTGACTGCATGAACACTTGGGTGTCATCTGTTGTTTTAGAGAATACTTTGACTAAAGACAATGTCCAGAAATCTTGCATTAAGGTTTCAGTACTAATATTATGGCCGATATCTGCTACTTCATGAACAGTTGGGTGTCGCCTGTCGTTTTAGAAAATACTTTGAAGACAACGTCCAGAAGTCTTGCATTAAGGTTTCAGTTCTAATATTATGACCGATATCTGTGACTTCATGAACAGTTGGGTGTCGTCTGTCGTTTTAGAGAATACATTGACTGAAGACAACGTCCAGAAGTCTTGCATAAAGTTTCAATTCTAATATTATGACCGATATATGTGACTTCATGAGCAGTTGGGTGTCGTCTGTCGTTTTAGAGAATACTTTGACTAAAGACAACGTCCGGAAGGCTTGCATTAAGGTTTCAGTTCTAATATTATGACCAATATATGTGACTTCAAGAACAGTTGGGTGTCGTTTTAGAGAATACTTTGACTAAAGACAACGTCCAGAAGTCTTCGATACTGGGTTCAGTTCCAATATTTATGACCGCTATCTGTGACTTCATGAACAGTTGGGTGTCGTCTCTCGTTTTAGAGAATACTTTGACTAAAGACAACGTCCAGAAATCTTGCATTAAGGTTTCAGTACTAATATTCTGGCCGATATCTGTGACTTCATGAATAGTTGGGTGTCATTTGTCGTTTTAGAGAATACTTTGACTAAAGACAACGCCCAGAAGTCTTCCATACAGGGGTCAGTTGCAATATTATGACCCATATCTGTCACATCATGAAGTGTCAGGCACAGTTAGTTGCATTAGAGCACATTTCGTCTATGGAAAATGCCCGAAGGCATTCTACGCAGTATTTGGTTCCTATCTTATGGCCAATATCAGTTGTATCAATAAGAACCAGGTGTGCTTTATTGCATTAGAGGATATTTCGAACACACAGATCAGCCGAAAGCCTGCTACTCTGGCCTCAATTGTAGTCTTATGACTGACTTAAATCTGTCAGATCAAGAAGTTGCAGACGTGATTATTAAGTTGACTTATATAAAATATGTTGTGTAAATATACTGAAAATACCAGCATATGCAACATATTGTTATTAACTTTGGTAGTGCAGGTATAGAAACCCGGTGGTTTGTAAACGTGATCAGGAGGGCAGCCACGCCTCAATCACCGCAGAGAGGAAGGTGGGGAGAGCTCAATGTCAACTTCATATATTAACATAATAGGGAGGGGGTGCTAAGTTAGCCCTGGGGAGGGGCACCGGGACAAACTTTTGCCCCCCCCCCCCCTTCCTTAAGCAGAACCCTGCACACGCCTATGATAGACGTACAGTATGCTAGACGCAAATGTTCATTTGCAAGAGCGGCGTACGCACCGATGTTGATTTCTGGTGCATACCGCTGTAGTTACTTTGGGCACTGAAATGTCAATTACTTCTAAAATAGTCTAAACTGTGGTGGTTGAAGCACTATCAAGTTGTTAACGTGTTCTCATATCCTCTAAAACATTCATTCCCGCTCCAGTTGAGAACGTGCCGTTCTGTGCTGAACTTGGACAGTTCTAAGCCAAAAGATCAAGCAACATTGTGCATCGGCCTTGGACGCGTGGGTGTTAACGCGGTTGACGCGTGTCAGTGGTTGCGCGCCCTTTTTCTCCACAGGCGCGACTAAACGCTTTTGACGCGTAGGCGCGTGCATACGCGTGCCAGTGGTTGGCGCTTTAGGCACAGCATTCGGAGTCATCGCGGCCTCTGGTTGGTTGGCGCGCGGCTTCTGGTTGGTTGGCGCCGCTGTACGGGTGGTGACGTAGCGTATGCGAGGCGAAATATCAAGCCCGGCTTAATCCCTCGCGCCTGCTCGCGTATGCCCCTCCGACGTCGACGCCGAGAGGTGCTTTTGACGCGTAGACGCGAGCGTACTCATGCCAGTGATTGGCATTTAACTCTTTCGCAGTCCGGTTTCTCAAACAGACACGAGCGCGGACAGCGTGAGGCATATTTTATTTTCATATTTCGAATATTAGTAGCCGGCATCTACGAAACCGCGGAAGGCTCTCCTGCCTGCGAGAAGTAAGCTAGGAGGAAATTGGTGACAAAGATTGATAGCTGGAGAACATGCTTGTTTTTTCTGAGTGACTCGTACGTGTACATTGTCCTTTCTTTTTTTTCTCTTCTCTTTTTTTTTCTTTTTTTCACATGCGCATACAAAGTGGTTCTGTTCGCCTACCACTTGATGACCATTGAAGGGAAATGGACGAAGATGAAAGAGAGCCGATCGACCCATTAAGAGGAAACCCTTTCCTTACGCACGCCGTCACGGACCCCTCCCGCCACCGCGGTGACAATCTTGGGTGGCCCGACACACGCCGAGAACTGACCAGCACAGGATTGGAACCGGATGTGGACGTACACGGACATTTAGTTTTGTTCTCAGTGTTGACAGTGGTTCTTCCTGTTTTTTACTTTCTTTTTTCTTTTTTCCCTTTGATTCTTTTCGTCTTTTTTCTTCTCTCTTTTTTTCTTTCTTTCTTCCTTTTTTTAGCTCTCTCTCACTCTCGCAAACATCTCCCAAAGCGAGAGGGACGCGGCAGCAACGAAGTTTGAAAGTTCATGTTAGTATAACTCATCCCCTGATGAAGGGAGGGCCCCTCCCGAAACTGTTGGGAAATATATATCTTTGTTGCCAACGCTCTGTTGTGCCATGTCCCATACCTTCAAGAAGACTAACTGGCCCATTGAATTATTACTCCCATATATATATATATATATATATATATATATATATATATATATATATATATATATATATATATATATATATATTCGGGACATGATGGCAACGGCGAAAATCAGGCAAGAGTGACCATTTAATTGCGATTGCAATAAAAGTGTTTCGACTTGGGTCGGATGTCTAGAAGGAGCCAGATAATTAAACAGATGAGGAGCAGGGCAGGACGGTAACGAATGTAGTCGTCTGTAAATGCACATCACCGAGACTGAAGAACTTGACCGAAAACAAATTGACTAAGATGTGCCCTGCAGTGGAACCCAAACCAACCATAAGTGGGCACATCATACCAAGTTTGTCAATTGCAAAAAAAGATGTGGTATGTAGTGTCCTTTTTACACGCGAAAAGCATTACATCGGTCAAATGGGTTGATGTGCAAATAAATGTCTAACAGAAAAGCTTATGCAAAGGGGCATCGCATTCGCAACTTGCATGTGCTGTAAAAACTTCACATTAAAACACGAGTTTTGAAAAAAAACCTGTCATCGGCTAGCACGCCGATCGAACTGTCACAGAAATCATTGAGTATCAATAAAAGTGTCAGTGGTTGAGTTAGCGCCTATTCTATTCGCGATGCCCACAGACTATAGGTGACGTACTGTACAAATCAAAATGCCGCCCGGAGAAGAGTCAGCCTGTTTATTAGTATAGGAACAGATTGGGCGAGAGGACTGGGCCACTTTCACTGAATAAAGTCATGAGAAGCATTGAAATACACAAATGGCTATGTGCTGAGCGCGATCAACTCAATGCGCTTATTCGCAAGGTGGTCAAACGAGCCCTTGGCCTCCCTATCACCACTCCAACGTACAAACTCCTCGAGCTTGGCGTACATAACACGCTAGAAGAGATCGCCGAAGCTCAGGAACGCGTGCAATTGACCCGACTCACCACAAACAAGGCGGGCCCGCATATTCTGCACGAGCTCTGCTTCTTCTTCTCGAGGGCCAGGGACCCCCCAGAGTTGACTCTAATTCCCCGCGAAATCCGGGACCTTATCACGGTCGCTCCCATTCCACTAAATGTACACCCCAAATACAACAGAAGCAGGCGCCTTGCGCAGGCGACCGCCATTCTTAAGCGCATAGACATGGAAGCAGATAACGTCTCTTTCGTGGACGCCGCTGCCTACCACAACAACCGAGCCTTCGCCGTGGTCGCGGTATTATCCGCGCAGCAGACTCTTAACTCTGCCACAATCCTCACCCGAAACCCCGAAGTAGCGGAGCAAGTAGCTATAGCTATAGCTATGCTCGACAGGAAACGGGAATTCATATACAGCGACTCCGGGCCAGCCATCAAAGCTTTCGAACGCGGAGTCATCTCTGACCTGGCGTTACGAATACTGCGCAAAGCGGACCCGAGTGCTCTGAAGCACCATACTGTCATCTGGTTCCCCATCCATCTCGGCCAAGTGCCGGGTGCCCTATCCAATCTCAACGAGATCGCCCAAAATGCAGCGGGCGCACTTACCGACCGCACCGCCACAGGGCAACCCCATCTTGCTGAGTTAGATACCGATCTGGATGCACCAATTACGTACAATGGCATAACAAAGCACTTTTACCTGTAACGCCGTATTTTTCCACCCCTCACACCGGAAACTTAACAGACCGCAGGTATTAACCCTACGCCTATTACAGACACACACGTACCCAAACCTTGCCACGCTTCACGTTTATTATTCTCATGCATACCCCAGCGACACCTGCCCATCATGTGGACACACAGCGACACTCGCACACATGCTCCGGGAGTGTAGAACAACTCCTCCTGACTGTACCTCAAGCAAGTGGGAGAGTTCTCTCAGGAGCTCACATCTCGCCGACCAGCAATGGGCTGTCCAGCAGGCCCACGAAGTGGCCTACGTGGGAGACGCCCGCTACGTGCTAAGCGCGTCCTGCAGGACTGAAATAAAGATTTTAGGGGCGAAGCTCCTTAAGACCTCACGATGTCCGCCGTCTCCCGTCTGTCCGTAACATCATGTAACCTTCAACTTATAAGCAACAGCGGGCATTGGTGGTACTTGAACTAGTATAGCGCATTACGGGGAAGAAGAAGCGGCCGAGCAGACCGACACAAGAGGACAGAGCGCTAACTTCCAACTGAGCTTTATTGTCAAACTGCATCAAATATGTAGACCGGCGTAAGCATACAAAACCACCCTAACGCAACGACAAGATTACACACAACATCGCACCGTCACTTATCACAGACTCATAGGCGGTTATCCTGATTAAGGAAGGCCACTTCATGTTCAGATAAAACCAAAGAAGAGTCGCTAATACACGTGCTGCCAACTCTTGCTATACAATGCGCTTCTATAATTTCCCGAGTTAATTGTGACGGGTGCTTTTTAACCACTTCACATTGATCAAACATGGGGGAACATCCACAATTGCGGCAGTGAATCCCAATGTGGCCCTGGATTGCTTTGTGAACATTATAATGGTGCTCTTTTAGCCTTTCATTAAGGCAGCGCCCCATTTGGCCGAAATACCATTTACCACATGAGAGTGGAATCGCGTAAACAACCCCCGCTGCACAGGGCACAAATCGAGTTTTGTGCTTGGTTGAGCAACCAGTGGTAGATGATTTGAGATGATTGACTGCTTTGCAAAGCCGCTGTAACTTATCCGGCGCTGAAAACACCACTTTGACGCTGCATTTCTCCCCTATCTTTCTTAGCCGATGGGAAATGTCATGCTTGTAGGGTAAAACTACGGGTCTTTTTCGATCGTTAGATTCCGGCTGAGCCTCGGAGTTGCAGCCTTTCTTTATGTTTTAATATCTTTTCAGCTATAGATGCCAGTAGGATAGCTGGGTACCCAGCACTCAAAAGCCTTTCAGCTTGAGCTGCAAAGCTGCGCTGCATGACATGATGACATGATTTCCTAAGAGGATTATTGAGACAAAGATTTGTGATGCTTCGCTTGACTAACTTGGAATGGGAAGAGTCATAGGGTAAAAGAGGTCTTCCAGTTCTAGGTTCAAAGAGCCAGCACACATGGTCAGGTGAAAGAATTAAATTCAAATCTAAAAAGCGTAAGCTGTTGTCAACTGGCATCTCATGAGTCAACAAAAGTGGTTTAGAACATTCTTTAAAAGTCATTACAATACCGTCGGTTAGGTGCTGGCAAGCAGCGTCGCTGCAGTCAATGAAAATTAAAAAGTGTGCCGTGTGTAGCGGGGGTTGTTTATGCAATTCCACTATCATGTGGTAATTGGTATTTCGGCCGAACGAGGCGCTTCCTTAATGAAAGGCTAAAAGAGCGCCAATATAATGTTCACAAAGCAATTCAGGGCCACATTGGAATTCACTGCCGCGATTGTGGATGTTCCCCCATGTTTGATCAAAGTAAAGTGGTTAAAAAGCACCCGTCACAATTAACTCGGGAAATTATAGAAGCGCATTGTATAGCAAGAGCTGGCAGCACGTGTATTAGCGCCCCTTTTTTCGTTTTATCTCAATATGAAGTGGCCTTCCTTAATCAGGATAACCGCCTACGAGTCTGTGATATGTGACAGTGCGATGTTGTGTGTAGTCTTGTCGTTGCGTTAGGGTGGTTTTGTATGCTTGCGCTGGTCTTCTTATTTGATGCAGTTTGACAATAAAGCTCAGTTGGAAGTTAGCGCTCTGTCCTCTTGTGTCGGTCTGCTCGGCCGTTTCTTCTTCCCCGTAATGCGCTATACTAGTTCAAGTACGACGAACCAACTCACCCAGTCTTCAACACTCGTGCATTGATGGTAACCGTTTTGCATGTAACCTTTAACTTATAAGCGACAGAGAGCGCTGTGGTTAATTGTAAATGTGATGGTGCTGCTGTCAACGCTATATGTATATAACCACATTCCATACCACACATTCTCTTCTCTCATATGAACAAAGACGAACGCAGGAAAGCGCGACGTGCTGAGTATCAGCGTCGCCGTCGACGACAAGCTATTGCGGAGACAAAAGAAAAGGAAGCAGATGCAAAGTGGCGACGGCGACAACAAAGTTCTACGCCACAGACTAGGGTTAAGGAAACAAAGGCTAAGCGGGGAAAATGCCAAGCTGACGCGCAGTTGAGACAACTTGAAGCGGATGGAAAAGGGCAATACCGACAAGAAAATTCTACACCAGAGATGATAGCTAATGAAGCTGTGATTATGAAGTCAAAACGTAACCCAGAACTCAGAACCTTATATCAGCTATAAAGAAGAATCACCGCTATATCACAATCGGTCTCAGCACTATCCCTTTGAATAAAAAAATTTATAAATATCACAACCACAATCAGTCTCAGTACTATCTCAACTTTAGTCACAATAATCACCTTTTAAAGCTTCACCCCATAATTATCTTCAAGCAGCTTGAAATGCAGTGATTTTTTTTTTCATTCATTCATTCATTCATGCATTGAAATGTATATGAGGCTAAAATATTTTCTGAAACCATGGAAGGTCGCCACCTGATTATATGCTGCAGTGTGAAAGCTTATATTTCAGCTCCATTACTATGCTTGAACGATGCTTTGTGAAATTTTGTACGTTCTAAGGAAAACTGTATGAACTACAATTGACGTGTAAACTGATTGGCACTCCGAGGTAATACGTATTGATCCTGCCTGATCAATTTTTCACAGTAGTAGGTCACAAGCGAGTAGCGCCGTCGCTGCATGGGACCGGATGTTTATTGTGCTGATGGTTTACAAGCCTATTACACCGTCATCATTACTTTCACTGGCAGCAACATGTAGTTGCTTTTTCAACTGAACACAAGCATTAAACAGTAGCGCTTGTGTCACAGCTATGCTCATACTCTAGCCGTGTGCAATTCACTGCACTCGCATGTTGCAGGTTAGATTACCGTTTTCAAACAATGAATATCGAAAACAATATCGAATATCAGAAACAATACACAAACAATAGCCAACATCAAAATTGTGAAATTACGTGGAACAACAACACCGTTCGTAAGGTACCAGTGAAGTACAGAAGAAGTTAGCAGAGATGCATAGATTGTAGCTGTAACTGCACGTTTCATCGCTCTGACCATCTTGCTGTTGAGTGTGCCTGGGCCATAGCCGACGCCAATGGGCTCCCGTAAAGAGGTCCTCACCTAGTATTTATACGGGGCGGCCCTGCAAAGACTGCTCCCCACTCTCTCTGTACGTAACTTACAGAATCAGATGTTTTTCACCATCATCATCATCATCATAATTGCTAGACGAGCGTGTTGGCTGCATGGGGCGTTCATGATAGTCACAGTAATTGCGCTAAATACCATGCTCAGAAGAAAAAAATGCATTTATTTTGACCTTGCTGAATTATGTTATACTATAAATACAATTGAAGCGACTTACGAGCATGAAAAAAGCATCAGCACACAAGGAGACAAGAAGTGCAACTTGGTCCTCGTGAGTTAGCAGCAGATCCTTCGTCGTCGCTGTCACTCTCAATGTGTCGGCTGCTTTCTACATCCAATGAAAAATTCTCGTCATCAAGATAGTTTCTTTCAACACCACTGTTGAAAGCAATCTGAGAGATTCCCTATGCCGAACGGCTTCGAACACTTCGAAAGACCTTTGGAGAACATTTTGCGCACCAGTCAATATGCAAATCGCTCACAGTGTGCTGCCGTCTATTAAAAACAAGCCGCACTGGTCAATTTGTTATCACATTCTGCGAACAGGATTCATTCACTGCAATATCACTAACGAATGCAAGTAAAATGAGATCAGGTGAACCTATGTGGCTATAGATAACCTCGTGAAGCCGTTATGTGTACTCTGCGGGCTATCATCAAAAGCGCAAGTTGCCATGTAATTTCACGTGTGTCTCACAAGAACGAATCAGATTTGTGATGTCATGGAGGGACAAGTTTATTCACTGATGCAGGAAACATGCGAAGTCGTAACGAATGCCTTAAAAACAATGGAGTGTCTGCTTACTGACCATCCTTGAGAGGGGACGCTCCTGAGTTTTGCTTGGCAGCGCGGTAGTCTATGAACATTGCGATTTTTTTTAATGCCAGCCAGATGTGCCCAAGCCAGCCGTTCACCATCCTTTCCTCTTTCTCTTTTCTGCTCTCACCCATCTCCTAGCCTTCGCGAGTGCTTTGCTGTCACTGGGGAGAGAACATGGCTTTAGTGCCCCTAAAATAACTCCAATATTTTTTGTTTGAACTTTTCAAGTGACCACGCACATCATGTGTAGAATGCTGTCGCGATAAATGGTTTTACATGTGGCAGAGCTACGAGTCGCCGGCGTGCCACAAATACGAAGAAACAATCCCTTCTTCTGTACAGGCCTTTCACGCCTCCGCGTGACGCGCCGTTCAAATATCCACGCTAGGCACAAATATGTTGTGATTGGTCGAGTAGAGCCTCTGACTTCCAGTTAGTCTGCAAGCAGCTGTCCACGCTGTTCGTTGTTAGTCGTGTTGCCCGCGTGCATGCGTACGAGTTCATCGTGTTGGCGACCCTTTGAAGGCGTGCGCGCAATGCAGGATACATATGGGCACGATTCATATAAGCACGGGTGAGAATGGCTGGCATGGTTTACCAACAAACATTCAGTTGTTGGAGTCGATGAAGAGATGGAGTTGCGGCAGTCGAAAATAGACGGTGTTTCAAGGAGACTGTCAGCGGTGACGCATGCCCCGTGAGATATGGAGGGGCATGGGAGGGGTGCTCGGCGAGAGGCCAAGGCGTCCTTGGATAAGGATACCATGGCAGCGGAGAAGAGAGCAAAAGGAGGCATCATCGTGGTTTTGATAATCAAACACATCTAACTGCCCCATTACAGCACCGTTTCGAAAAATTCTCACAGCTCCATGTTCATCGTACACTCGTGCACAATTTTCTTACCACAACTGAATTTCGATCTCTAGGTAGTTTATGGGCTTTTTAAAAGAACCCATCATGTGGTGCCTCAGGAAGGCAATCGTACAAATTAATTTTTTGTTCAGTTGTGTACAGATCCCAGGGGTGACGTCTTGCATTCCTCGTGTCCACAATCTTAGCAGTCACGCTGGCTCTGTAAGAGACACGATGTTTGTTTGAGATAGCACTTTTTTTTTTTGTGGCATTACCTGGGCAACTGACGGGGACGCATCACTGGGACGCTGCTGCATCAAGATCGCTTTGAGGTGGCATTTGCTTAGAGCCACAAAGGTGGAGCACGAAGGAACAAAGAAACATGACTTTGGAGAGGAAAACACGTCTATTGCATTTTCGTGAAGAAAGCACTCAGACACATGTGTGACGCAAGCAGCCTACCTTGAGTGCCTCGATGCACTCGTTCAGCTCCACTCCGTTCGCGCGCACTGATGCTCTCTAGCCCTACCCATCACGTGGCATTGCATCACGACCACTCCCTGCACTAAAGCAGACTGACGGCTCCCGTAAAGGAGCACGCATATACACTGGCATTGAATGAAATAAACAAGGTGTTGCATTAACCAGCCGTCTGTTTCGCCCTCTCAATGGGAGGTTGCTTTTTTATAGAGAAGGTAAAATCAAGTGTGTTTGTTGCCTTGGTGTGAGTGCATGCACAGTATTTTATTTCTTGCCTGTTTGTTTCTCTTATGATCATGCATTAAAATTTGATTAAAGCAATGACTTACATTTTTATATATGGGCTGGATGCTATTTCTGAATAAACTCAATAGCGCCTTGTCATGTGTTCTTCACGAGTATCCATTTCTTTTTAGCGCTTCATTGTGCACGTACGCACTATGCTCGTACACCTTTGCTTGTTGTTGACCTTGCGAAACGTATCTGAGGTAATATTTTCTTCTCCTTTACTTTCAGAAGAGTCTGCGGGTGAAGTGAAACTGCCCAAAAGTGAAACCGTGGTTGTTGTGGGCGCCTCACCACGGCGCGGTCACCTGCTCGTCGAATACAAGGGGCAGACTTACCATGTGCCATACCAGTTCCTTGAGCTCAAGCCATCCCAGCCTAGCAATCCAGGCAGCACCAGTGGGCCTCCTGCATCCCGAGTCAACATATAAATTTTCCTGAGGAGCAGAACTACTTAGAGCGGTGGTGTTCACTCTGATAAATTACACTGAAGACTGTCGTGTTGTAACATTCTGGTTTCAGCAGTGGAACTGTGCCTAGCTCGTTACTTGCTCACCTGCCAGCTAAAGTTCAGTTTGATACTTATTAACCACATTGCTATCCGAGATCATCAGCCGAACAACAGTAGGAGGCTCATTGGAAACTGTTTCCTCCACACTGATTCCCAAGTGTAGAGCATTTATTGTAGGTGCTGTTTGTGTCAGCCACTATCCGCTTGCTGTTACACAGTGTTGTAATGCAGTTGCTGATCCTGTGCTCTTTCGGATGAGCAGTTTTGAGTGCCTTCCATCAGCATCAATGCCACAGTAATGCCTGGACCTAAAGGTGTCAATATTGATAAAAAGACCTCGTTTCTGCCAAGTTCAGCAGCATCACCAGTTGTCTACAAGGTCACAATGAATGAACTGTATACGAACATGAGAATTTTCGCCTTATGAGTATCACTATAAGGCAAATAATAATGTGCATCATCATCACCATCATTAGATTGACCTGCTTTATGTAAACTCCATGGTGAAGGCCGCTCCGAATGATCTCTAATTTATCCCATCTTGAGCGAACTGATTCCATTTTATCACTGGGAACTTCATGGTTTCTCCACCTTATCTATCTCACTGCTCTATTCACTTAAGCTCCATCCTTCAGTGTTCATTTTGTCATTACCAGCAGCCATCTGTCCGTGACCTGCCTTGCCAGGTATACTGGCGGCTCCTCCTCCTTGTTCAGTATTTCCCATTCTGCTCTCGTTTAGTCCCCATGTGGGTCTCTTAATAAATTTCTCTGTTAATTACTACACACACTGGCTGTATATTTGCTTTTTTTCCTGCGATGCTAAAGTGCCTGTCCATAAAAGCTCCAGTCCATCTTTATTTTTTAGTGAATATGAATAGACTCCCTACTTAGTAAACATGCTCTTGTATAGCGGGGATGCCACTTTGTAGAGAGGTTTCCAGTCGTGAACTCTTGCGATACTAATAATCATTACCTTTGTTTCTATAGTAATGGTATTGTTTGCCCTACTTTAGCACTTTCTCAGTTTAGGCCTCCAGTCATTTTTTTTATCCGCAGTCCCCATTGATGTCATCTACAAATTGTAGGTTGGTGAGATATTTTCCGTAAGCACTTATTCCTGTTTCTGCCTAGTTTGGATGTTTCAACACTTTCAAGCATGCATTGAATAAAGTTGGGGAAATAATATCTTCTTCTACGCTCACCACGGGAAGAAGATCACTTATAACTATACAAATAAAAGCTTTCAGTCTCTCTCTGACTGCTTTCTGTTTCACAAGTACTAGATTCTTTTTCTGGTAGCTGTACAATCTTTGTAGATGGCGGCTAGGACATTTATATCTTTTAAGTACTCCTTGGTCACTTCATGCCTCCGTGAATAACCTTTGGAATTTCTAGTGAGTCAAATGTATCTATTCAGTATATGGAAGCTGAATAGAAGGCCTGATTGTATTTAGCCGACACCTGAATTTTGCGATTGATTACATGGCTTTTATCTATCGTAGAGTATCCTTTCCTGATACCTGCTTGTTCTGAAAGTCTGTTGAGATTGTGCTCCAATTATCTTGTATGCAGTTATCTTCGTAAATATTAGTATACAATACTGAAATTAAGTTGGTGGGTCTATTATTCTTCAAGTCTCCTAAATCTTCCTATGATTTCAGCTCAGGGGCACATATGTTTTGAGACATTCACTTTAACAGGGTATCACAAGTTTCTTAAATATAAAACACGCTCATCTCTTGCTCAACCGACTGCATACCGTCCTCTTCAGCATTTTTGCATTGGGCATGTTGGCTTGTGACCTTGTAACCTCAGTTATGTGTAGTCTTCTATAGCTTTACTTTATCGGGTTCTTGATGTAGTCTAGCTTGCTGTAGTTTTTCTTAGCCTGAAAACCACTTGTGAAGTGCATAAAAAGAATGTCACTTCACTTGATAGAGCCTTGCATAGAACGTTTCCAGGTTCAGCTTCCTGTGGTGAGCTGTTCGACTCAAGACATTATTATCATTCTCCGCAGCTTCTCATGTTCAACTGCTGCTATGGTCAGTTGTTCAGTGGCTGGGGGTGTCTGGGGTTAAGTCCTGAGATTCATTTGTGATCTTTTAGAAGAAAAACCCTAATGCAAGACGAACTTAGGCGATACGAGAACACGGGACTGACAATACTAAGCTACAATTACCTAAGCATTATTTGGGAAGCAGTTGCCAGATACTGTGCCAAAGAGGCCATATGTGATGGAGTTGTAGCAGGAGGACCTTGGGCTTCCTTGCCAGCCCACAAGTCACTTACAAAGTCGGGGCGTGTATTGCTGCCAAAATGTGATTGGACAAATTTATTGCGCCATCTCAGTTTGAAAAAAGTTCACAGGAATGCAAGAAGACTGCAGTTTCCAAGAGCAGCCGTGGTCGTCCCTCGCCACACTCTTCTCCGGCCCGGAAATAGCTGAGAGGCCAAGGGCAGAGCTATCTTCACAACCAGAGAGGGCCAGAGATGGCACCACGGTAACCATAGCTCAGGAGGGCTATTATGCCGCTTCATGCGTGGTCGTTTCGGGGCCAGGGACGCCGCTCGAAGTAAATGAAAAGAGCAAACACTGTCTCCGCTCTATAACAAGCAAAAAAATAAATAGATGAACAAAAGCATTGAAAAAATAATGCAGAATTCTGATGATACAGCCGCAGATATCAGTGAAAAATGATCAATTCACCGCCCCTATGTTCCGCAATAGGCGCTTGCTTCAACATTAGGACACATGACATTGTGCATATAACCTTTGCAGGAACAAAAATAATCTATTAGCTATAGTATTACTGCAGGAAAACAAACAGTCAATATGTGTCGCAGCGGTCGCATTTGATGTACGCTACATCATATAGGCACATGCACTGTGTGGGTCAGTACGCGTTAAACAACACCACGTTGGCGAAATGTCTGGAGCCCTGCTACAGCATACGTGATTCCAGCTCATAAAACCCTGGATATTCTTATTAACAAGTGCAGAAATCTCACGGGGAGAAGACAGCACACGCAGGCAGGGATGGTTCATAGAAAATTACCAACTCAGGGTGAGGATGAATTCAAAAACAGCACACTTTGTTACAGTGATGTAGAGATGCATTTTATTGTAGTGATCTAGAGGTGACCAGCTGGCACACAAACGGATTAGGCTGAATCGCCTGACAAGCATTTCAATATCATTGATGTTGCGAGGGAGTTGGGTGTATTGAATAGGCATAAGTTTGCCCGACCGAGCTAGAATTACAGTCAGTTGTTCGACAAGTTCACCACTCTTTCAGTGATGGGAACAGTAGCTGGGAACAGTAGCATAGCAGAATTAGCTCGCGCCAGTTGCGGAATCATCTGGCTTAGTCGCTGCCTTACTTGTAATGAAAACTTCACAAAACATGATTGTTCTCAACCCGTCAACCTCAACCTTGTGTTAAGCTCAGGCTATTGTTGGGAAAGGCACTATCGTTCTCAAAAACTATATTGATTAAACTTGTGGGTAATACCGTATCTGCTATTGCTTCGAATTCTGTGGCATCAGATGCCACATGGTTTTATTTATTTGTCTCACAGACCACGCCACATGCCTGCTAAGTCGCCATTGGCATGAGTTTTTGAAGTATGATTGTATTTTCCAGTTTGAGGCAGCGCGTTTGCTTGCTGGAGGGTGTGAACGATCCACAGGGGCTTTCCTTTGTTTCTCGGTGAGCACGGCAGTCGAAAAACCTTGTCGGTACGGCCTCTTTAGCATAAGATGACTTTCGTGGTGCACTCGTCATTTGTAAACTGCTTTCCACCTCTTCATTGCGTACCTTGACTCGAAGAGCTTCGCGCAGACATGATCAGTCAACTGCAGCATGCAGTCCTCGCGCGGAAGCATATGGCGCCATACATTGAGGCGCTTCGCTTCTCACCAGGCAGCGAAAAGTGGCACTTTTTTAGTGCAGTTCTTGTCATCAGATTCGTACCGTGGCCCAGAACACTTCTTGCCCATTTCATGGCTTGCTCACAAGAATAGGATAGCCTATCATCACACAAAAAGAATAAAGCAAAATCAAAATGTTGTGGCAACTGCTGTGGCTAGAAGGTGTCTGTTCCCCACTATTGCACAATAGGAGCCCACGCGTCCAGTTGTCAGCAACGCAGGCTTTGAGCCTCGTGACTAATACTGTCATTTTGTGGCGTGAAGAAGCGGAAGAGCCAAAGTTCGACGCAGTGCGTGGCTGGCTCTATCGGTCCACCTTTATTTCTGACACTGTGTTCTCAATTAAAGTGCTTCGAAGACTTCTCTCCACTCAACTCCGAAGTACCGGCACTCAGCGTGCATATACTGCAAGTGTTTAATTGATGGGGCAGAACAGCCAGTATGCTTGAACTGTCATATCAATGTGCTTGTAGACCATGCCACGAGAAGTGGCTGCTTTCTTATGATGTTATTCAATTGGCATTCATTATTCAGTTATTGAAGGAACATAGTAAAGCTATATTAAAGCAAGGCAGTGTTTCCCCATGTCACTGTGCAATTCTCTAACACACTTTGAGCTTGAGGGGAACTGCCTTTTATGCCTTGGAAGATTCAAGGTGCAAGCATTAGCACGGCCATTCATGAAAGCGTGTTGTAAATATAAATGTCTTGGGAGCGTGAGAGGTTGGGAACTGAGCAGTATGCTTGAGAACACATTCGTTGCTTACAGAGCTGTATAGATGATCCTCCCTCAGCAGAACAGACTGTTTTAAGAAAAGTGTCTGAAAGGCTGAGAACTAGAGTAAAATATAATGTTCTCTGGCTTCTTTCATAATTGCTTTTTTTTTTGTGACAGTGCATATCTTTGGATTACCAGATACCTCAAACATGACAGTAATTAAACCAATAAAGTTAGCGCCCTTCATTAGTACAGCTCGCTATTGTGGTCTAGTTGTCATGTTGTTCGACTGCTGCCCCACAACTCACGGGATAGAATTACGCCGCGTTGGCTGCATTTGCGATACAGGCGAAAATGCTCAAGGCCTGTGCATTATCTTTAGGAGCATGTTAAAGAATTTCACATGGCCGAAACTTCCGAAGCCCTTTATAAGGTGTCCTTCACAATTATATCATGGTTTGAAAATGTTAAAAGCCACAAATGATTATTATTTATGTCACTTAGTGAAGAGAGGTGGTCGGGGTGTATTTTAGAATTGAAGCCCTTCCTGTGAAGATCCTATTACCATTTAGAAATTTCGAGAAAGTGGCATTTCCCAGTAATTCTGGTGCAAAGAAATTCAGCCAATTTAAGTGGTGAAATCGAAACTGAAGAGCAAATGAGTGCAACTAGGATCATGCGAAGGATTATAGTAGTGTTTTTCATTTTGTATTGATAAATGCACACCGTGCATGCTTGCGTGCTTTAATCGCAAGCATGGCCTGCACAAAGGGAAGCTTAATTTCGCTCATCCTAGAATTCTCAGATGAATATGGCACTTGCCCTCTTCCTTGTTAAATGCAAAGCATTTCTTAGCAAACTTCTGCCACTTTGAGCGTATCTATCTATCTATCTATCTATCTATCTATCTATCCGATGTGTTCTCGTCTGTGTGTATACGCTTACGTTTGGGGGCTCTCATGGCCACCCCCTTAATTTAGCAAGAACCAAACTTAGTATGGGAAGGTGAGATGGTTTGACGAATATGACGCGCTGGTCAAGACATGAATGATGGCACAATTCTCTCACGTACTTCGTCAAACACTTCACGCCAGACAGTGGCACATACCCACAGGCGGGTATGTGCCACTGGTTAGCGGGTATGTGCCACAGGTGATTGACACTTGGTATCTACACAGCAACGACAAGAACACACATGGGCAACTGTAGTGCGTGAGCAATACCCGACATCGATGGCGTCAACCCAACGAAGGCATAGAATAAATCTCAGTGTTAAGAAAAACCTGACATAGGCAGCTTTTACTCCTCAAACCCCCCGGCGAATGCAAATAATAAATTTTAGGGTCCCAACACGAATTGAACCGAAGAATTCTGCGTGACAATCAAGCATTCTACCACAGAGCTACATCAGGTCTCGGAACTACTATTTCAAATAGACGCTAATCTTGGTGAAACATCAGTAGTGGTTGCAGTGCTGCCTACCGAATTTTACAAACATTACATATGTGCTCCTTTGATACAGCCATCACATCGAGTTGATATCGATTGCGGTTAGGTGCCATGTGCTGAAGTTCATTTATGTAGCAGTGTCCAGGGCCAGCATCTTCGCCATCTTCGCAAGCATAGCGCTTCATATCAGCTTCTGATGTTGCTAATACGCATGTTCTAGTTAGCATCGTTGTGCAGGTGCAAACAACTGCAGGTCTTTAGCATGTGTCTGTACGTGCAACAATTGCACACATATTTAGCGTCATTTCAATACGTGTCACTCAATTAAAAAAATGCAACATGGTCACATTCCCTCCGCATGCTTCGCATTAAGTCGATTACCAGGAAGATGGGATCCGCCGAATTTTTTTGGTTTTGTATCGCTGGCAAAATTTGTCAGATTTTACCACTCTGTTAAAATTACTCAAAAATCTTTAAGCGGAAACAAGTGCTTCCCAAGAACAACTCAAAAGTGTCCTATTTGCCACCACTGCTTGCTTCCACTACTTTAAAAATAAACTGATAAACTCTTTTATTATTACCGTAACTTACGCCTCTAGTCTTGTTCAAATACCTGACTCCATGCACAAAAAAATGAATTATGAAGGCAGGGTTGAAATGTTACATTTTCCTTACCTTTAAAAATTTTTGAAGATATCGCCAAACACGCCCTGAGCATATATGTGTGAAATTATTTTTTCTAACACAGTGTTATCTTTGTCCCGCAGGAGCAGCAATGGTGGAAGTGCTACAGTTGTTACAATATCTTCTACATAGACTATGAAAATTCTAAACTGCAGTGCAGAACAATGGTGCAGTGATGTATTTCTTTTGTAAGTCGGTCGTCACGAATGACAAAAGAAGTTACAGGCAGCTATTGTTTAGTGAAGGATGCAGCCTGTTTTAGAGTTAGTTCTATACAGTGTTGTTCGAGGTGTGTAGAATAATTAACATGCTCCTAACCCATCATGTTACCTGTGCATGTAATTTTGTTCTGTAGATTGCGTCAAACAATACTCAGGTTATTTCATCCGACAAGGAGTCTCAACAAGATGCCCTTGGCTCCCTGTTTTCCTGTAAAAAGTATTAGCTACGGTAATGGAGCAATTATTGGGGGAGTAACAGCTCCCACTTTATTAACGTCACACTGACCAGGTTGTCATATGTCCATGTCTGTCAGAAGTTCCGAAATGTTCATTGCTTTCAAAACCATCTCATTAGTGTTTTGAGTACATGTTCTCAAATGCAGCTCAACATCAATTGATTGCAAACAATCACTGTGGCTGAAAATACTGAAGCAAGTGAAGGCTTGTGTGTATACGTGTGGTCATTCACAGTTGGCAGAATCTTCTAAACTTCATAGCTAAACAGGGGAAAAAAATTGGACATAGACAGGGGACTAATCAACCAGAACAGCTAGCAGTCAGCAGTAGTCCTGTGTCTTCTTCTCCACATTTTTTTGACGCTCATGAATGCCAACCAAGTGTCTCGCATGCTTCTAACTTAGATTCACGCCTTCAAGGCCGCCGTATGGTAATGAAGTCCTGCACACTAAACATTTCTTAAGAAATGTCTGCCTATCACTAACCATTCCCTATTCATTCACAAAGAACTATTTCATTGATGAATAGCAGTCAAAACATATTGCACTGAAGTGGAAAAGTTTTACTGAAGCGAAGAGAGGGTACTCTCTGCATGCGAATGTGTGTCATCAGTGTCTTTATTTTGTGTGATAATGTCAATGTCATTATAGGATACTACAAGTATCAAAGGGGTGCTAGCTTATTCTTCAAAGGTTATTTCAATAACTTCCAGTGCTGCTTAGACAATATGATATCTTGTGCACTGCACTTGTTCATAGAGCAACAGAATTTTCTAAACGAGGTCCCCAAACCGAGAATGAGAAGCCTGGACACTGAATGTGCTCAATCAGTTCTGTAAAATTGAACTTGGTGGCAGCGAAACTAGGACAGCAAAAGCTGAAGCTCATTTTTTCATAGAAGGCTGCTTCAAGCTGTCGATTATTTTGTCCTTGTGATACAGATTGTTAGTGTACTGATAAGTTCAACTACCAGATCAACCGACTCTTGCACAAAGGTTTTGTCAACTCTGAAGCTTTCCTATACAAATCTGTAAACAGGGGTTGTGTCTAAATGTCGGCTCGACACCACACCTGTTTACAAGCTTTTCATCGCAAGCTACTACCTTCCCTTGCTACCGTTTTTTTTTTCCTATACAAAATTTCATACGAATTTCTTTGTAGGCTTGTGCTACGAACTGGGCAGGCTGCCAAAATTTCTCGTTCAGAATCATCAAAGGAATTTCAAAGGTGTTTGAGGTGTTTGATAATACTAGAGTCTTGGCTGAAAGTATAATTAATTATGCACAATTTTAGATAGCTTTTTATCTTACTAGTTTCATGATCATGAACTCGATGCAACGAATTTTATATAATGGAATATTGGTTAAACTGAAGTATACGATGGATAAGGTTTTAAAAGGTAGTCTTAGAGTTGTACCTTCATAACGAAGTTTCTGATAAAACAAACTTATTTGTGTGTAAGTTGCAACTTTATTATTATCAGGCTTAAGTTTCATTCCAAGATACATTATATTCTTTTTTTTTTTCTTACATAGTTGCATATCTTATTTCTTTCTGCATCCTACACGTAATGAAAGGTTCACGGGCAAAATGTGTGATGAGAGTGCCAAAATATTTGTTAAATATCAGAAGTGAAACCATGTTCCTGTTCGATGAAGCGGCACACAATTCAACCAACTGGCACCATACGCCTTTAAGCCGTCCAATGTCATGTTATGCATTGTCACTCATCTGTTGTCACAGTCCTCGTAACTCATTCCCTGTTGTATTTCACACAGTTTTGTGAAACGTCATACATGAGTCTTCTAACAGTTTCAAAATTGAGAGCAAACACACTGCACATTCACGCACATACACACCCAGGCAGTTTGTTAATGCAGCCTAATATGTTTAAGATTGAAGTGATTAAGGCACTTGTGCCATTACACGGCATTACTAAGTGTCTCTTCTCAAGCCACAGGTGCAGAAACCATCTTATGTACAAGTCAAACGATAAGCGTATAAAATGAGACCGAAGGTACAATGTTTAGAAAATATAAACTACACGTTGCTAAGCGCATGTTGCTGTCTCATGACACAATCAAATTAATGCCACCCTCAACGTCTCTGTTTCCACGGCACTTACCTGGTCAACGAACCTGCATTTCAAAAGCAACAAACCTAGCCATTTTATCTTCACTTCTAAATTTATCACAGTGGTTTAGAGTGACACTCGCTCAGTAGAATATGTTGATTCCAGTACTATGCAGTTTTGTCAATACAAAATAATTTTAATCAGTAAAATTATACCATGCTCTTTATTGTAATCAAGTACAGTGCCCGGGGTCATAGATACAAAAATCGTTCATGACTGCATCATTCCTCAAATAATTTGATGCTGGTAAAGTATGATGCTACTGAAAGCAATATACATCTCTACTAGCACCTGTTCACTGCACAGTTAACTTACCATGCTGCTCCGGTCTATATTTTTTTTGTAATATAAATTTAGGCTTTATACACTAATTGTTTTCAGCTTGCTTTTTATTGATGGCATGCTTTCTTGTAGTAAATTATTTACACAATGTCAAATATTCTTGGCTCATCTCAGGGATTGGAGATGTTGCTTTTTTGTAAAGAGTGCCGATTGGCAGGGTGAAATTTTATTGCAACAGCTTGAACTCATTCTCAAGTTATTGCTGTCAAGTTGGTCGACTCAGCAAGTAGGCTGTGCCAAAGTTCCTTTGCATACGAGCACATTAGGCACGCATGTTGTGGCAACTTATTGTGAGAGACAGTTAACACTCCTGTCATTTGTATAGACATGCTGTCTTGTCTCATTGTTTGAACGGGTATCTTACATTGCAGTTCGTGTCTTCATGTTGACCCGCAAAAAAATGAAGGGTGATCTTGCCAACATTGTGCGTGTTGAAACCTACCAATAAATGTCGTATTGTGACCCATTGTTCTATTATTTTTTAAAATACAAAATGGAAATTAGCTAGAGTTTGTGTGGAAGAAAAATTCAAGCGTAATAGAAATGCAGTCAGCATCAAAGTGTTTTTTTTGCATAATATATATTTTTACAAAGTACTTGCACCCTTGACTGAGCCTACATATATCCAGCGGCTCCGCTATGGGTAACCCCTTGCTTTTGTTGGTACTAATTTAGTAAGTAAATGAGTCCACCCTTAACCGATGAGGTAGTGTTAGGTCTGTAGATTGACGGCAGCAGCATAGCATTCTTGGAAGCCACTGTACTGGATGCATGTTTTTAGAGTTACCTCAGCGTATCAAGATAATCATCTTATCATCGTCATTCATCACTCTTTCGCTTCCTTGTCACCCTTCCCCAGTGTAGAGTAGCAGGCCAAAGCAAGGCCGACATCTCTCTCAATAAATTCTCTCCCTAAACTAGTGAGGTTGACCTAAAACGTCTTTGAATAGGCGCTCGCAACTCTCGCGGGAAGAACAAAGGTAAAGGAGCAAAAGTTATTTATGCTGCTAGTATTTTTTCTGGAACTATGCAAATTAAGTATTTCTTTATTCCTACAAGATCTGTGCTTATGTTTTGTATGGATTCACAATTACCGCATATTTATTGAAAGGTTCGAGATCTTTTCTTTCTGGAAACAGGGTTGTCAGGTCGAAATGATTAAATATAGCCAAGAAATTGAAAACATTAGCCAAAAAGTAGCCAACTTGAGCCAAGGGCTTATGAGTAGCCAAAAATAGGCACACATGTGAGAAAACAAATGCGACATGAAGTTGACTAACTTCAAGAGCCTTCTGCTGGAAATGTAAATAAGTACAGCAAAATCTTTTGAAAATCACATTTCCTGCAACAAAACTTCGCTATTGCAGAAATGACATTCCGTTCGCGCATCTTGCGGGATATTATATAAAGGGGCTGTAAGGCCACAGAGAGTAAAGTATAGTATACAATGAATGAGAAATAGGGAGAAGGAAGTACAGTAAAAGACGGATAGAAGAAAAGTGATAAATAAAGATAAAGCAAACGAAAAAAAGTAGGAGAATGAAAGATTGGAAAGAAAGTAAAGAATACAGAGAGAAATAAATGAAAATTAGCAGAGAAAAAAGACAAAAAGAACCGCCGCATATCCACGGAGTGAATGATGATAAGGGGGGGCGAAGTTCGAATGGTTTTATGAGCAAACCGTTGATCATCCGCTGGCCCCGTCCGTCCGTCCGCTTGTATGTATATCTGTCCCTCTGGCCGTCAATCCTTCTGTCTGTCCGTCCATCTGCCCACAAGACTCTACGTCTGTGGGTACGTCCGTCTATCTAGTGAACACTTCAAGTACCGCCATCTCACATCTTTTCATCACCCGTTCATTATATAAAAGTACCGCCATTCAGCGGACATTCCAAGGACTAAACGAGATGTGGCAACTAAATACAGGAGACGCACGACCCACACCTTCAGGAACTTTGCCCCTAAAAAATACAGAAGACACAAAAAGAAAAACTAAAGATGAACAAAGAAGAAATAGGTCTCTCAGCCAGGAGCGACGGGCCCGAGCTGAGTGCAACCAGCAACGGGCACATGGTTAACGAAGAGTAACTCTGTTAATGTTATCGATTTTCCAAAAGTAAGAAAAAGTAAAGTCCTTACTTTTCTCTAACCGTTTAAAATAAGTTATTGATTACAAACCAAATCATAGAATTTAATAAAGGAAAGGGTGCGAAGAGCCGCAAGGAGTGTGCAACAAGTGAAGACGGCACTCATTGACTGTATTCCTCACATTCTTCAAAGAGCATCAACCCACCCTGTTTGAAAAACTTTGCGACAGCTTGGCATATACAAACCATTCAAAACACGGAGCATCTTTTGCTCGGGTCTAAGTTTGCGGAGCGATGACAACGCCACGCCTGGCTCTGGCGACAAGCTCCGGAAAACTTGAGGATAGGTGCGACAGAGGGCACAGACGAGTCAGCGTGTTCTGCCGAAACGGGAGCGCATATACATGCGAAACGCATTCTGCAGTCGGTGTGGGGAACTTCGGTGTTGTGCCGTCAGCTTGGCGTGCTTAAATGAGACACTCACTGTGCAAAGTTGCCTTTCACGTGATGGAAGAAGCGGCCCCACGGAAGCGTCGGTGAGGTCCAAATTATTGTTGTCTTGTAGGCTTTCACAACAACGCAGGCAACACCATGGGACACTCTACACGTGTAAAGCTGTATCAGTTTCCCAGCAAGTCACAGCCGCATTCGCGAAAGATAGAGCAAGCATGACACAAAATCAGGAAAAAAAAACGAGGCGAAGTTTAACTCAAATCGCTGTAGTTAAAGCTCAGCTTGCTGCTTCGCAGCAAACTCAGCGGGTCATGCTGACCCATGTGAAAACATTCCAACTGGGACCAGTTCAAATGGTTTATGGTTAAATTCCCTGTGGGGACCAGTAGTCAGTGGGTTCCACCTGGGACCCGGCGGCAATTGGTCCCCACTGGTAATTTCATCATAAACCACTTGAACTGGTCCCAGTTGTTTCCAGTTGCCAGTGGACCCCTGCAGTGCATATCGACGAAGAAGCTTGGCGCTGAAACTAGACTGAATTCATTTGAGATTTTGCAGATTCCATGTGCAGGGCCCGTGAAGCATCTTGATTTCTCCCTTGGAAAGGTGGCAGGTCGATGCTCGCAATTTCGTACTCATGTGTATGGAACCATCTGAAATAAATATTTGCACTGTTAGCGAGACTGTAATGACTACTTCACGCATGCAATACTACCAGAAAGTAAGCTCCATCAATATTCAACTAGTATTTGCTTATCAGAAAACCATGCAGTGTGCCCCGAAGTAAAGCCGATATAGCTGCTCTCAACCAAAGCACAAGTACTATACTCGCAATTATGGACAGCTCCTGTAAGCAGAAACTGTGGCTCTTGATGCACACCTCTTAATGCGTGAATCGATGAATGACTGTACCATTGTGAGATATTTTTATGAAGCAATGATAAGTGAGGTCCTGCTCAATTGTGCCTTTCAACATCCCTCTACCATACAGTCAACAACATTTATGAATGAATAGGCATAACTATTGTCCATTTTCTCTTCTTGATATCAACTATGATATCCTTAACCACACTTTGTTCTCTGATCCAATCTGCTCTCTTTTTGTCCCTTAAGGTTACACTTACCATTTTTCTTTTCATTGCACGCTGCATCATCCTCAATTTATGTAGACCCCTCTTTGTATGCCTCCAGGTTTCTGCTTTGTACCTAAGTACCGGCAAGATGCAGCTGTTATATACCTTCCTCTTGAGGGATAGTGGCAATATACCTGTCATGATTTGAGAGTGCTTGCCAAATGTGCTCCACCCCATTCTTATTCTTCTAGTTACTTCAATCTCGTGGTTCGGCTCTGCGGTTATTACCTGTCCTAAGTACAGGTAGTCTTTTACAACTTCAAGTGCAATATTACCTATCTTGAAGTGTTGTTCTCTTTCGAGGTTGTACATTACTTTCATTTTCTACGGATTACTTTTAAGACCTACCTTTCTGCTCTCCTTGTCTGATTATGAGTTGCAATTCTTCTCCTGAGTTACTCAGCAATGCAATGTCAACGGCAAAGCACAGATTACTAAGATACTCTCCATTAACTCTTACCCCCAACTCTTCTTACCCCCAACTCATGATTGTGGTCGATTGATGAGTAACCTGTTCTACGTCAATTGCTGATTGCATGTCTTTGTAGAAGTTTTCAACTGAGGTGTCATCATGGCTAGATGTAGGCGTATAAGCCTGTACCACCTTCATCTTGCATCCCTTATTGAGTTTAATTATAATACCTACCACCCTTTCATTAATGCTATAGTAGTCCTCTATGTTGCCAGCTATATTTCTGTAGATAAGGAGCCGCACGCCCAGTTCTCTTTTGTCAGCCAAGCCACGACAGCAAATGACGTGCCCCTCCTGTGGCACTGTATAGGCCTCATCTGTCCTCCTAACCTGACTGAGCCCTATTACATCCCATTTAACACCCTCTAGCTCCTCGAATAGTACAGTTAGACTTGCCTCGCTAGATAGGGTTCTAACGTTAAAGTGCCAAGTTCACGGTAAATAGCATTGGAGAAATTGTATCTCCCTGCTTTACACCCTTCTTGATTGGTATTCCATTCCTTTATTTATGAAGCACTATGGTAGCAGTTGATCTCCTGTAGATTTTTTCCAAGATGTTTATATATGCTTCGTCGACGCCCTGATTCCCCAGTGCCTGTATGACTGCTGATATTTTTACTGAACCAAATGCCTCCTCGTAATCTATGAAGGCTATGTGTAATGGTTGGCTGCTTTCAGAGCATTTCTCTGTTACCTGATTGATAGTAGCATGAATGTGGTTGATTGTTGAGTAGCCTGTTTGAAATCTTTGTTCCTTTGGTTGATTGAATTCTAATGTTGCCTTAATTCTGTTAGCTTTGAATATAGCTTGTATACGACGAAGAGCAAGCTGATCGGCCTGTAATTCTTCAAGTCCTTGTCATCTCCTTTCTTATGTATTAAGATGCATTGTTCCAATATTCTGGTACTCTTCTCGTCAGGATACACCTCGTAAACAGGGTGCCTAGTTTTTTTAACACAATATGGCCTCCGTCTTTAAGTAGATCTAATGTTATCTGATTCTCACCAGCAGATTCGCCTCTTTCCATTCCATCCAAGGCTTCTCTGACTTCTTCTATAATTGCTGGTGGGACGCCATCTGGGTTACTGCTAGTTCTCATATTAAGGTCGTGGTTGTCCTGGCTGTTGTACAGATCTCTGTAAAACTCCTTCGTTATTTTAACTGTCTTATCCATATTGTTAGTTATTTTGCCTTCTTTGTTTGTTGGTGCATACATCTGATTTTAGGGGCGAAGCTCCTTATAGCGGCACCCGTTCGTTCCTCGTAGCCATTGTAGTGTGTAACAAGTATAACATTTTGACCTCTAAGGTGGTGCCGGTGAGAGATTTCATCTGTGCGTTGTTGTACAATAAAAAGATAGTGCGAGTATAACGTAGCAACCTTTTCCTGTCAGATAGTGCTCAATGTACATGCCAAAAGCTGCTAAGGGAGAATGAGAAACAGGAGCATTCGGCTTTTAGTTAACGCGCACACTGCGATCCCCATTAGCAGCCATTGGCACGTACATTGAGCACTATCTGACAAGAGAGGGTTGCTACATTATACTTGCTGGGTGTAACCTGCTTAGTTTTAAAAAGGTTTAGCGAGCGTTGGGCCACAGTGCCATGAATACAGTAAACTAGTATATACCATGAACTCGAGGTGGTTAAAGGTGGGAAGTAGACCTGAAGCGCAAGCCGTAAGAAAGTGTGCCACCTCTCGTTCAGTCCTTGGAATGTCCGCTGCATGGCGGAGCTTCTATATGGGGAATATATGCTGAAAAGATGCGAGATGGTGGTACTTGGAGTGTTGAATAGATGGACGAACAGACACAGGGGCCGATGCATGGATGAACGCAGGGACAGATGCACGAACAGACGCACGGATGGACGGTCACACAGGCGGTCGCATAGACGGACGTAAGCAAGAACAAATGGACGGACCAATGCTTCGCCTCACTCTCCATCATTCATTGCGTGGATATGCTGCCATTTTTTTTACCTATTCGAAGACTCCCCTTCACTGCTTTGACGCTTCCTCCATTCTTTAGAGCTTGTTCAATTCTCTCTATGTTATACCTTCTTGCATCGGATACCTTACGCTTATTAATCAACTTCGAAAGCTTTGCCAACATTATCTTGTCTGTTGTAGTTGAGGATATGATTGATTGGGTGAGTTGGTGATACAAGATTGTTTTGAAGATGAGAGCGTGCTACTTAGACCCGGAAGTGCTGGTCCCTGTTTTTCTGTCTGCGTTTGAGTAGTGCGCTCTCATTTTCAAAACAACATGTAGTTGAGCTTTTCATGCTTTGACGCTTCTTAATGAGGTTCTTCGCTTCCTGGGAGAGCTCGCCAGTGTCTTGTCTAACTACCGCACATGTTAACTGTATGGCTGTTAACTGTACATGTTAATTACCGTACATGGTACATGTCGTGTCGATGAGTCTTGTCTAACTCATCGGGACGACAGCGAGAGCATCCCCGCGGGTATCGGTGACGAACAAGACCCTGAACCCCTAGTTGACTACAGCGCGATACTCGGGAGGCACAGGGAAGGAAGAAGAGAATACCCGGCTTTGCATCGAGAACTTTCCCGAGCCGAGTCGGTGTTGCTTCGTCACCTACAAGTGAAGTGCGCGTTAACCCCGGCGATGGCACGCCACATATGTCCCGAGATGTTCGCAAGCCCGGGGTGCAGTATATCCGAACAAGAACTGGGGACACTAGGACACATAGTGAGGTGTGACAGTGCAGCGATACCGGGCGGCGGTTCGTGCTACGGTCATAGAGAAATAAAGAAAGGTGAAGAGTGGACACTCCCGTAGACCCCAGCGGCCCAATCGACTCTAGCACACCTAGTGGTTGATGAGAGCAAGTGACGTGCGCTTCTTGTTTCGGTTTCACTGGCGCAAATTTTGAATTACTTTGCATAACCGACGTTTGGCTATGACGAAAGTTCATGATTTCAGACCACTTTTCATCGCCCAAATGGATAGTTTTTGTAGGTCGTTTTGATTTAGCGATTTCCTGTTTTGTTTTGTTCAGTGGTTCGTGCGAATCGGTCGTGACGTAATTTTTATTTTGATTAAGTTATAATAAAAAGAGATGCAGGTAATGATAATTCACTACGGTTTTAATCATCGCGCTTGTGTTTTTCTTTTGGAACAAGTGATCAATGTATATATCAGTCAAAGAAACAGAGCATCCGCAATGTTTTATTCAAAGGCAAGGTAGTGTATGAGAATATAAAAAGCACAATATGACAAAGGTAGACAACAAATGCATCTCGCCTTACAAATAAATTGTAACAAATATTGTAACAAATACATAGAGAACACAGACAACGCACACATCGCTAGAGTTGGCAGAAGCTGAGAAGCTGGTGAGGTATTTACACACCGGGCCAGTGGGTAAGTAAGGATCTATGGCAAAAACACAGCGCACAATGCTGATGAAGAAGGAAGAAGTGAAATATACACAGCAATGAAGTCGCGAATCACGCCTGGGCTTAACCGAAATAATGCATAGAAAAAAAGAGCGCACAGAAACCACACGACACAATATAGCAGAAAGGCAAAGGTGCAGGGTGCTGGCTGTGCTTAAGAACAGCTAGTCCAAAATGAAAAAAAGCAGACTTGATGCCTGCTTATCCTCAGAAAGGTAGGGCTTTGCAGCTTGCTCACTACGTGAAAGACAAACTTTATGCTACAACACTGGCAAGTCTTGTGGCTTTTGTTATGCGTCGCCTTCATCAAAAACTTAAGATCCCAAGTGATTTGCGTCTGGGTGTTGCTGTGACGCTTGCGAGCTAAAATAGATTGTAGTCATCACTTTATCCAGAATTGTGGACTTTAATTGGTGCTACGAGAGCGGTATTACAGGGCTAATAAATAGCAGAAGGAAACCACTTTGGCTCATTATTTTTCACAAAGGCTCTACATTGTACGTTATCCCTCACAAGCTATATAAAAATAAAATGGCAGCGTCCGCAGCCCCATCAAACGCTACAAGTTTGGGTATTCTTTTGAAAATTTTGATGGGCAAGATGAGGAGGTTGATGAGAAGCTAAAATACGAAAAGCGTGATAACATGAACCGTGCCCACTTCATACTGTGTTCCTTACCCGCTCGAAGACATTTCAACAAGCGGTTTTGTTATCGATATATTACTTGAGCTGGAGAGATAAAGCATACACAGTGACCAAGCGACCCACAGTAAAGTGTACAGTTCGCCCGTATTTGCTACAAAAAATACAGACAGGATACCCAACATTCTTTTTAAGGTTATGCAAATCACTTCGAACGAATACACAGTGTTCGTACTCCTCATAGCGGGTAACCAAAACAATGAACGCAACGAAGGAGTGGTTAGTCCAGTTGAACTGAATATAAGCATATAAGACCATAATGAAGTCTGCTGTAACGAAGTAATAACATAACAAAGCTATTGCAGGATTCGGCTCTACTCGAATACTTTAGTGTAAACCCGCCGCTGATTGCTAACCTTTGAACTTGTCAAGCTGTATGCCTGAGATTGAAGACTGGAACCTAACCCTGTCTAAGTTTCGGTTCACAAAACGCACATGCCAACATAAACGAACCCGGCAAAACATTTTCAGAAACTTAGCGCGACACCCAGCAGAGCAGAAATGAAAATCGCCAACACTTGACAGATGGTGATACAAAACATCGCACACTTTCAGGTGATGTGCAGTGGCCTCAATTATGGCAAGAAAGTGAGATTCAAGTTGTTGTACGTATGCAAAAGCTGCTTCTGATGGCACAGTGAGATTCCCAAAAAGTTTGCTGGGGACGTGGTATGCTTTGAGCATTGTTAAATACTGGTGGGTACCCTTAAGCGTCTCACTGTCGTCTTTCAGTAACTGTGGGCAACTGCAACCGTCACATGCATTCCGAAGGAAGTGTTTGATGAGAAAACCAGCTACATAATATGCAGCGGAGTCATCGATAATATGGGAGTGAATGTTTGTCGCAAGTTCAGAGAGATCGTCTAGAGCGGGAAAGTCGTCAGGCTGTGGCTGTGCACACTCCTCATTATCCACAAGAGACGCACTGGTGAGGGAGAATGGCGAGAGCTGCTCCTGGAGGAGGTCACATTCATCATCCTCGACATTTCCGTATTCTGACAGCTTGAAGAGTTTTCTTATGCAGATGTGCTTCAGGCCACAAATAAATTGTGCTACATTGGGGTTGGTGTTGCAACCCTGTTTTTGCCTAATGTGGCCAAATATGTTCTCCAGAGGATCCTGTTGAAGCCTGCGTGTTAACAGGTATTCAAAATTGTAATTTTTGGAGAGGTCGTCCCATAGTTGACAAATTGCCTGAATTGTAATTTGCCAACCTACGATGGTTTGTGGTTGACGTCTGCCAACAAACTTCCATGATGCAATCCAGGGAAGCTGGCCTTGGAGGAAGTCAATCAGCTCTGAATCATTTTCAATTTCAATTTCAATTTTCTAAACTTTTCTACCCAGCCAGACAGATTGCTGTCAAAATGTTTACGTTTAAGAACAAGGGTGACAGAAAAATTTCAACAAAAAAGTAATTTATGCACCACTATAGACAAGGACGAATCAAGTGGTGCAATGGCTCCATTTTCACAAGAGTGGGAAAGGGCTGAGAAAACGGTTCCTAGTAGTACATCAACAGGCCCAGATGGCATTCCAATTAGGCTGATAAAGACATTAGGTCCGAAGTCTAAGCAGGCTTTGAGAGAGGCAGTGAGCACAATAATAATCGATGGTGAAGTTCCCGATGGACGGAAACTTAGCAGGATGAGCATGTTCTATAAAGGAAAGGGGGACAAAGCTGACATAAACAACTACCGTCCTATAACTGTGACATCAGTGGTCTACAGGCTGGCGATGCAGATTATAAAGGAAAGCCTGCAGGCGTGGATAAAGGATGAGGGGGTGCTGGGGGAACTGAAGAATGGGTTTCGGAAACACAGGAGGTTGGAAGACAATCTGTTCTCACTGACGCAGTGCATTGAAAAAGCAGAAAAGGAACATAGGCCCCTGTGGCTAGTATTTTTGGATATCAAGGGAGCGTACGATAGTGTGGTTCAAGAGGAATTGTGGGGAATACTGGACACACTAGGCGTAGAAGATGTAGTCACTGATCTTTTAAAGGGTATCTATAAAGGTAACAAGGTAGTTATAAAGTAGGAAAAACAGGTATCCAAGCCTGCAGAGGTAAAACGGGGGCTTAGGCAAGGGTGCCCCCTGTCACCCTTATTATTCATGATGTACATACAAGGATTAGAGGCAAAATTAGAGGGAAGTGGACTGGGCTTCAACCTCTCTTTAGTCAAACAAGAAAAACTTATTGATCAGGCACTACCAGCATTAATGTACGCAGATGATATAGTGCTAATGGCCAACAACAAGAAAGATTTGCAGAGACTGATGGACATCTGCGGTAAAGAGGGAGATAGGTTAGATTTTAGATTCAGTAAGGAAAAATCAGCAGTCATGATTTTCAATGACAACGAAGGTAGTGAGCTTAGAATACAGGAGGTCACGCTAGAGATAACAGATAAAGACAAATATCATGGCGTATGGATAAGCAAAGGGACCGAGTATCTGAGGGAACACGAAATATACGTGACGACTAAAGGTAACAAGAATGCAGCAGTCATGAAAAATAGGGCACTGTGGAATTACAATAGGTATGATGTTGTGAGAGGAATATGGAAAGGTGTCATGGTTCCTGGCCTGACGTTCGGCAATGCGGTCTTGTGCATGAGATCAGAAGTTCAAGCAAGATTAGAAATTAAGCAACGTGGAATATGCAGGCTTGCTTTAGGAGCTCACAGGAATACACCAAATTAGGAAGTACAAGGTGATATGGGATGGACATCATTTGAGGGCAGGGAAGCTAGCAGCAAGATAAAATTTGAGAAGCGATTGAGAGAAATGGGGGAAGAGCGTTGGGCTATGAATGTTTTCAGCTACTTGTACATAAAGAATGTCGATACAAAATGAAGGAAGCGAACCAGGAAGTTGACTGGTAAACACTTAGAAAACAGCAGGTGGCCAAACCAAAAAGAACTATCGGTTAAGAAGAAAGTGAAGGAAACGGAGACTGACCTGTGGAGAATGGGCATGATTAAGAAGTCCGCACTAGAGATCTATCGAACTTCTAAGCAGGAAATTGCCAAGGAAAGGATCTATGATAATACTCGGGGTAGTTCTCTACTGTTTGAGGCCAGGACGGGAGTATTGCGAACCAAGACATATCGGGCCAAATACGAAGGGGTAGACACAGTATGCAGCGCGTGTGGAAAGGAAGAAGAAACTGCCGAACACTTGATAATGTTCTGTAAAGGGCTTTACCCTATAGTTCAGGATGATGGCGCAGAGTTTTTCAAAGCACTGGGGTTTAGGGACCAGGAGGGTAAAATAAACTTTAAGCGGGTAGACTTAACTAGAAGGAGGTTATCTGATTGGTGGCTAAAGTCAAGGCACGAGTGAAAATAAACTCTTCACTGCAAAGTACGAATCCTCAAACTCACTTTTTAAGGAAAAAAATATAGTTTTTGGTTCATTAGGGATTACGGCTTGGTGGCGCTAGCCACCGCCCGATCTAAAGGGTACAGCCATATCCATTCATCCATCCGGGTACCCTTGCGCAGGCGACATACAAATGAGCGCGCGCTGCTCTTCGCAGAAATCTCTCTCGCGCAGTTAGACGCAGGCCCGTAGCCGGGGGAAAGGGGCTAGGGGCCCACTCTCCCCTAGTTTTTAGCAAGTGCCCCTGCAGTTTTGGGGGCCGGCTGGCCCCGACGAAGCAGAAGAAGATGGCCGACGGAGACGTACGCGGCCGGCGGGGACGCCGACCAGCCCGAACACGCGGGTTGGCGCGAAACGCCGAAGGAAAGAACAACAACCGCACTCCACGGTTACCCAACGCACACTGGTTTTATTTTACAATCGCCTTGAAATCCTAGATGCCAGAGCGGCGCCCCCTGGCATTCTCGCATGTCAATTCGGAACCGAAAACCCAGAACATAACAGCCCCCCCCCCCCCCCCGAAAAAAAATTTCTGGCTACGGGCCTGCTCTCCCGCTATATGGCGGTCGCCTATTTTCGGTGAAAACCTTTTTTATTGAGCCAATGTACGACAATACATGGAGCTTAAGCCACGTAATGTCTTACGTGGCTTAAGTATCTCTATATTTTCTCGCCTCTGAAAATAATTCTAGAGAAGGCATATGAGCGAGACCCGACACAAACTTTTGTTGATTTCGTAGTATTTCGGTTACTCACGGCAGAACTGCCGGGGTAATACAAGACGTTGCGATTAGTGGGAGGCTTCATATTACTTAGAGCATGTTAAGTTCCTTCATCCACGAGCAGAAACGTCGGTACAAGAGCCTCGTTTTACTGTTCCGCCGCGAACGCATAATCTTGTGCGAGTCACAGCCTAAATTCTCACTTGGCAATCAATTATCGGTTCCCGAACGTCGAAGTTTTAGCAGCCTACAATTGCTCATTAACTTAGACGAGTAATGCTATAAGAGCGCTAAAACTTACGTATGCCGCGAAGCCTGTGACTCGAGAATTGTCCCCAGCAGCAAAAATAGAGACGACACTTTTTTAACAAAAACATAACTTTATTTTCATGCATGCCAAGGTACTCATGCTCTGCCACTGGAGTACACGTGGCTTAACTCTCTGCCCTTTCTTTTCGTCTTCTTTTTCGTTCATGCCTTTCAAAAAAAGTGGACACAAGTGAGGCAATAAAATCGCACCACACTTTCGGTCAAGAGAGCACCATGCTTTGGGCAGCCAATTTGTTGTGTCTCGCCAATCCCCTTCAGCATCTCTATGGCTGACTGGGCGTGAAGACGTGCTGAGCTCAAGAAAAGAGTGATTTTGTCCTCAAGGTTCAGGATGACGGTATAAATGGAATTAGACTGATACAAAAGTCTGCCGAGATCCCACAGCTTGCTTGCCTGGTCTGGGAGATTTCCTTGCATATTTTCTCTCGAGACAAGACAGGCGTTCTTGCACTCATCACAATTATTGCTAAGTATACGCTTTCTCGCAACGTAACCTGCGACATATTATACAAGGCGGGAGTCACTTCGCTCAGCAGTGTACAATGCATGATCTATCGACACTTCTACAGCACCAGATGATGATGATGATGATGAACCTTCGGCTTTGCTGGCACTCGCCCACAAAGGGGGATCGGCCAAGAACCGGGCGGCAGGATCATCAAGTGTGTTCAGTCAGGCATTCAGGTAGTCTCGTAGCCGTAAATAATAACAGTAGGCTAACAAGGTAATCTCTTTGTTGCCCTTATGTATTCGCACACAACAGGGCATCAGATGGAAGTCTTTCGTTGTCTTCTTCGTCATCTTCCGTTTCATGCATCATTTCTTCTACGGACAAAAGAGACTCCACCACTCCGTCAGCCACGTTGCCGCCCTTGGGACTCTTCACCAGGCTACAGAAGCTTAGGCATCTATAAATAAACAATGCATAACTTACGCACAAAAGCAGTCAAATGTAGTGAGATATGTAACATGTATATACGACCGGCAACATTACGTGTGGAAATTGATATTTATATACCTCATGATGACAACAAATTGTGCAGGGGTGGGGTGATCATTGCCACCGCCTGCCTGCCGCACAATTCCAAAACAGCGCTCAAGGCAGTCTTGGCTTAGGCGAGCAGTCATAATGTATTTGAAATGAACTTCTTCAGTCAGGTACTTCAGGAGGTGCTTCGTACTTTGCAAGGTCACACGCAATCCCACCGCGGTACTTTTGCTTATAAATCCAAGCCCTTTTGCATGAGTTTCCCACAAATCAAAAAAACTTGAGTGCCTGGTCTAGCACAGCTTCCTTTCGGCTATGAAGTCAGAAACAAAGTGGATGAAGCGTAGAAAACTTGATGCCTGGCCAACTTGATGCCTGGCCAACCAAAACTTGATGCCTGGCCAACCGGGCAAATATTTCACTTTTACCGTAAAAATTCTGCTGGGAACCTGGACGTCATAACCTCGATCAATTCCGCCGTGAGACCAATGACGAGTCTCGTTGGCCCAACATTTGCGTATCGAGCCTCGATTTGATCTTTGTAGAAATCTATACATCGAGTAACTTGCGGACTGAAAACATGAAATGTCAATCCCACTCGCATTTTCTCGAACCCATTTGGGAAGATATGTGGTCGAGTCAGCTTTGGTGCCACTTTCAAGGTGATGACACTCTTGTCAAGCTTCCACATGGCTGACACATGCTCCCAGTGAGCCTGTAAAATTTGCATGTTGCATCAGGAACTGTTAAGCATTAACATTAGCGGTGAGCAGTACGTATCACGTATACAAATTCCACAGAATTAGCAGAGCAAGCCTACTCATCCGTTGTGGGTGTTGAAGCCGTGCTTCATCATTGTGTTTCTCACACATTTTATCAGGTGAGGGAAATCCGAAATAAAGTACAAACATCTGTGTTTGTCGCACGGATGAACGACTCTGCACTGAATGTCATTTAGGGTGGCGCGTATTCCAAGGATGTTCCACATGAATCTGTTCCAGGATGCACCGTCACAGCAAATGTAATCCAAGTAGAGGCCGACTTGCTCGCATAGAATTGTTGCCTCTATTAAAATTTTGGTCAGAAGCCTGGCTTTCACGTTCCCGCTGGACGAAAATACACCTGAAGAGAAACAGAACATTACAAGATGTTTTGACAAATGTGCTTCGGCAGTACTAGAAATTATTACCAATGATCAGGGTCCATTTTCCCGCCAATGGCTGGAACATTATGACCAGCCCATGGTCAGCCTTTTTCTGTCTTTCAGCGGCATCGGTGAACTTGCCAAGGCCTACGAAACCTTCAATATAGGTGGACGACTTCATGTCCAGATGCGCAGAGAGCTTCATCTCGTCCACTACTATGCCTCCATGCCTCTTCATTTCATCCAGGTTTTTAACTTTGGCATTCAGACAGCTGAGGAGTTTAGTATTAAACCCATAAGCAGCAGTGAATCCCTGTGAACAAAATAACATTAGGAACAATCTCTATTGCACACCATATACAGTCACATACCTTGATGTATTTTTGGAGACAAGCACGACTTGGCAGTACAAGTACAAGAAAATCCCAGCGCACCTGCAGCAAACACAGGGAAGTGCGCCCCTCGCTACCAGGATGGATGGATGGATGGATGTGGCTGTACCCCTTAGATCGGGCGGCGGCTAACGCCACCTAGCCGTAATACTTTGTGAACTAACCATTGCATTTATCTTTTTTTTTTCCTTTAAATAATGAAGCTCAGGATTCGTACTTCGCAGTGAAGGGTTTAATTTTTACTCGTGCCTTGACTTTAGCCACCAATCAGATAACCTCCTTCTAGTTAAGTCCACCCGCTTGAAGTCTGTTTTGCCCTCGCTGTCCCTAAACCCCAGTACTTTGAAAAACTCTGCGCCATCATCCTGGATTATAGGGTGAAGCCCTTTACATAACATTATCAAGTGTTCGGCAGTCAGTTTCTTCTTCCTCCACACACGCACTGCATACTGTGTCTACCCCTTCGTATTATGTCCGATATGTCTTGGTTCGCAGAACTCCCGTCCTCGCCTCAAACAGTAGAGAACTACCCCGAGTATTGTCATAGATCCTTTCCTTGGCAATTTCCTGCTTAAAAGTTCGATAGATCTCTAGTGCGGACTTCTTAATCATGCCCATTCTCCACATGTCAGTCTCCGTTTCCTTCACTTTCTTCTTAACGGAAAGTTCTTTTTGGTTTGGCCACCTGCTGTTTTCTAACTATTTACCAGTGAACTTCCTGGTTCGCTTCCTCCATTTTGTATCGACATTCTTCATGCAAAGTAGCTGAAAACCTTCCTAGCCCAACGCTCCTCCCCCATTTCTCTCAATCGATTCTCAAATTTTATCTTGCTGCTAGCTTCCCTGCCCTCAAATGATGTCCATCCCATATCACCTTGTACTCTCTGATTTGGTGTATTCCCGTGAGCTCCTAAAGCAAGCCTACCTATTCCACGTTGCTTAATTTCTTATCTTACTTGAACTTCTGATCTCGTGCACAAGATGGCATTGCCGAACGTCAGCCCAGGAACCATGACCCCTTTCCATATTCCTCTCACAAAATCATACCTATTTTAATTCCACAGTGCCCTATTTTTCATGACTGCTGCATTCCTGTTACCTTTAGTCGTCACGTATATTTCGTGTTCCCTCAGATACTCGGTCCCATTGCTTATCCACACGCCCAGATATTTGTATTTATATGTTATCTCTAGCGTGACCTCCTGTATTCTAAGCTCACTACCTTCGTTGTCATTGAAAGTCATGACTGCTGATTTTTCCTTACTGAATTTAAAATCTAACCTATCTCCCTCATTACCTCAGATGTCCATAAAACTCTGCAAATCTTCCTTGTTGTTGGCCATTAGCACTATATCATCTGCGTACATTAATGCTGGTAGTACTTGATCAATGAGTTTTCATTGTTTGACTTAAGAGAGGTTGAAGCCCAGTCCACTTCTCTCTAATTTGGCCTCTAATCCTTGTAGGTACATCATGAATAATAAGGGTGACAGGGGACACCCTGCCTAAGCCCCCGTTTTACCTCTGCAGGCTTGAATACCTGTTTTTCCCACTTTATAACTACCTTGTTACCTTTATAGATATCCTTTAAAAGATTAGTGGCTACATGTTCCACGCCTAGTGTGTCCAGTATTCCCCACAATTCCTCTTGAACCACGCTATCGTACGCTCCCTTGATATCGAAAAATGCTAGCCACAGGGGTCTGTGTTCCCTCTCTGCTATTTCGATGCACTGCGTCAGTGAGAACAGATTGTCTTCCAACCTCATGTGTTTCCGAAACCCATTCTGCAGTTCCCCCAGCACCCCCTCATCCTGTATCCATGCCTGCAGTCTTTCCTTTATAATCTGCATCGCCAGCCTGTAGACCACTGATGTCACTGTTATAGGACGGTTGTTGTTTATGTCAGCTTTGTCCCCCTTTCCTTTAGAGATCATGCTCATCCTGCTAAGTTTCCATCCATCGGGAACTTCACCATCGATTATTATTGTGCTCACTGCCTCTCTCAAAGCCTGCTTAGACTTCGGACCTAATGTCTTTATCAGCCTAATTGAAATGTCATCTGGGCCTGTTGATGGACGCTTTTTCTCAGCCCTTTCCCACTCTCGTTGTGGAAATGGAGCCATTGCACCACTTGATTCGTCCTTGTCTATTGTGGTGCATAAAGGACTTTTTTTGTTGAAAATTTTCTGTTATCTTTTCTCTTATATATTCAATAGCTTCGTCCCCTTCTAGCCTAGCACCTTGGGCTGTTGCTATAAAAATCTGCTCTAGGCTTGTCTGATTTTTAGGGAGCTTAGATGGTTCCAAAATTTCGCAGCTGCCTTTCTATCTTTTTTGTGTACTTCTGCCAGCCACTGAGCTCCCTTTCTTCTAATGTTTTCATTGATTAGAAGGGATGCATCCCTTCTACAGCTTAGAAAGGTTTCCCATTTTCTTTCAACATCATCTGTCGGTTCACCCCGCTGCTTAGCATGTCTGTGTTCCCTAGAGGCTTCCTGACGTTTTGCTATGGCTCTCTTAACTGCCTCATTCCACCAACTTTTGGGTTTGTGTCTTCTTTTGCGGGGGTGACTTGTCACGCGTTTTGTGGGGTGACTTGTCACGCAAGCTCTAGCTCAAAGAGTCTAATTAGATTCGTGTATGTCCACACTGTCTTATTATCCTTCGTGATTACTTTCTCAATTTGTTTAGTGGCCATTTCAATTTGCCTTTCTGGGTAAAAATTTTCCTGTAGTTGCTCATCTTGTCTCCTTCCCACTTTCACTGCTCTTCCAGAACTTAGCTTGATACGTTTGTGATCACTACCCAGACTTCTGGAGCCACCTTCATCTATGTGCATTCCCCTGAGCTTATCATACATCCTACGTGACATCAGTGCATAATCTATCGTCGACTGCAGCCTTCCTACCTCCCATGTTATTCGCCCTTCACACTTCTCGGTACTGTTGCAAATGATCAAATCAAGCCTTTCACACATATCCATGATCATTTTGCCTGTCGGATCGGTATATCCGTCTATATCTTCTATATGCGCATTCATGTCTCTTAGTATAATTGTCCCGCACTCTCTTCCTAACTCCTGAATGTCCTTTGATATACACTCTACCATTGCGTGGTTTTCCTCTCTGGCCTTTGCTCCCGTCCACAAGTACACGAAACCAAGGAGTGTCATTTGACCTGCCACTTTCCCTTTTAGCCATAAATGTTCCTTGCACTCCTGCTTGACCCTTTGCCAGTCTGTACTTTTATGAATGAATGCCCCAATACCACCCCCTTTCTACTGCCTTCTGTTCTATTACAATATTCCCACGCGTAGTCCGGATTGTTCGGAGGTTGTTCCATGTCCCTGAGATGTGTTTCTACAAAAACGTATACCATTGGCCTCTCTTCCCTTAGCTGTTCTTCTATCTCTTTCCACTTCAGCCTGTTCCTACCACCCTGCATGTTAATATACCCTATGTCTGAATTGGCTCGGTGCTCGAGGCTACGTCTATTTATGCCCCGGACCCTACCTATCTTAGATATTGGTGCCACTTTGGAGTCGTATCTGTCCATACCACCTGTCGAAGATTTTCCCTGGTTGTTTTCCGCGTTACTAGCTATCCTGCACTCCGAAGGGCTCGCTTGCCCCCCCCCCCCCCCCCCAAAAAGCTACTGCGCGTCCTGCAAGTCGCCAACCCAAGTCATGACCTCCTAGCCGCCCATCGAAGTGAATTCTGTCTCGTTGAAAACCACCCCACCTATGCACTTCTCTATTTATTTCCACCACCTCAAAGCCTTTCTCTCGACTCATCCGCCGTATCTCTTGGTTTGCGTTGACAACCGCTCTTTGCAGGTTGCTATCACGCACCGGTACCTCCGGTATCGTGCATATCACTACATGTACCTTAGGAGAAGTGGCGCGCATGTCATCGACGCCTTTCGCCAGTGTGGCTGCTAGTCCTGCTGTATCTTCATTCAAGACATCGTTTAAACCGCCTGAAATTATCTCGAGGTTTCGTCTATCAGCTGTTGTTTTGAGTTTTGCGCTCGCTTACCTCATGACTGCTTCAAGCTAGCGTCCTGGGAACGCCCCTACTGCAACCCTCTTGTCACCTCTTACCCTCTCTTTGATAGCTTTTGTGCATCGATTTACATTCGTGTCCCCGCGACGCTGCCGTCAGCGCCCCTTGCGGCATCAGCGCGTCGAGTGACCCTCTCCGACAAGTAGAGGTGTGCGCCGAGGCGATTTTGACCGGCGGCGGCGTGGGGGTCGTACAGAGTCGGCGGCGGCGGCGTTGTCGGCGCACGCCGGTTTTTTCATCGGCGGCGGCGTGCGGCCAATTTTCGTCGGCGGCGGCGGCGTCGGCGGCGCAGAAACCGAAACTGAAAATTCAAAAGGCTCTTCTGCCACAGGTTACTGAATTAGTTGAAATTCGGGAATTTTAATCCAAATAGCATAAATGACACTACACAGATGTTTCGACATCCCGATGAATGCAAAGCGTTTTGTAAAATAGTTTTTATTTCGCTTTCATGAAGAAATAACGCGTATTTCAATCTATGTCCGTGTTCTACGGTAAATGTGCAGCACTTTGCTTTTTTTTTTACTTTAAGATGTTGTTTTAAGTTGTTGTTGTTGTTGGCAACGTCATACTTCATGAAACCTTTTTTCATTGAACAATGAGCAAGCAGTGACGCACGTCACTCATTTCGCTTTTTCCGGATCTGATCTTACTTTTACATTGTACGCTGCACAAAAGAAGAAGCACCTCTGCTTCGAGTTTTCTTATTACGATTGCATGAAACCGCTTTTTTTGAGTATCTGTCATGCTTTGAATGTAACTTTCCTTCAAACGAATCAAAATACCTACTTTTCGCAATGTGAGAATCTTTTATGCAGCGGTATAGGATGCGGAACGAAACAAATCTGCGCATTTATTCAACTAGTTCTCAGCGCGGTGTTCGATGAATGAAGTGTAGACATGGGCGAGGCGGGTGGTGCAAAAAGGACACTTGAACCCTTCAAGCTCCACCAGCACTTGCTACCCACTCTAGCGACACCAACACGATCTACTCCCTCAGTCGTGATGCAAGTTGAAAGAAGGGTTTGCAACCCCCCAAGACAAAAAGACAAAAACCTGTCGATGGTCATATGTGCAGATGAGAGCAAATGCAATATTTGCTCAGATAGACAGCCCATACTGGTCACGAGCTGGGCGTCCGTTGACCACGCCTGCAGAGAACGTTGACTCCCCGAACCCTTGGTGTTTGGTCAGGGGAGGGGAACACCCCTTGCAAGTGGGCCCCATTAAAATTTCTCTTAAAAACGTCACAAATAAGAATGCTTGATAAGTATGTATAAAACATTCAACTTTTCAATGCTTTTTTGTAGCGTGTTCACGTGCTCAATACCCATCAGATGTGTGAGAAATCGAAATAGCAACTGCCACTCTCGACTTGTTCCGGAAAAGACACAGTAGAACAATGCAATTACGAGTGCTGGGAACCTTTGTTCTTTTGTATATTTGATTTCTAGGCATGATTTGAATTCTTATATAAACAAAAATAAAACCTGCAACATATTAAAAAAAGGCTGCTATTGCAAGATGTGTGTTGCAAGACGTGATTTTTCTAGACTTAAGTCTCTGCAAGGCACATCTGGTGTCACAAACTTGTAAGTGTCCCCCCCTTTTCCCCACGACATCTCCCGATCCCCCCCCCCTCTAATAAAAAGGCACCAATGTAGGCTTCCGTGATTGCCTACTGGCGCGCGGCGGGCCAATCCGGTGGCTAGATCCAACAGTGGCGATTTCGACTTGCTTTATTGGAGGTGCTGAAGGATCAAGAAAAGGCCGAAATTTGTAAATTTCTTGAGAGTTCAGTGATAGTTTCTTCATGAATACCGTGGATTATTGGACCTCACTTTGTGTATAATGCTCCAATGAAAAAAAATGGTTTCATCCTGTGTCACTGCAGAGTCAGAAGCCATCACATGTGCAGGCATCAATAAGCTTCTATATGACATTGCTAAGGTTCAGTACATTTGTACAAATAATTCTCGTTAATTGAACATTTTGAGTATAATCCCTGCTTGGGTTAGTATGTGTGAAACATAAATTTGAGATTTAAAATTATCATTGTGTGTTTCTGCAGCAAAGACACATTGATTAAAACTGATGACTCCGGAGCTACGGCAGAGGTAACATTCGTTCGGTTTTTTTCGGTTACGGTAACGGTAATGCGTTACCTTTTTATGTATCTATATAACGTGGAGCCGTGAAACGTTCCCCTCTTTCTTATTTCAGTAACTAGTGAGGTATTTAGTTACTTTTTATTGTAACGGATACATCACTGAATAGACTTACAGGAGTGATGTCGGCCCACACCTTTAGTTGTTGCGGTCTACAGGCTGGCTGTAAACATTAAATGAATATATTCCTTTCATCCAGAAAGGTTGCTCGATCATTGATGATCTCGACCTTTGAGAAATACACAACAGCTTCTTAATGATATGCATATCATCCCAGCGAAGCGTGCACTTCGTTTCGTTAATATTTACAGTCAACATGAGTGCTGTCGTCACGCCGTATGTTTTAGGTAGAAATTTAGCCTACTCAAAATACCCAAAGACGTCGATCCACCGTGCAACGCGTGGCCACGCGATGACGGTTCTGTATGAAAATGGCATCCACAGTCAAACATGTTGCATCTGCTGAAATTTTATCGCAACTATATTATACTGCCACGCTCGCTTGTATTTTTATGTCACAGTCTTGCGCAAAGGCACTGCCGTAGTGGTTCAGTAGCTAAGGTACTCGGCTGCTGACCCGCAGGTCGCGGGATCAAGTCCCACCTGCGGCTGCTTTATTTTCGATAGAGGCGAAAATGCTGCAGGCCTATGTGCTGCGATTTGGGTGCATGTTAAAGAAACCCAGGTTGTCAAAATTTCTGGAGTCCTCCACTACGGCATCTCTCATAACCATGTGGTGGTTTTGAAACGTTAAACACCACATATTAATCAGTTGCCTTGCGCAAAGGACGCTTGGCTGTCTGCGAACACTCTAAATTATTTTAGAATTTTCTGATAAGCTTGAGACACCTACGATATGGATGCTACGTGTATAAATGGCGACGTACCTTCGCGCAGATCATATTACCAACGACCAATGCTCTGATTACCGCTATCTGTGTAAAGCGCGAATTTCGAGCACTTTGCACTTTCCTATGCACATGTTCACTCAATAAAAAGTGTCGTCTTGAGCAACCCACGTACCATCTTCTTTGACGTCGGAACCACGCGGCAATACCGTAAGTGAAATGAGAACGGTGAAATGATGGATACAAAACAGTGAGATGGGGCGTAAGTGCACGGCCAAGTTTTGTTTAAGATGCGTGTACCACAAGCTATTTTCTTCTATAGAACCAATATGATGCGGATTTGTTAAAGTACTGTGAAGTTGAATGTCAAGAAAGGAAGAACATGAACTTAGAAAGAGACAGTGGAGACGAAAAGTGATAGGTATCCACGTAAAGTTTGATCGGTCGTTCCCCGCCAAACGTCCTAAACGTTTTGTCGACTATCTCAAGTGTATTCGAAAAAAAAGTCGGGCTGATTTACTCCACTGAAATCAGTCTATCGCGAAAATTCTTTCGAGAGAAAAATATTTTTAGTGGCCTATATGTCACTGAAATTTCACCTATAGGCTGGGCCCTATATTGAGTCCTAAGATAAAAGCCTATTTACTGAGAGAGTCTATGTATAGGCTCTATTTATTTTGCCGACCTATGGTTTCGAATATTTAAAACCTCTCACTATGGCGTGCCTTGGTGTCGTATTGTCGTTCTGGCTTGTAAAGCCGAAAATTTTATTTTTCAAATTATAAACTGTTCATATCTCCCCCCCCCCCTCTCCTCCCCGGCACTCGTTCTAGGGTTGGTCCTTTGATAAACACCATTTTTCCGATGGAGGCGGAAATGTTGTTGGCCCGTGTGCTCAGATTTGGGTGCACGTTAAAGAACCCCAGGTGGTCGAAATTTCCGGAGCCCTCCACTACGGCGTCTCTCATAATCATATGGTGGTTTTGGGACGTTAAAACCCACATATCAATCAATTGATAAACACCATTCACATATCTTTAAAAAAATGCTTGGATATCAACTATTCATAACTCTCCTTTAAATATGTGGAAATGAAATGACGTCACTAAATTACCGATGAGGTGAAATATTAACTCTAAAAGCACAGTAAACGTGCCTAAAAAGCTAATTCAACGCTAAAACAATGTAACCTTAACTAATAATGTCACCACACTTCTAAAACCTCATGCAATGTATATTGCATACCTGCAAGGTGCAGTTATTCAAGCGCTTTTTGCAGTGAAATTTGGCCATGGAGTTAATCTCGTTCATGGCAGTGCTATTTCTAAATTTGACGTTTGAATATCTAATGAGGTTTACGAGTTTCTTTCGGTGAAATCCGGGTTTTTTTTGTGCGATGTAATTGAGCATTTTATGCATTGTGCTGGCACGAAGTTTATTGTAGATGATGCGTTTATAGAATACACCGTTAAACGACTGTGGTGAAATAGAAACAGCAATTTATGTTCATTCATGCTACACAACTCTCTTGATATGCTCCCAGAGAACAGAAAAACGCATAACGAAGTACATTACTAACGAACTGAAGAATTAAATATTTCTCGGCCTTTTCATGTTGTTTCTGTAGTCCAATCTACAAACGTTTGTATTAAACGAGCATGATGGTACGAAGGCATGGAATTGGGTTTTGCAGCATGTTGTGACACATGTGCCACTCCAGGTCACCTTTAATACATGACATCGGAATCCACACTGAGCTTGATCTATGATTATGTACCTAATCAACGGAGAATAAGAACTAAGCTCCGGATTCATTATTAATGTGGCTTCAAAGACGAGAAAGCAGCACGATTCGCGAGCAATCGAGCGCCCGTTCTCTCTCTCTATTTCGTTGAACTGCTTGTGCCCTGAGATGCCACTTCAATTTCTTTTTGAATTAATGTGGCGATCTGGAAAGTTGTGAGCACCAAACAAGGCGCTAACAAGAATGAGATAGACAGGATGGGTGCTTGTGAACGTCGCGTGGAGGCATCAGTTAGCGCTCGAAATTTCCCGATAGCAATGCGCCATCTGGCAGGATTTCAAGTTTTGTTAAAATGTAGCGATGACACAGATCATGGGTTTTGTCATGTCATTTGCTACCAATTAAACAGTGGCTGCGTAATTTAGGTTACCATGAAAATTGTCGCGGCCATATTTCAAGAAGGAAGGAGGCAGAAACGCACCGTTCATGCCATACGTGATCCTTCATCACTCGTGGAAATCAATTTATTCAAGCTGTAACGTGATTGAAGAATTCTGTTACTTCTCGGCAATCAGAGAGGCTTTTAATTCTCCCGTCTCTTTATGAGATATTGCTGCCATTTTTTTCAAACAGGCTTGCAGTTCTGTTGCACGGACATAGCAACACCCATGTTTTTGATGATTTTTTTTTCATTCCCATTCAAAAACTTTTCCATTCATAGTCATTTCTGAAGCGCATAAGAACTGAATTCCTGTCGTTCGTCACCCGTCGCTACGTTCGTCCAGTACACACTGCAAAAGGCTTGATGGCAAAGTCGTTTTCTATGTTCATGTTCCTTGTACCCAACCTTTCGCGCTCTTTGTGCACTTCAAGGAATTCAGAAAGACTACAATACAACCCAACCAGCTGTACACCGTGCCGTCGGGACTGGTATGCATGACGCAAATATGTTGCGAGTGGTCTCGCAGTGTTCTGCCATTGTGCTTCGTTCCCTGTTCCATGAGCTCAAGTTTGGTCGACACGTGGCGTCGTTGCCGCGCCATTGGTGTCGTGTTTCCCGTGTCTTTTCTTATACACAGTGTTCTACGAAGAAATGCCTCTGTGTAGCCGCTGGTGCCGAGGTCGCGGATTACGTTTTTGCTTCTTTCCTTCCGCAGCTGTGGTGACAATTGGTGGTTAGATTATCGGTTATTTCTTTACCTATTTTAGTTTTCTCGTTTAGCTAGTTTTCTGTATTCTAGCCCAAGAAAGGTGATCCAGATTTTTTTTCTCTCGTGGGAATGACCATAGGTATCTGCGTACATGGTTGCAACTCCACATTTCCAAGTTGTAAGACTAGGAGTGCCCTGCCGACGGCCCCTATTCTCTCTCTGCTCTAGCAGCCATGACCGTCACGTTCTTCCAAACCTTCTCTTCCTACCTACTTCTAAACTATTTTCTCCACTCTCCCTTTTCCCTTCAAGGGACTGAGCCGTGGTCTAGCAAGGAAAGATAGTGTCTTTTTCTTTTTCTTCAACCACACATTCATCCGTTCAGGGGAAGCTTGCATGCAGTAACTGGTTTGGAAAGCAGGTAAGGTTCGCGGAAAGCCACCTCACCTACCCTGATTTGTTCCGGGTCTACGCTCTCGAGGTGCGCCAAAAGCGGCGACAACACGAAAGTCATACTTCGAATTCTTTAGGGCTGTTGGCTCCCCTCGTCAAAAACTCTTTGGACACGCCTGGCTGACTGACGGCCTAGGAAGAGCTGTCGGAAATCGAGGCAGCTTGATTTGTTCGACGTGCCACGAGACGCGCTGAATAATTAGCCGAGAGGTTGGGATTCATCGTCAGGTATGTTTCCCACACTCTGTGCTGCTCTCAAGTCTTCCACTCCCCCAGGCCCTAGCCTGCCTAGCTCTGCAGGCCCTATTCTGCACGTGCGATGCAACGTTATTGCACTGTGCTGTGTTGTGCGTATTATTGCATTATGACCTACGTTGTGTTTCTCTCTCGCCGTGTGACGAACTGAACGTGCATCCTTTCTATTTCCTGGGTAGAAAAGAAGGCAGTGTTTGACTTTCTCTCTCTTTCTCCTTCTCGTTTTTTTATCTTTATTCGCTGCGCCGTGCTCCCTGCTGGGCTGCAGAAATTAGGCGCCTTCTTCTAACCACTACCCCCACCATTTGGGGGACGGAGATGAAGACGGCAATTTCTTTGGACTGCCCTTGACTAAATGGACATGCAGTCTGTCCGTTTACAGTGATATGCAAGGCGGCTTTCCTAAAGGTTTATTTTTTAACCAAAAACTCTTGTTCACAGATTGCTTTTATCCCTCATTGTGCCTTTACCTTTTCGAATTCCAGCGAGTGCACGCGAGCACGCGAGTACAACAAAATGTCACCTCTCCGAATTCCAGCAAAGGCACGCGAGCACAAGATCTCAAAAAGGTGAATGGCAAAAACAAAATGAGCGAGAAAAGCCGTCTGTGAACGAGAGTTTATGGTTGGAAAACTAACCTTACAGAAAAGCTGCCTTGCAGTTTATTGCAAACTGTCTATTGTTTTCTCCTGCAGAGAATTTTAGGAAGACCACGGCTTAAAATGCGAGCACCGAGACGCTCTGAACCAGCTCTCAGAAGCTCTCATCAAGCTTCCATGATGCTACCTTTAGTGTGTAAATAGTGAACATAAACGTTGCTCTTATCAGCCCCGGCTACTCTGCTTGACTTCTACCTAAGACTTGGCTAGCTCCTTCGAACACATCACGAGCAAGCAAAAGGGCACGGAGTTGTAAAGATGAAAATGTGCAACATCACATCGCTTTTATTACGTGACATATTCGTTCTCCGCCGCATTCGCCCGATCGTGTCCACATATAACTTTCCCGTTTTATAGCGACGACACACCGTTGATTGCGGTCACGTCATTGAATGTCATTTAAACAGCGGTTGCATTATTTATTTGCAAATTAATTCTTCATAAAGTATGGTGAAGTAATTTTTATTTGGCCACCTGAAGAGCTTTCTAACTTGACCTATTTTTTTAACAAGACTTGAATATAATGTAAGTTTTATTTGGTTGACTCTGAGCATTACCTTCGCAACAGAAGTACATCTGTCAGCGACAATCATTCTTAACCTTTCCCAGTGCCAGTAGGTCCGTTCAAGTTACGTGATGAAAGCCAGTTTGCTGAACTATGTCATATATGACATGTCGCTCAAATGTCAGTCTCTGCATTTTTGATGAATCCAGCCGTCTTTTGTAAATTGTCTACTGGGAAGTTTTTTAAAATTTTGTTTTGTTCTTTTTAAAACTGGTGGTCTCAGACAAGCTTATTACGCCTCTTCTCACCACTGGATAGCCGTTGTTACGCGCGGCGCCTGGGTCGACGGGGGAGGGCCGCGTTCTTTGTTCATCAAACAAGTCACCGAAGGGCTGCCAGCCTGCTGTCCGCCGTGTACTGTCCATCTTAGCCGGGAAGTGAGGTGGCATTCCGACACCATAAGACGTTCCACGAGACGACCACAATGGTTTCTTGGTGTCACAGGTGCAGTGTGGTGGCCACGCCCCAATCAAAGACCTTGACTTGAGCGAGTGGGAGCGGCACCGTCAGAAATGGTGTGTGTGTCTCGTGATTCAACAGCGCATTCTGGACCCATTCCCTGATTAAGTCAAAACGTACACTTTATAGTGAGCCACCCAGCTCATTCGCAAGAGACCTCTCACCCTGTCTGTACAGAATGTAATAAATACTCTGTTAAGTTTGCCATCTTACTCCTGAGTGCACATGCGTTTTATTTTCTGTCTCTCTACGCGCCCTTTCTTGCCCCTATTTCTCAACCCTCGGTGCTAGGCAGCAAACCGGATGCCAAGATATGGTTAATCCCCCAGCCTTCCTTTCTCTCTTTTGCCATCTTACTGCCTTGACATCTTCATCCCGGGTATCCAATGTCTTAAAAGGCCGGTACAAACAGACAAGTTAAAAAAATAAAACAGATGGTGAATATTTTCTGCAGCATGTTCAGACGCTGCGTATAAGTAGTCATCCTCGAAAATTATCAACTTTAACACCGCGGACAGGTGCTGATATACCCTGAGTAGGTTCGAGCATGTATTATTCCTCGACGCTTTTAATCTTCATTAAACTTCTCCCTTTTGATTTCATCCTTCGGGGTTTTGTGTAGTTCTTCATCTAACGCCTAACCTCCATGTCCTTCCTCATTTATTCCTCCTCCTCCCTTCATCTAACGCGCTGCATTCGTGCTGCACTGCTACCACTTCATTTCTTCTTTATGTACGCCCTGTTTCGGGCACAATTATAGGCTGCCATCTTGGACTGATAATGATGCCGTTTTCCATCCGTATGAATATTCGAATTGTGCTATGGCGAACTCGCACGCATCAAAACGCTGGGCCATTACATTCAACGTCGTATCACCATAATCATAGCTAATTACGACACAAAAAAACAGATAAATTGCTTCTAAGCCTAAGATGGCAGTGTCTATGCTTTACTGTAACTGTTACATTTATTTTTTGTCAATTTGTTCAATATGTCATTTCATGCAGCGGCCGCCGAACTCGTTCCGCTGTTCATAGTGGTACTCTCTGTCTCTGAAGCTGGATGAAGATAACTAAGAAGCCTGGTTTTTACTGGCTACATAAAATGTGAAACGAAACTATAAATCACGATGAAAAAGAAGACAAATCTGTGAAAAGTCAGTACTGGCGCATAAATGGCGCGTCGATTGCGCCGATGAAAAACGTCGGCGGCGGCGGCGGCGGCGCGCCGATCAGTTCGCGTCGGCAACGGCGGCGCGGCGAAAACTATCGGCGGCGGCGCGCCGACCAGTCGGCGCACACCTCTACCGACAAGCGAAAACCGCCCCGCTCATCACACCTAGAGGTGTGCACCGACTTGTCGGCGTGCCGCCGCCGAGAGTTTTCGCCACACCACCGCCACCGACGTGAACTGATCGGCGCGCCGCCGCCGCCGATGTTTTTCATCGGCGCAATCGGCGCGCCATTTATGCACCAGTACCGAATTTTCACAGATTTGTCTTTTTCTTTTTCATCTTGATTTATAGCTTCGTTTCACATTTATGTAGCCAGTAAAAAACAGGCTTCTTAGTTATCTTCATCCAGCTTCACACACCGAGTGTACCACTATGAACAGCGGCACGAGTTCGGCGGCCGCTGCATGAAATGACATATTGGACAAATTGACAAAAAATAAATGTAACAGTTACAGTAATGCATAGACGCTGCCATCTTTGGCTTAAAATCAATTTTTGCTGGTTTTCTATGTCATAATTAGCAATGATTTTGGTCATACAACGTTGAATGTACTGGCCCAGCGTGTTGAAGCATGCGAGGTCACCGTAGCACTATTCGAATATTCATATGGATGCAAAACGGCATCATAATCAGTCCAAGATGGCAGCCTATGATCGTGCCCGAAACAGGGCGTATACACAGAAGAAATGAAATGGTAGCAGTGCAGCACGAGTGCATCGCGTTAGGTGAAGAACTACACAAAGCCCCGAAGGATGAAATCGAAAGGGAGAAGTTTAATGGAGATTAGAAGCGTCGAGGCATAATACATGCTCGAACCTACTCAGGGTATATCATCACCTGTCCGTGGTGTTGAAGTTGATAATTTTCGAGGATAACCACTTATATGCAGCGTCTCAACATGCTGCAGAAAATATTTGATTCCTTTTAATTCAGGCATCAGATATCCGGAATGAAGATGCCAAGGCAGTAAGATGGCAAGAGAGAGAAAGGAAGGCTGGGGGATTAACCAGATCTTGGCATCCGGTTTGCTGCCCAACACTGGGAGTGGAGAAATAGGGACAAGAAAGGGGGTGTAGACAGACAGAAAAGAAAACGCATGTGCACTCAGGAATAGGACGGCAAACTCAACAGAGGATTTATTACATTCTGTACAGGCAGGGTGAGAGATCTCTTGCGAATGAGCTGGATGGCTCATTATAAAGTGTGCGTTTTGACTAAATCAGGAAATGGGTCCAGAATGCGCTGTTCAATCACGGGGGACACACACCATTTCTGACGTTGCCGCACACACTCGCTCACGTCAACGTCTTTGATTGGGGCGTGGCCACCACGTTGCACCTGTGACACCAAGAAACCACGGTGGTCGTCACGTCGAACGTCTTATGGTGTCGGAATGCCACCTCACTTCCCGGCTAAGATGAACAAAACACGGCTGGCAGCCCTTCGGTGACTTGTTTCACGAACACAGAACGCCACTCTCCCCCGTCGGCCCAGGCGCCGCGTGTAACAAGGCTATGTAAGTAGTGAGCAGAGGCGTAATAAGCTTGTCTCAGACATCCAGTTAGAAAAAAAACAAAATAAAATTAAAAAAAAAACTTGTAAGCAAAGAGTTTACAAAAGACGGCTGGATTCGTCAATAATGCGGAGACAGACACTTGAGCGACATGTCATATATGGCGTACTCCAGCAAACATGTTTTCATCACGTACCTTGAACGGACGTACTGGCACTGTGAAAGATGAATAATAATTGTTGCGAACAATGGTGATGTACTTCTGTTGCGAAGGTAATGCTCAAAATTAACCAAATAAATCTTAACTTTATATTCAGGTCTTGATGAAAAAGTTAGGTCAAGTTAGAAAGCTCCTCAAGTGGCTAAGTAAGAAATTACTTCACCATACTTTATGGTGAAGTAATTTGCAAATAAATAATGCAACCTCTGTTTAATTGAAATTCAATGACGTGACTGCGATCAACGGCGTGTCGTCGCTATAAAACTGGAACGTTATCTGCGGACACGAGCGGGCGAATGCAGCGGAGAACGAATATGTCACGTAATAAAAGCGATGTGATGTCGTACATAATCGCCTGTACAACTCCGTGCCCTTTTGCTTGCTCGTGGTGTATTCGAAGGAGCTAGCCAAGTCTCGGGTAGAAGTCGAGCAGAGTAGCCGGGGCTGATACGAGGAACATTTATATACACTATTTACACACTAAAGGTAGCTATATGTTGATGGTAGCATCATGGAAGCTTGATGGGAGCTTCTGAGAGTTGGTTCAGAGCGTCTTGGTGCTCTGAAGACAGACGCACAGACTTCAACCCTATTCGCAACAACGGGTTGAAGAACGAAGCAGCGGCGTCTGGCTCAAGGACGAACCGTCGAGAGAAGGACCACGACCGACGACTGTTGGAGACGCACATAAAAAGGCAAGAGCTCTTTCAACACGTTTTAGGCATGAATAAAGAGGTCCTATCGAAGAAGCGGAAGACGCTTCGAGCAAATGTGACTACGCTTACGAGCGAAGTCGATAAGAAGATAGAAGAAGACGCCGATCGAGCGCAACTTATGACGCTTCCGAACCAGATGAAGAGCATGTCACAGACGCTAAGACAAGTTAACGAACAGATAGAACCGTTCATTGAAGAAGACGACGCGGAGGCAGAATTTGAAAGAGTTTTGCATTATGGGATGAAGATCATCGCTGCGATGACAAAAATAGAGAAGCGATTACGCGAGTTAGAACAAGCGACGCAACTGACTACGAGAATAGTGACAGAACAGGCGAGTTCAGTGCAAGGTACTAACCAAATCTCGGAGATGCAAGAGCTTGTTAAGTTGCCACGTCTAGAGATGATCAAGTTTGATGGAAAAATCAGCTTGGCCAAAGTTTTGGCATCAGTTCGAGACATCGGTGCATAACAGAGTGAACATGCCGAAGAATCAAAAATTTAATTACCTTCTGGCGTCTCTGAGCGGGGAGGCTGCGTCCCTCATAGAAGGTTTGCAGTTTTCTGATCAGAATTACGAGCATGCAGTCACTCTTTTTAAAGAAACCTTCGGACGAGAAGATAATTTAAAAGAAACATACATAAAAGAGCTTGCAATTTTGGAAGCAGTGAAGAGTCCTAAAAATGTAGATGAGTTTAAGAAACTCTTCCAAAAGTTGCAAGTGAACACACGAGCATTGCAGTCATTAGGAGTGGAAATGGGTAGTTACGCCACAGTAATAGCTCCTGTTGTAAATTCTGCGCTACCGGTGGATATGAGGATTGAGATGAAGATGAAGCAGATACAGAAAGGTGATAACAGACCAGCAACTACGGAATCGGATTCAGCGTCAAGAGACAGCACGAGCAGTTTGAAAGAAATTATGGAGTTTTTAAACATATATATACGCAGCAGAGAAGAAACTCGAGAGGAAAAATACGACATTACCCAGTCACCGCACAGTTTGAGGCGGACTAGAACATCTACGCTTCAAAGCATATCGATTAAGAAATGCATCTTCTGTGAGATGACTGGACACTACACGGAAGATTGCAGAAGAATCATTAGTATGCAACAGAAGAAAGAAGCCTTACAACGGGAACGAAGGTGCTTCAGATGCACCAGACCTCACCACACGGCGAAGATATGCCGTGCTAACGTACGCTGCAAAACATGTAAGGGAAGGCGCGCGACATCCATGTGTCGACCACGTACGCCTGCAGGAAAGTCAGCACAGGAGCAAAGCGGTGATGTTGAGCAAGTGCGTAAAAGCGCGCAACCTGACCGGTTAGACACCAGCAAGTCCTGCAACATGCACGCACAGCAGTCTGATGAACACAAGTGCATACTACTGCAGACAGCCTTTTCGTGGACGGAGGAAGAAGACAGCGGGTGCTACGCACGGATTGTGCTGGACAACGGGAGCCAGAGGACATTCATCCTCAAAAGATTGGCAAGAAAACTAGCGTGCAAGGTAAAAAGATCCGAAAGGATTACTGTAGGATCATTTGGAGGAGGAGAGATGGAACTAGACATGAAAGTCGTCGAGGTCAGCGTGAGGAAGGATCCCATCTCGGAGCCAGTCACGATTGAGGCACTGGAGATAGAAGTTATATCCTATGACGTGCTACCATCGCCATCCTTGACAATACACGAAAGAGCAAGATCGATGGTGATTTGTTTGGCTGATGACAACCAGAAGACGGACAAAGAAAGAAAAAATAGGGAAAGTTCTATTTAATTGGAGCAGATTATTACTGGACTGTCGTCACTGGTCGTATTTGCGAGATTCATCCAAAAGTAATGACAATAGAAACAACATTGGGATGGACAGTCCAAGGTCCTGTAGGACTTCATTGTGTGCCGATGAAATCATCGACGGTTATGGTACTCAAGGTCAGTGCCAAGTCGGACACGACTGCGGACGAACTGCAGAGATTCTGGGACTTGGGAAACATGGGCATCAAGGAGAACCCAGCAACAAAGATGAACGATGAACATGTGCTAGATTACGTCCGACAAACAATGGAGTTCAAGGCAGGAAGATACCGAGTGCGGCTACCATGGAAGGAAAACGTGACATTGGACGACAACACCACCATTGCAGAGAAAAGGCTTATCCAGCTGACCAAAAAATTAAGCAAGGATAAAGATGAACTCCTAGCCTATGACAGAGCTATTCGAGAGTACTTTGAGCAAGAAATAGCAGAAAACGTCGAAGAAGATGCTGGATTCGATATACAGAACAAATTTGTATACTACATGCCGCATCAAGCAGTAATTAAGAAGGACCGAACAACGACAAAAATACGGATCGTCTTTGACGCATCGTCAAGCCAGAATCCAGGTGAATCCTTAAATGACAACTTGGAAAAGGGGCCATACCTAAACCCCGACATCACAAGCTTTGCTGATGAACTTTCGACATCACAAGATCGCTATGTCAGCCGACGTGGAAAAAGCATTCTTGCAGATCAAGATACATGAAAATGACCGAGACGCACTGCGATTCATGTGGTGGGAAAGAATACCCAGCGAAGATATGCCAACCCCGAAGATAAAAACATGGAGGATGACAAGGGTTACTTTCGGAACTACACCAAGTAGCTTCTTTCTAGCGGCCACGATTCATCGACATTTGGATAAATTCGAAGAAAAATATTTTGCAGTTGTGGCGCAACTCCGGAAAGTAATCTACGTCGATGACGTTTTACTGGGAGCCGACGAATACTCGACATCGACAAAGATATACAAAGAAGCACGAGATATTTTTCGCTATGCGGGAATGAATTTAAGAAAATGGATTTCAAATGACGCCGAGCTAAGAAAACTCTTTGATGAAGGAGGAGAGGATCTGGCAATAGACGACGTGTTGATCTTTCCCGACACTACATGGCGAAATGACAAGGACATGAGACAACTATCAAATATACAGGTTTTGCAGAACACGGCAAAGCTATAAGACCCTTTAGGTTTTTTGACACCATTTTCAGTCAGAGCAAAAATATTGCTGCAAAAAAGTTTGGATGGGTAAACTGAAATGGGATGACCCGTTACCAAGCCAGCATAGATCAGCTTTGAAGGACTGGTCGGAGGAGCTTCAGCACTTAGATGACTTCACCGTTAACAGATGCTATGACAACAGACAAGCTGAAGTGAAAGCATCGACTCTACACGTGTTCTCCGATGCGAATCCAATGGCATATGGAGCAACAGCTTACATTGTAACAGAATACTCCGATGGAAGCAATGAAGCCAATTTAATCATTGCAAAGGGTAGAGTCGCTCCAATCGAAAAGATCACACTAGCAAGATTGGAGTTGTTGGCGGCCACAATATCAGTCAGATTGGCCAGTCATATAACTGAGAATTTCATCAGGAAACTGAGGAGTGTTAAATTCTGGACTGACTCTCAAATTGTGTTATGCTGGATAAAGTCAAACAAGACGAAAGATCTGTTTGTTCACAACCGCGCAGCAGAAATTAAGAGCAAGTCCAATGAGAGTCAATGGGGTTATGTTAAAAGTGATGAAAATCCTTCGGATTTGATGACAAGAGGGATGAAGATGAAACGTTTGCTGGACAGTGAATTATGGTGGAAAGGCCCCACGTGGATCAAGAATGAAAAACAAAGGCCTGATTATGACATCACGCAAGAATCGGACAGTGATGACAACAAAGACGAAGAAAAGACAGTGGCATGCTTAACTACCACCACGAGTGAAGAAAAGATAATTGATGTGAGCAGATTTGGATCATACAAGAAAGCGTTACAAGTTACCGCGTGGGTGATGCGTTATATAGGAAACCGACGAGAAGAAAGCAAAACAGGTTCGCTGACAGGAGAAGAATTGGACAAGGCAGAGTTTGTGCTGATAAAGCAGGAGCAGAAAAAGCTACATAATGCAGTGACACGAATATATGACAACATGAATCTGTACGGCACGAACATCTTCGAATATCATCAAGGTGTCCTGAGAGTAAAAGGGAGGCTTCAGTGGAGTGATTTTAGCTTTGATGAGAAGCATCCTATTATTTTACCAAGAGAAAGCCACTTTTCAGAACTCCTAGTTCTGAACGCGCATCAAGTAACAATGCACGGTGGCGTTGCGGCAACATTAACACATCTAAGAACGAAGTTTTGGATTCTGCGTGCCCGACAGATGGTGAATATGTGATAAAGAAATGCATCACATGTAGGAGATTCAATTCTAGACCAATGGCACAAGAAATTCCACCACTACCAGCTGACAGGATAACACAGACGAGGCCATTCGACACAGTTGGTATAGACTTTGCTGGACCGCTAAATGCTCGAGAGGAGAAAGGCGAAAAAGTTACAAAGTTCTACATTGTGATATTTACGTGTGCAGTAACAAGAGCCATACAACTGGAGTTGGTCAAGAGGATGTCATCAGAAGCGTTTATACAAGCATTCCGAAGATTCGTAGCTAGAAGAGGATTGTGTACAACTATTTGCAGTGATAATGCAAGAGCATTCAAAAAATCTGAGAAAGAGATGAACAAGATATTAAAGATGGAAGATGAAAGGGTTCAACAGTATACCAGTAACCTAAAAATAAAATGGAAGTTTATCGTAGAGTTAGCTCCATGGTGGGGAGGATTTTATGAAAGACTGATCAGAAGCCTTAAGACATCCATGGCAAAAACTATAGGTGCTCGACTTTTGGATAAAGAAGAACTACGGACTGTGGTTGTTGAAGCAGAAGGAGGACTTAACAACCGGCCTCTTACTTTTGTGTATGACGATCCTAACGAGCCACAACCCATCACACTGGCGGACGTTATAGGAGGCAGGCAAGCAATGGACAAGCAGGAAAAAAACAGACTCGGAGAATACAGTTTGCTGAATTACTGGAGTGCAAGAAAACGGGCAATGATAACATGGCGGACCAGATGGAAAAAGGAGTACCTGAGGGAGCTTAAGTGTGCCAGCAGAAAAAAAGAGAGTCACACAAATGTACAAGAAGGAGATGTACTTCTGCTTGGAAAAGCGCGAAAAAGAACTCAGTGGAAACTCTGCAAGGTCGAAAAGATTTTCCCAGGCAACTATGGACTAGTGAGAACATGCTTGCTTCGTACACCTAAAAAAAAATTAGTCAAGAGGCCGATTCAACTGTTGTATTCGCTCGAAGGTTGCTTCGGTTGAATCTGGCCGGCGGGAAGATGTAGAAAACAGATTGAAGATGGAGCTCGGAGGCGAGGAAGAAGAAGTAGCCAGGGGCACGCTCTGCATTTTTTTCCCTGTTCTGTCAACAATAAACCGAAGGCGTATCGGTTCTGCGGTCTCTCTGGTCCTTCTTAGACACCGTCCATGCGTCCGTTCGTGCGTAAATCTAGAGAACACTCCGAGTACCGCCATTTCGCGCGTCGTATACCCTGTGGCACATACCCGCTTTACGCCCTGGTCTTCCTAAAATTATCTGCAGGAGAAAACAGTGGACAGTTTGCAAGAATCTGCTAAGCAGCTTTTCTGTAAAGTTAGTTTTTCAACAAAGAACTCACGATCACAGGATGCTTTTCTCGCTCATTTCGTTTTTGCTATTCCTTTTTTTTTTGAGATCTTGTTGTGCTCGCGTGCCTTCGCTGGAATTTGGAGAGGTGACATTTTGTTGTACTCGCGTGCTCAAAATGAGAAATAAAAGCAGTCCGTGAACGAGAGTTTTTGGTTGAAAAACAAACCTTACAGGAAAGCCACCTTGCCGATCACTGTAAACTGACAGACTGCATGTCAATTCAGTTCAGGGCAGTCCGAACAAATTGTCCGTCTTCATCTCCGTCCGTCAAATGGGTGGCGGGGGGGGGGTAGTGGTTATAAGAAGGTGTCTGATTTCTACAGCCCAGCAGGGAGCACAGGAACAGCGAATAAGGATTTAAAAAAACGAGAGAGGGAGAAAGAGAGAGAAAGTCAAACACTGCCTTTTTTTCAACCCAGCAAAGGGAGAAGGTGCACGTTCAGTTTGTCACACGGCGAGAGAGAAACATAACGTAGGTCACAGTGCAATAATACGCACAACACATCACAGTGCAATAACATTGCATCGCATTTGCAGAATGGGGTCTGCAGCGCTAGGCTGGCTAGGGCTTGTGAGAATGGAAGACTTGCAAGCACCACAGAGTGTGGGAAACATACCTGACGAGGGATCCCAAGCTATCGGCTAATCGTTCAGCGCGTCTCTTGGCACGTCGAACAAAACAAGCAGCTCGATTTCAAACAGCTCTTCCTAGGCGTGTCCAAAGAGTTTTTGACGAGGGGAGCCAACAGCCCAAAAGAATTCGAAGTATGACTTTCGTGTTGTCGCTGCTTTTGGCGCACCTCGAGAGCGTTGATCCGGAACAAATCAGGGTAGGCTTAGCTGCAATCGTCCCCCGCGTCCAAGCGGCGCCAAGCCAGGGAGGCCGATCTTAACATCTTCTACAGACACACGCACATAAGCACACACAGTTTCACTCCGAGAGGGAATTGGTCGCAATGACGTACGTAATGTGCATCTTCTATAAAAAGGCGTGCAGTGTATGCCATAGCTTCTTTTTTTGAAAGTCTTGGAATTCTAGTATATTTTCATAATATAGCTGAAGTATGAGGCAGTTGTTAGTCACATATATTTGGGTTAAAGTACTACGAATATTTATTCGCCGCGCATGACTTCTGGAAATGATACTCCAAAAAAAAGGATATCACTCCAATATTTTTTAAACTAAGTTCGCACGTGGGGAGTACTTGTTCTCTGACTGCGTTTTTCCATGGTTAATGAGTGTTAAGCCCCGCTGCTGCTTCTATAGAATGGTGTACGATAAGCAATATCAACGCTTGTGTGACAGGATTTCCTAGAGACTACCCAGCATTCGATCACCAGGAATTTTCCCTCCGGCATATTTTGATTGAAAGAAGCGGACATATTTTTGCTGTGAAAACCCGTTTTATGTACTGAAGCCCGGTGCACAGATGTTCCAAATTGCAACTCTTGATCATCGCGAGCGCGAAGACAGCAAGTGAAAGCCACTATGCTGTGTCTGTACGGCCGGTGTAACGAAACCCTCCATTCTTGAGGGTGTTGGGTTAAACCATGCACTTTCCCCATTGCTATTTTTCATCATGGCGTTTTGTCTATTAACTGAGTGGTCCTATGTGGAGCACGCGGCAATAGTGCCGATGTGCTATTTGGTGCTGGTAACAAAAAGAAAACTAGTTTGAATCGCTTCTTCAATGAGTCCTTCAAATAAACCTATGCTAGGGGGCTGCGTAATAGACTATACGCCTGACACACTTAGAAAAGTAAAGAACATTGTAAGAGACCCCTTCTGCTAATTGAAGGACTTGTAGACCATCACCACATAGACTTCGATGTTCTGCAGAAAACCCGGTTTATGCACTGCGGCCCGGTGCACAGATGTTCCAAATGGCAACTCTTGATCATCGCGAGGGCGAAGACGGCAAGTGAAAGCCTCTATGCTGTTGCCTGTACGGCTAGTGTAACGAAACCATATATAAAAATATTTTGCTTTGGATTCACTCGGACTGAGACTAACGAAATTTGTCTCTATTTAAACTCACTCAGACTCAGACTCACCGATGTTTTTGTCAGCCGGATCCACTAATACTTTCCTCAAATATACCCACTCATACTCAGACTGATCAAAACGTTCCTCCAGTGAACTTACTCGGACTGATAGACTCGCCAAATGTTTCTAAAACAGACGCACTTAGACTGAAAATGAGCGATATTCGACTTGGTCCGGCTCATACAATAAACGTCGTAGGAGCACCATTGATAA